>BGZK01000542.1:0-364504 GCA_005406025.1 Eumeta japonica
GACAAGATCCTCGCTGCCAAGTTTCTTCGTCGCTGGGAGACGCACGTGCTCATCCTTCACGAAGAATACATCATATCCAAGACGGTGAGTAGACATTGTTGATGATTTTCAATTACAATAGATGCCAAGTAATTCGAGAAGATCCAATTTTAAAATGCGTATTTATTGTTTGATTTTCTCGAGGAATTAGGCTATTTTTATTTTAGTTATGCAAAATTCTTTATTACACTTGCTTGGAAAATACCTTCGTACTTCTTCGAAATTGGGGCAAGACATAAGTCATTAATGCCATGTTAATATGTGGGTGGAAAAAATGTACGAAAATACATTTCTAAAGTATTGTATTGTGTGAGGTGTTAATTCGCGGAAATCCATATTATCATATGGATTTCATTTGCTCAACGACCAAATTGACGTTTATAAATCGCCATTATTGGACGCTTGCCTGTAACAATTTGGGTAATGTTGGTGATGGTTAGTCTGTGACATTTGACAGGCATGTCTATCGGTGGTGGTCTGTGGCTGCCTTAGGAATGTTTTCGTCGCTCTTTGACCATTGCATGACAGCGGCCCGCTTAACGAGGTTGTGTCGGTCGTTTTAACACTCCTTACACCCTGGTGGATGTGACTGTCGGAAATTTCCTGAGGATGTGCCTGGTTGGCATAAAACGTACGTAGAATTAACAATTTAACAGTTAACGGAATAAGATAATTATAAAAATAAATAACACTTACTTAGGTGTTCGACATCTGTCAATCCTCTGGAATCAATATTCAATCATTTGGATAGAGATTCATAGTGGAGAGGCAGATTCGAGGGTCAGCGGTGGGTTGCATGCTGCATGTTAATGCATGTTGCAGGCAAACGTCTACATTTCTAAAGCTCTGAACGCGCGGAAAAGATACCTATATAAAAATTCGTTTATAACGTACTGTTTATCTTTTAAATGCCATCCAAAAACGATCTAAAAGACACCAAAATTAAATTACTGTTTTTTTGTAAGTTTAAAAAAATACCATTCTGGCCATTCCCTTTGTCTGTGTATCACGTAAGTAGATCTGTGGTCTCTACCTGCCTAGAAAATAGGCACAAATTTATGACAAAAAAAAATTAACGAAATTAAACTGACTATACTTGCATAAATGAAATTAGTCTATTTTATTTTAAATCAAATATCTGAAAATAGAATCACAGATATTGTGCAAACTACTTTACTTAAAGTCTCTCAAAATCTTAAAACTTTACTTCTTATGTTTGGCCGAATTAAGATTTAATGACACATTTGTTACTAGTGTTAATCCTATTCGTACACGTTCCGGGAACGACTGAAAAATGAAACATTACTCAAGTCTTAGGGAGCTAAACAACCAAAATTGCAGATATGGGCAATATTTTTTTTAAATAATTGAAAGCCACTAAACGTCGACAACGCTTAAATTTTTTTAAGTAAATCTTTTCTTAGGTGCACTTAATGGTTTTTCATGGAAAGCAACTCAATGGTTTTACCGTAATGGAACTAACGCGTAACTGTAATAATCCGTTGGTAACATCACGCCCGCGACTCTGCCCAAATGGACATACAATAACTTCCTTTTTTTTACATAAATTATAATAAACATTTAATAAATAAATAATTTTATTAGTAACTAGTTGTTTGCGCAGCTCCATTCAACTGAAAATAGAATAAAGTGCTTAATTTTTTTTTATCTAGCATTTTTTTTATCTTTCTATCACGATCCTGATTCCATTCACACTGTTCAGTTTTTTTTTTAATTTTCAGTTAATTGTGAATGTTAATTTCAATTTCAGTTAATGTGCCACAATGCCAAATAAAAAAGCTTTACCTTTTAAAACTGTAAACACATCTTTGTTTTCTTCAAACCAAGTAATCAACCACACATCCGATTAAGATAAAATTTTACATAGATACATATCGGACAAATATTTGCTTAAAACATAGGCTAATAATAATTAACTTTTGCCTAAGACTTCCTAGGATGAACATTGAACAAATTTAACAGTACCGGTCTCATTGTAACCGTCGAGAGCGGTTCAGGAGTCGAAATAGAAAGAGGGAACAGGTCTGAGCTGAGGATTGGCATCAAGGTTAAGAGCTGAACCGAAATGGAATGGAAATAAAAAAAGAATCAATTCGTTCTATACACATGCGGATGAAACCGCTAGCGAATATTACTTGTTGTGTAATAATTATTTATATCACAATAAACTGGAAATGACGGGTAGATACGACAATATTTTTGCCGTTTATTTATACGCTAGTTTATATAAACGCGATGTGGTTCCCTTTTGACCGCGGCCCTTCGTAATGGCCCCTCGCCCTATTCGCTTCCGGCTCTTTAGGTTTAACCTCGTCTGGTTTAATGGCCAATTTTAAAGTCTATAGAATTTTTTTTGCATAATGTTGTGTATGTGTGTTCATTTTGTTCAGTTCTTATGAGTATTAAACTAAATATAGTCGTTTTACAAGAAAATATGTCCTGGTTTCTAAACCACGGCGTTGCGGTCGTGATGATTGATGTTTTTAATAAATACAATCAAACAGAGTATTTTTCTGACGCAATACAATATTTTTTCTGGTGCGTGGATACAACCGTAAGGAAAAAAAATGTTTGCTGCTTATTATATTTTTGAAATGTACCAACTAGGCATAAGGAGTGACAATAACCAACTAGTTCTATTGTTTATCTATTGTCTAAATGAATATATTATCTAATGCTCTTTGATCTTGGCTACGCCCGCATACGCATAAAATAAACTTTTTGACCGACTTCAAGAAGAGGAGGAGGTTCTGTATTCATCTGTTTTTCTTGTGTGTATATGTTTTACGATATCTTCCTTCAATTATTAAACGATTCCGAAAGTTATTTATCTGTTCGAAAGGGTATACTCACGGGGTGGTCCTATTGTCACAAAGTCAGGATCTGATCATGGGATACCAGGGAAATCGAGGGGTATCCTCAAATATTATAGGCTCTATTATTAAACTTTTTACTTAGTAATTCAGTTGTTTGAGTCGGTGAGTCATCATCTCATGCTGCTGAGCTTATGATGAAAGCCATAACGAACTTGTGATAATTTGATTCGTTTTGATAAATCACGTAATTACATCAGTACTTCAATACTTACTTATATTATATTGAGGTGGATAGTGGCAGGTTTGACAAATTTTACGTTACGTTAAACTTTCTTTAGCTGACATTAACGCCAAAAAAAATATTAAGTAGGTATTGTGGATAATTAATTATATGATTAGATAAACAAAAAACATTTTTTCTAAAAAATATCCTTGTCACTTGCTGACTTCTGAGCTGTGCGGAAACGAATACACGAAAGGAAAAATTCAATCTCTGCTAAAGTTAAAAACGCTTAACGAAGGTATAATGTAACATTTATTCACTCTTTCTCTCTCTCCAATTTTAATATATATATAAATAACAATATACGTTGTAATATATTCGTTTAAAAATATAAAAGTGATTAATTAAGGTTACCGCTGTTAAATTATTTCTATAAATGTTAGGTTGTTGAGCTGTTAAAACCTAGAATTCCCAGCCACCGGTCGTACGATACACGCTAAACTAAAGTATAAAAAATATAGATAATAAATATATTACAAATGACAACGTCATCAAAGTTAGATTGCTGATAAGGGGACACTTGTTTTTTTATTAAATGTTAATGTTATATTAATTTTAACTTATGCAATTTTATCGTACATTATTAAACAAGAAACGTTCGGATATATTTATTGTTTGTAATCCCGTTTTAAAAGACAGAAGCAACGATTCTGATAATGATTTCGATGCAGGTATTTATTGGAGACAAAAACCAATCTGGCTAGATCTTTTTTCTGGGAAAACTTTTTCTACGAACTTTCATCAATTTTAATGCCACCATTGTTCTCACAACAGACCGAGAATATTAGCAACGGCATGTAGACGCGCCGGCAGCTCTTTGGTTAATACATGACTGTTTTGCCACAGCACACATCACTGCAGCAGATCATATATTATATATTTTACTTGCTTTTTCTTCTTCAATGCTTCTGAATGATTGAAATATGAAAGAGTAATAAACAAGTAGATAGCCTATAACGAAACTGACGAGTTTGCTTTACTTTTTTGATGTCACGAACAAACATATTTCAATCTCTTTCTGTAGTAATGGAACGTATTCATTCGCTATTCTTCTATTTCTTACGACAGTATCTTAAGAAATCTACCTGTTTTAAATTCGTTTTCCGGTCGAATAGGCACTGCTTATATAGACTAGCTGTGCCCGCCAATCCACTCTAGTGAACTATAGAAGACTATTTTATAAATTAAGTAGAATTTTATTTGGGTATGTTGATTATGAGGTAAATAGTAATAAAACAAATATTTATGATTTTGAAATTCTTTTAGATATTTTAGGTATTGCGTGTACTTTTTGATTCGTAATTCTTAAGATATTTTATTTATATTGAGGGTTCTTTGTATACAACATTACTCGCTTTTTAATGAGCTCAAATCAGTTGCTCGCCGTTGTCAGCTAGGTGTTATTTTAAAGACAAAAATGCGAGTTGTAGATCGTCCATAGAAGATAGACATGTGTCATTCCGGACTATTTTATGGGCCATAGCACATTCATTTGACATAAAGCGCTGTAAAAATATCTATTTTCAAATGAATTCACCATAATCGTCACTGTTTATTTCGTACGTTACTCTATGTAAGAAAAAATATCCTATAACTTAGTCAGATAACATAGTTACGATTTATAAATAAAACGTTCTTGGGTGAAAATGACGTCTTGGACAAAAAGACAGAGAGACGTTGAGTATAATACGCATCAATGTGAACTTTTCGAGTTATATCAAATAATGTTGTATTTTACACGCTTTATTTTTTCGCTATATATTATAAGTTGCAGAAGGTTATATTTCAAGACGACATCAATATACTTAATCTTCATTTTTCCCAGTTAATTCTTAAAATTATCAAGTCGAATAAAATAGATGCACGTAAATCTATTGATATATCAATAAATACATCAATGGTATTTTCATACATAAAAACACAATCATTTTCATAATGCTTGTTCTATTTTTATCAATGTAATATACTTAGACGATTAATATAACTGTTTTATTTGTGAACCGATGTAATGAAAAAACAAACACTAAAAGTTAAGAGAATCTTGCAACAAGACATCAGCGTGCATGAGGTTATTATCTGTCTGTCTCTGTTTTTGTGCTCAGATAAACATACAATAATTCCAAAAAGAATTTTTTTTTGGCCTCAGTAACATAAGTAAAACGTGTAATTGAATTGCTTTTCAGAAAAGATATTCGATACAAAGATACGGCTCGTTTATTATTTTATTATAAACTATGTATTTATAAAGTTATAAATATTTTATTATTTGATGTGCGTTTATGCTTTTAGGTATTCATTACTAAAAAGCCACTATTAAACCCAGCCTCCCGGTAAATATCTACTTAATAAGTTACGTCACCATTACGCACGTTAATGTGGGGCTATTTTTATAACCACGTTTTTCCCGTTCTGATAATGTTACAAGTTATCTTTTAATTAATACGACATGTTCTGGTTGGCTGTTCATATGTTGATACAGAGCCATGTATCGTAAACAGTTTTGTTAGATATTTTCATTCCGAGAGGAAATCGATACGTTTCGGTTTAAAGGACGCGACACCTAAAACAGATCGATATGCAAAATTTACACATTGAAACGACGTGGGTCGCTTTAATTTCTACATATTTTTTTGTTTAACATTATTGAGCGGATCAGAATATTTGTCAACGGATAAAATTATTTTTTATACAATAAATCAGCGTATTCGTTTGTTGTTCTGAGAATCGTGAACTTGGCTTTTTTTTTGTCTAAAAGTCCACATTTTTTTTTTCTAACGTTTTCTGGAAACATAAAAAAAAAAACAAAATCAAAAAAAAAATACGATCAAACTCACTGCCGATTTACTCATTCATTATTAAATCAATTTTCCAATAAACACCACTCAAACATAAAAATAGTGACGGCCGATTTCACCATAATTTGGGCTGAACTTAAGCGCGTAGGCACGTCAAGTATACGAAGTTATCGTACTACGTGACGTATGCGCGAATTCGTCGAGTTGTTTTCGAGTTATCGCGTCTGTCTTGCATCTTAGTGCCTGTCAGAGATGTGGAGATAAGCCTCGCCGGCTTTCACACCACATCACCAGAACAATGCAGTGTATCAAATCACTCGCGCCATCCGCGTGCTGGTCGTTGTGTTCGTAACGCCAGCTAGGCACATGGTGTCGCTCTCACGATTTAGGTCGACCTCTCGACCTTTGAATCATAAAATGAAAAAAAAAACGTGAATCACTTGTTTACTTTACACTGTCTAACGATTTATTATTAAAATATTATTACAACGTAGATCCTATTTTTTTTTTGTATTCTTACACTTATTTCATTTTGTGCATATAAAATACGATGCACGAAAAGTTTAGTACTAATTTTAGTGCCGTTGTTGGCTAATATTTAAAAACTTTTATTTATTTTCTTGATTAAATATAGAAATCAATGGCACTTGATTGAATGGATGTGAAACAAATCTGTCCTATCCTGAAAAATATGCACACTTAACTGAGTCAAACTTTGGCCCTCTGAATAATTTAAATGACTTACTTACCTATCATTATAAAAAAGCCTTTAAATGGTAAAAACATAATCACGTATCTACCATCACACCTCTTATAGACATAAACAAAGTGGACAGTATTCACGTCTTAGGACTATACACTCTATGATGTTTTTAGTTTTTTAAAAATCACAATTCAGAATCTGAATTAATAGCTATTTTAATTTTTGATATATTTATCCAAATAGAAATAAGTTTAATATTATACTATTAAAATGTATTAATGTGACGTATTTTTTTAGATTTTAAAACGTTGTATCGAGAAAAGACAATTGTTTTTTCACGAACATCAAGATTAGACACCTTCTTCGACATTTATATATTTATTTTGAAAATTGTTACCATACCGTGATAATAAAAGTTTCATGTTACACCACCTAGTAATTAATTAACGTCAACACAATATTTTAGTTTTCGTTATTTTGAGATTTTCTTCGAAAATTTTGGAGACTCGATATTTAGTAAACTTTGTGTTCGTCTAAGAGATAAGACTTTTTTATAAAATACCGAATACGCGCATACCAATGCTGAGTGTTGTTTAGTATATGCAACTTTTGAATACAATTTTCTTACTAAAATATAAATATGAGACTAGATGTTTCCATTTTTGCCACGCGATCATTCGTGACCAGCTGAGAGGATGCGAGTGAAATTTGGCAAACAGATCGATTATCAATATAATCCGAATACACTGATTTTTACTGAAACATCGATATCCAGTAGTAACGTAAATAATAAAATACCTGCATCAAGATTTTTGAAAAGTCACATATTCCTTAAGGTTTTAAAATGAGGGCTGAAAATTTGTACGGGAAAATGTAATGAAAATAAAACATCATTTCAAATGAATCATTACGAAAACATTTTTTAAGAGGAAGAAAGGTCTTTTCGGAAAAGGGAACGGCATGTTGATGTTTGGATATGATAAAAGACTTTTAAAGTCTATATCCTGAACCATATTGTACTTAATTGTATAAGTTCAAATAAGTTAAAATATAAAGGTACCTGTAATCTATGATGAGTAGATATTCAAAAAAATAAAGATATCTAGAATTAAATAGAATGCGCTAATTCTTTTGTTGTTTTTCCAAACCGAGCTTGCGCTGTGGACTCGTATAACCGGGAGACAACGGACACAAAATAATTAGGTACAGAAGGTTCCCTCCATACAAAATGCGCCAAACTATGACACACGAGCGCTGTCGACCGCGTAAAGGAATCCTAAACTGTCTCAAATCAGTGCAATCGCGGCTGGCGCACGGGAGCCATAGCAAGAAGGTAATCGACTACTAAATGAGTGCAAACGACGTAGCTGTTGTAATTTACTACGTACCACGATGCCTAAATATCATTATAAGTAGTGACTACGTTTTTTTTTGTTGCTTCTTACATGGAACTAGAAAAATTAAAAATATTTAATGTCTTCTAGTACACATTTGTGTACTTAAAATCAGTTCCTTAAATGATCACTTATCCTTGAACCTAAATTGAATATATGAGTTTATTATTATAGAACAGGTAGTGTAATTACAATCTAAGCTATACTACCAATACTAATATTGTGACTTAAAAAACCTTTTTGGATGTATTGATATTTGATTTTGAAAACTAATGGACCGATTTAGATTTCTTTTTATTTTCCTTGTGACTATGAAATGTATGGAACTATACGGTACTTTACCAGACATGATCGTAGAAGACAAAGAAATCACTTTTAGAATGTATTCAAATAATGATCAAAGGGAAGAAAGCATTGACAAAATATCATCAACCCCGACTACAAATTTTACCGTACTTATTTATCCGAAAAAAAAAATCGTTACAGTATATTATGTTACAGAAAGCTGTCTGTGTAAAATGTTATTCTGCAGCAATGTGATTGTGATCTTTAAATTACATCTTATATAGAATACGAAGAGAGAATACATGACTTTTTGCAAGATTACTAGTTTTTCTTCGCGATTTCGTCTTCTTTGAATTCGAATTTACTTTATACAGTAATTCAGAAAGTCTTTCCTCCATTCATCTAAATAAAATAAAATCCTACCAAATAATAAAATCAATAATTTCAATACCCTGTAACCTAACCGTTATTTCCCTTAATCTATTAGTAAAGTTCGCATTGAAATCTATTAAGCCGTTTTTAATTAATACACTTATAAATAAAGAGACAAATAAAGACAGAGAATAGGAGGCAATACTTTAAAAAACTATTGCAATGTATTCTGTAATTGATTCCAAGAATCCCACAACAATTTTTTTCTCAAATATCCTTAATATATACAGATATTCGTTCCTTTACAACTTTATTATATGCATAGATTGAAAAAATGGCAACACAAGTTTGCAAAATATACCACAAGACAGTTTTGTATGATTAATTGAATTAATGGAGAGCTGATTTTGCAAGTATTTGTTTACTGAAATAAATAAACTGCCAAATTTATAAAAAAATCTTTAAAACACACACAAAACTTATCCTTTCATTGGAAAGGACAGTTTTTACCAGTATCGCAATCATCGAAGGTATTTTTCTGTCACGAACATGAAGTGTTAAGTATTTTTATCTTCCGAAAAACGTCTTATATCCACTTATATTTCTAAATATAAGTGGGTACAAGACATTAATAAATATACCTTAAACAACACCTTATTCGTCTTCTAATAATCTAAAATAATATTTCATTAGAAAAATACTTGTTAAAATACAATTACACAGAAGTCGGAACTACCAACCCTAAGCGCTAGGCCGAGAGTAGATGAAGTAAAATCGAGTATATGCGGGAACAGATCTTCCGGGCCAACCTATAAGATCGGGGAAAAATGTTTTTCGTATTTTATGTACAAATTCAAGAAAAAATCTCATATTTTATTTACATTTAATTATAATGTGTTATATATTCATTTTTTTTTCAACATATATCCAATTTTGTTCAACAACTTGTTGACATTTTGTATGTAGTAACATAATTCTATTTCTGTAGAAATTTTGGGACTTCTAATCCAAAAACTCCTACAAGTAGTTTTGGCAGTCCTCTCTTGATGTTAACCGTACACTACCAAAAAAATTCTGAAGAGACCGAAACAGGTGAAAATCTGAAGGTGAAAGTTTAGGGCTATATGATGGATGTATTAACACTTCCAGGTCTTCTTTTAATAGTTTCTGAATGACTAAAGATGTGTCTGGCCTGTTGTTAGTTTGGTTAAAAACTACATCCTTTCTGTTGATCAATGCGGCTCTTTTTCTCTACTTCTTGCTTGAGTGTCATGAAATGTTACTAGTAGTAATAGTATAGTAGAGATTCGAATTTATGATTTTATTAGACGGTAAAAGCTCATAATGAATAATGCCCTTCCAATCCCACCATACACAACATCATCTCATTGCAAGTAAGTCCGGGTTTCACTATAGTCTGTGGAGCTAATTTATCTTTTGACCATGATGGTTTTCACACTCCTTTGTGTGTCGTTGTCGTTAGGTAATCCATTTTCCATCTCCAGTGATCAATCTTTTCAAAAAGTTCTGTTTCATTACGTTTATATAGAAAATCGCAAATGAGTACGCGATTCATTAGATTTCTTTAATTGAACTCATGTGGTACCCAAGTATAGAGCTTTTTTGTAAATTCGTCTTTTTTCAAATTGGTCAAAACTGTTTTGTGGTTAATCTTCAGTTCGTCAGCAATGTCGTTAGGACTAATAGGCTGATCGTGCCCTACTGTTCCCAAAATGGCATTGACTTTAGCCGTAACAGATCGACCAGAGCGAGATTCATCTTTGGCATCAAGATTACCGAACTGAAAACACTTGAACTAGTTTTGTGCTACTTTTACCGACACTGCATTAGGTCCATAAACGTCACAAATTTTTTTCGCGGCTTGTGTCGCATTTTTCCCTTTTTTGTATTAAAATTTCAAAATGTTATCGAATTTCTACGTTAAATTCATTCATTTTGGAGGATAGAAAAATACAATAGAAAAAGGGCGGGACACCTTTCTTATTTGTTATTTCTCTTTTTTTTTAAATGTCATCTATTTAATGGTATTAAAAGAAGCCAGATACAAACAGCACAACCAAAGAAATTTTGGTGCAACTTTTTACTTTTAAAATACAAAGGGGCCATCCATAAATTATGTAACACAAATTTTAAGAGATCCCACCCCTTGTGAAAACTCTTCCTCCTCGTATCACGTCACATATTTTTCAATATTATATTTAAAAGTAATTCAATTGTTGTAACAGTTTTTCTAGTTTTTTTTCTTATTTACATTAACAATAATCTTTAGTAAAATTAACATAAAGTCCAATATTTTAGATACTGTACATAACAAAAGACAATCTAAAAAGTTTTACGTTTACGTATAAATTTCGCGTTTTAGTATTTGGGATTTTGGCTTTTGACCCTCCTGCTCCTTGTCACACATTTCGTTGATTTCCTCCCTTCCCTTAACGTATGGCATGATTTATGGATGGCTTTAAAAAAAATTTTCTTTTTCCCCAACCTAATATTTCCTACAGCGGGCTTGTCGTCCAACTCCTATGGGCTACCAATCAACACTATTAACAACCAATCAATGCTACAACAGCCGCTCACATATGTACATGTGCCGGTGCCTGCGGACGAACGAGTGACATCCATGACGTGTTCCTGTTTTTGTTTAAAAGAATAACAACACACTCCGACTGTCGTTGTTTGTTGTAAACGCATTGTTTCCTCCTTTTTTGCAATTCCGTACCCACAGGAAACCAATAGGACCCTGTTACCGAAGCTCCGCTGTTTCTGCCTGTCCGTCAGTTCGTCCGACTGTCACGAGGATGTATTGTCGGATGCACGAGGTTTTCAACCATACTAAAAAACACTTGAAATTTTCGATAATATGCATCTGTATATCCGCTACGAAAACCAATAATAAAGTTATAAATTGAAGGGGTCTTGAAACGAGGAACGTAGTTTTATTCGACGTTTTTTAATCGATCTTAATAATGGTAATACATATATACTATAATGTATGTATTGTCATTATTAAGATATTACATACCATAATGCGTGCTCAACTAAAAAACCATAAAAATCCATCAAGTGCGAATCGGACTCGTGCTGATATGTTCTTTGTTGCTACTTTGCAGATCCTTATAAATAACTGTGTATTGCTGTAGCACCTTTCTGGTTTTTCACTGAACGATTTTTTAAGCTATTGCATAGCTTCTATCGCGGGCCTTGAGCATGGAGACCGAATCCAGAAATTCCGTAACGAAAATAATCTAACACCCCCCAATCCGACCGGCACAGCGGTGATACTTTTTACTTTTGCCATCTATCGATGAATAGCAGAACTTTTAATGAGTTTTTTGAAATATCACGCTTGTCTCTTTAATTCAGCAACTTGCCTCTAGGTGGCATTGGTTATATCGGTGTTACTGCGCATGAGTAATCCCCCTCTTCGCCCCGCAATCTGGTGACTCATGCCTGCTTAGAGTTTCGGCGTTAGGGCACCTCCTCAAAAAAAATACTGCATAAATAAAATAAATAAATAATTATAATTGCATAAGTTGATAAAAAATACTATGCAATAGCTTTACCGCGGCAGTCCTCGAGTGCCACACGTGTTTTATTAATTAGATAGTGTTAAATACAGTACAGAATCCTTCGTGTGCAAGTCTGAATCGTACTTAGCCGCTTTATAAGGTTTCGCATATTTTGCAAAGAAAAAGACTTGTATTACAGTCATGAGCCTGTCACACTATTTCTGACAGAGATAGTGTGACAGGTTTCTCGAGTTATTGCGTTGTTGCTGAATGTTGAGATCTAACTACAGCAGTACAACCTATTTCCATTATATTTTAATATAAAAATGATTATATATTATTTGAACATTTTTTACTGCGTGCATTTAAAATCAAGCGAAAGAAGTGGTAAACACAAATTTGTTGATACCTTATTCAGAAACCTATGAGAAAATTCTGTTTCTAATGTTTAAGGAAAACACTAACTACATTTTAATACTTATCTTTTATTTTTAAGTTTTACAAATTAAAATAGAAAAATATATTTATATTTTTTTATTATAGGCAAAAATTACTTTTAAAAATAATGCTCATTTGATTTTATTGTTTACTGGTGCTGAAGGGAGGTAGCGGGAAGGGGAGGTTGATGAAAATATATAGATACGGAACCCTTTAAGAATCGAACTCGCAGTTGGCCAACTTTTTCATTTATTCTGATATTGCTGTATACGTCAATGAACACGTCACGCCGCGTACCAAAGTCCCAACGGAAACCGGCGGCGGCGGTCATTTGTCATTCGTGATCACAGCGAAACAACGGAACAGCGAGATTTCGACGAAGCCGCTGACGCAGGATCGGACACGAGGCGTCGTCTTATCGTGACGTCCGCTACCCCCGAATTGTTTATCGCGACACGCTACACGGCAAACATTGCAGTAGCGTATGCTAACGGCGTCCGTGTTTGCTGTTTCGTAGTACAAACCATTAGGAAATGTTCGGTCGTGCCAAATATCGCGTGTCGGCGCCGACGTATCGTAAACAAAGCGGCCGCGGCGACGGCAAGGAATGAGATCGGCTCGCGTCGTGCGGTTTCACGGGGCACATGCACGTGGTTTCCCGTAAAGACGATAATATCTCAAACGATTCTGGTGTTTTTCAAAAGAGATCGAATTTGACCAGTGATCGTCTACCTTCACTGAAATGGTTTACTTCTATAGATCGGATGCCAAAGGAAATGACAGCATAGAGCCTACAGATAACTCGTTCGTTTCCGACTAAACAAACGACTTGTGACGAATCACGGGCCTGCGCCGGCGGCGGCCGCGTGCGAGTGGTTTAACTTACGGTCGTGTGATGAACAAACAGTATATGATATGTTTCGTAATCGATGTTTATTAGATACATTTAAAATTATTTATTTCACTAATTATTTTAATACGTAGGTCTTCTATGTATTAAAATACTTGTTCTCTATATTAAAATACAGTTTCTGATTAGTAGGTATTTCCATTTCGATATGAAGCAAAAAATTAATGTTGCATTTCTAAAAATTTATTAAGATACGTATTGTCGATTATGAATTCTTAGTTTTTATACAGTTTTGAACAGATAGCTGGAATTCGAATGTGATTTGGGAAATAATTATCTACAAGTAAATTCCCCAATTCAGTTTTTCTTCATCAAATTAGATATGTTATGTTTTTTTTTTTCATCTTTTTGTTAAAAAAGAACTGATTGACGCTTATCAGTACACCCAGGACTCTGTACAATATGATATTTAGAATAAGCTAGACGGATGGTTACTATTTTACATTAAGAAAATGATATCTGTTCAATTACTTAAATTCGTAATTTGTTTATTTTTCCTGTTATAAATTATGTACTGTCTATGATCATGATTTTATTTGAGTGCCTAGTATACCAATTTTGGACATAAGAGACGAGCATTTTTTCGGATACAACTCGAAAAATATCCAAAAGAATACACTAAAATACATTTGAAATGAGGCTAAAAGGAGAAGAAATCTTTTGAATTGTTAAAGCTACCGTTTCAAATGTTAACCCACGTGATACAGGCATATCAAAACATCATAGAAAAAAAAATATTTTTTTTTTATAAATAAAAATCTTACTATGAAAATTATATTTATACCCATACCGAATTCCGAGTCGCTATTGTAGTGTAGTAGTGAAAACAACAACGGAACCCTAGGAACAGCCACGTACGACATTCCAAGATATTTATTTTTTTCTTTGCGCAGGAGTGTGCGGCGAAAAATGCCCTGTCCGACACAATACAGTTGTACCCGTGCGTACAGTCAATTTGTAGAAATGTACCAACTATAAACCCTCGAAAATTGAGCGATGTCTCCGTTAGCCCGAGTGCCTTATACAGTTCCGCACACGCGACCGACCGACATCGGACCGTCGTCGGAGTCGACTTCGCCATAAGAATCGATCTCGGTATCAGATCACCAGAGACGTTCCCTTCGACACGTGCCGGGGCCCGGCGAGTGACGCCGGTGCGCACGCGAAGCGGTCCGGGAACACGACCGCTATTTTAAATCGTAAGGAATTCGGTGGCGTTCTTTACGAGAACAGATAAATCTGGCGATACTCTGTAACGGGACGGAACGGTCCCCTGTCCGTCACGGAGTTATTTTTACAAGACAGCGTTACTAACGATATTACGAGAACGAATTTGGTAGGCGTCAGTGAAAGCTAAATAGCCCGTAATAATTGCAAGGCAACTGTGCAAATACACGCACACCTGCGTCAAAGCGGCGTGTGCGGTGACTCACCCCCGCTCCGTGCATTCCTACGCCGCCGTCGGCGAAGCGGACACGTACGTATTTACCACCCGAAAAGGGTACAATGAAAACGGTCCCGCTTTAATGAATTTGACGTCGCATCATTCTGCGCCAGACCATGATCGAGTTGCAATGAGAGAATTCATTCCGAAGAATAGACGGAACTTAATTCCCTCATTGTACGACGTTAAAAATTGTTTTGAAATTGCGAGATCGTGTCTCTTATTTGCATTTAGGCACTTGTTACAAACTTCGTATAACATTCAGCATAGATAAAGTCTACTCACGCAACGATCTCTCACATGCAATACAAAATAAAAACTTGTTCAATTCAATGAATGTGCGTCTTAATTCCAATAAAGCAGAAAAATATTCACTGTCACTGGTGCCGGACAATCGCGACTGCGCGAGCGTAGATAAAATGCATTTTGTCTTTGCAATAAGGTATAGTTTCGCTGCGTATCCATATGCAATGTCTGTTTTTGTCCTACATCCTAACCCACAAGTCGGGACACTTTCAGATTACCGGAATACTATTATTTTCTACCATTCGTTTAAATAAGGCTTAATTCTTTCCACCGCTTGACACGTGCCGCTATTTAGAGAAGAATTAAGCCGTTTTTTTTTTACGTTCGAGATTACCTAACATTATCCGATAGGATCGTTTATTACTGTTGCTTTAACAGTGGTTTCTTTATGCCATACATTAGTTGTGTGAGCTCACTAGATGCTGTACAAAAGTTTGCTTATTTTCAGTCGTATGACCAGTGTTAATTGAGTTGTGTCCGTACAGTTATGAGTTCGTCTTCGAAGTGAAAATTTCATATTTTTGAAAACTGATTACTGTTCGACGGATTTCAAGCTGCAAACGGAAACTAAGTTTTGAAAATAAAGAACATATGTTAGGCAAGCGCTAAAGATTACGTCAACGGAGTGACGTTTAACAAAAATTACGCCATAGGTAGGTATCAAACACTAATTATTCTAATTATCTAATAGAAGAGTATCTATCACAGAAACCAAATCAATTTGTTGGTATTGCATTGACTTAACATGGACTTTATTCTTGTATTTATATTTATTAATGATTTAATATATTACCTCGGCAGGTCTTGTATCCTGTTTGTTTGCGGTTAAGTTTTTTCAACTTTATCGCTGTCGTAGTGCCTATAATTATACTCGTATATTGTCATGAAATGTTGTTATTCATTACTGACAGCGCATTCACGTCCAAGCTACCGCAAAAGCGTAGATTCACGTCCCACGCCCATTCCGCTTCACGGTGTACGTAAGAAGACGGAGATAGTATCTGCACTGTAATCGATAAATTATCTTTCCGTACGCAGCGCAGAAATAAATACAGTGCAATCGGTGCCTGCGTTGTACGCCGTACTTCTGTCTTTTAGTATCAATGCTTACGTACCTATTTTCGTTTCTTGTACTTGACGGCCTGTTAGCCAACAAAAAGTTTGGGAAGAAGACAGGAAAGGGCGTGACCGTCACGACACATGTTGAATAGTCGAGGCGTACGTAAATGCGTAGGTTTAATAGATTTGGATAGAGATTTTGAACTTGAGAAGCGAGCATGGTCCGTTATAGTGATTGACACTGATTGTCCAATCCACAACCTACCTGAAATGCATTCTATTCGTCGAAAGTAAGCGAATTTCATATCAATTTCGTATTTCATTTTTGCTGAGGTACTACTGTTTTAATCATTTCGATTTCAAAATTATTTTGGGGGTTGCGTAGATGTTCCTTTTCATATTTAGTGGAATTGACTTATTTTTATTTAGTATCTAAAATTGCTTTTTCGATGCGGTATGCAAAGTTTTTGAAGGCGCTACCCACACCCAAATCCGCCGGCAGAAATGGAACTCGAATGCACGGCTTCGCGTTTGATCGCTTCTTCGTGAAATTGCATTCGAAAGGATCACTAGTACCCGACATTTTAAACGGCGGCATGTATCGAAACAAAGTCCCGCGTTCCGACCGACGGTCCCGTATTTTGGAAGACATGGCCGTCGAGTGGTTTAACCGAAACCCGAAGCGTATTTATTATCCGACGCGAATTGTCACACCTCTCTCTATCTCTTTCTCTCTTTCTCCTGCTCACGCATAACGCCCTCGTCGCTGCATACTCGCTCGGAGGCGATAAAGAAAAAGCTGATATGCGATAAGAATAATACGAACTTACGACGGCGACAGTAAAACGCACTAGGTGTGGCGAAAATTTACCAAGTTTGATGAAACGTGTTTTTGAAGATTCACTACGCCCGTACCCATTAAGGGGTGATTAGTCAAGCTTAGGTATTTTATTCAGTTCGCTAGGTCGTCGTCGACGAAGCGAGGTTTAAAAAAGTTATGGAAATAGACGCCCGCTGCATCCGCGTGATGGAGTACTTTGATGCGCCCTCCACCCGCCCACCGAGTGTAGCGTCCGTGACATTTCTAACTGCAAAGCCCTTTTTTTACGTTCATTTGCATGAAACGAAACTTATTACGTGACAACCGCCCGAACCGGCTAATATTCCGACGCTCTCGCGGGTTTCTTATTTTTGCGTTTCGCAATGTCTTCAAACGCTCTCAATGAAGATAAATTAGTGCGAGATATTCAAAGTCTCCTCTCAATGTTTGCTCTGTAAGCAAAACAAACTTGCAAAGTTGTGTGGGATCGAGGTGTCGACGGTATGTGAAAACTGTATCCGGTGGAAGAAATTGTAGTTTGCAATTTTTTAACACGAAAATATAGAAATTATTTCTCAAGAACGCGTCATACATGGGCACACTGAATCTATAATACTATTATAATTCATGAAAAAAACAGTTGACAAGCGATTTCCAGTCAAAAATATTTTGATTTTAAAACATATGTTATATTTAAAAAAAAAACACAAAATTCCGAATATTTATGCAAGTGCAAACCTTTTACTGTGCCTTAAGACGTAATCTTGTGTTACATATAATTTTATTTCATACTGGACGCAGAATAGACTCCTATTCATTCATACATACTGATCACGCTGTCAACCATGAAACCGATTTTGATGACAACGTCTTAAATTAGGTTGCGGTTGGGAGTCACTTATGAAAATGTAACGCTAACGTATGAGTCACCGAACGAGAGAGGCCCGCCGAATGCCTTGCGTCTCTCTCCACTCAACTTGAAGAGTTGCATAGCTTGAAATGTATTGCAAGTTGTGTATGTATTGTATATAAATAGTATGTATGTAAAGGTAAAATAAAATGTTAATATGAAATTCAGTGAGATTCTTTGTATATAAATTAATGTTTTAAAATATTCTTTGTATAAATAAATGTTTTAAATTGTTACTATTATTTCATCCTTCTTCCTACTATACAATGAATATTCACATTAAATGATTTTACCATTCAAAGTCGTTGTCATAAAACTGCCCGTATACACTTTACAGGCAACCAATTTTTACCGCTTTCGATTCCAAACCCGCCCTCGCCTTTAATCCCAGTTGTGGTCCTGATCAAGATTTCAGTTATGTTCAATACCATTCAAAAAATTGAACCAAAACGGTAATAAAACTTATCCTATATGCTACTTCTAGGTATAAGCTATTACCATACCGATTTTCATTTAATTCTGTCCAGCAATTTTGACGAGTCCGCGAATAAATGCACGGATAAAGACATAGACAAAATTTCTAAAAACCAAATTTCTAAAAGTCAACGTTCTTTTTTACCTTCCAAAGTGATTTATTTAATGTATACATTCTGCTCTCTACAATTCAATTACCTGCTTATTTGTATAATTGCTGTTGTTACATAAAGTCGATAAAAACATTTTATACGTTGGTCGTGCAAATAACACTTAATTATATAATAGAATGACGTCAATCAATATTGAGAAGTAGGTTTATAGCCTTTGAAGGATAAACAAATGGAAAGCTACGTTTACATTCGCAACAATTGCTTATCTATGCAATTTAATCTCTGAGATCAAAACAAATGAAGGTGCGGAGAATTAAGGACAGTGTACACTATAACTATAGCAAACATTTTTATTTTTGAAATCAAATTTTACAATTATTACTGCAGATATAGAAACCGCTATATATTATGCATTTCCAGTAAAATCGTTGGAATATGTTGTCTTCAATGTTCTCCCTCTGCTACTGCAAAAATATGTTTAAGGACCAAGATCGGTATCAAAAACACCACTAGAATCTAAATAGGAAACTAAATAGAATTCGGAATTGAGATCATGACTAGAATCTGATCTAAACGCGGCCAAGTTTGGAAGCAAAACCAGAACCGAAATAGAGGTCAGCGGGTCTAGCACGATACCCTAGACAAGAACACAAGGTCTTGTCACGCCATTATGACGAGCGTAAGGGTCAGTCCCATAGAGAAACTCTTGTCTAGTGCGTTGTGCTGGGCCCGCAGGATTAAGAGCAAGATCAGAAGCGGGACTTGGGTATCTAGAATATACGAATTAATCAAATCTATATCTACGCGGGCAACGCCATGTACAAAAGCTATTTTATGAAAAAGTAATGATTTCTGTGTACAACATATTTTTTTATCGTGTACGTCGATTAAAGCACACATGTTATCGCTAAAAAAACTCATTTCAGATGGGTATTAATTAAAAAAATAAGGTGCGTTACGGCAGCGAAAAGTCGGTATTACCGTTAATTAAAAAAAATAATTAAATACAAAGATTATGTATTTCCAAATATTCTACAACAGTTATATTTCTTTACGAAGTATAAATTAAAGCAATTATAGGTAATCAGGTTTTGGTTTGAAATTGATTTAGTGAAATTGGTTTAATGAAATTGGAAATATGCATAACCTACCATTAAGCTATCCCCAATGCATTAGTGGACCGTGCGAATTTAGACCGTAAAACTTCACATTCCAGTCCAATTGCTGTGGTACTTCTCGAGTAATTGAAAAGAATCGCTTTTATAAATGTCTCTAATTTCAACTTTCATAGTACAAAATAGAGCTTATATTCAGATTGCGAACGAAGATACTATCATTCGTTAATAACCACACAGCATCACTAGTTTTTTTTTACTTGACTAATGCATAGTAACACAGAAGATAATCAGAATTGATTTAGATAAAGACGAATCGATTGTTTCGTTTTTCTTTTTAATACGACAAAATCATAGGCTGCTAGGGTCTTCAAACGAATACCAATATAGCGGTCGTGACGTAAAAATTACATAACCGAAAAAAAAAATTTTTTTTTATTAATATGAATGTTGAAATCACTAATAGTTATGTACAATTAATTATCTAAATTACGTATTAGTACGTGGTTAGATTTACAAACAACCTAGCGTTGTATATAGTATTTTGATGAAAATGATTTGATGTTATTTAATGACTCAATGATCAAATCAAGTGATGAGGACAAAAATTGTGGTAAAATTTGATTGATCAAGAGGCAGTAAATAGTATTTTAGAAAATGCTACCATCAATCCGTCCCTGGATAGTGAATTGTAAGGGTGCAATTTACAACACACGGTGGTGGGCCGAAAGTGCTTAATGAATGTACGAAAACAAAAGATGATAAAACTAAAATACGGAAAAAAAGTACTAAAGATCAACTATTACATCCAGAGGTAGATAATGTGTAATTGACTTACGAATTTGTAGATGTTCAATTTTGGAACAACAATAAACAATACATACCTAAATGAAAATTTAACATTTCACAAATCAACATTTACGTAATACGGTTAAGTAACCACGACCTCTCAACGAAACCTGTCTTGTTTTGTAGTTATTACTTCTAATTTTTTTCGTAATTTGTTTCTAATATTTTAACTTGTTTTTTTTTTTGGACTCTAATCACGAATATTGTTTCATGTTGCAAATATCATTATCGATGTGCTTAAGCATATTGTCTTTCACCGTTGAAAGCGATTGATAATGATTGACATTTTAATCTGTATTAAAGTTACAAAACGCTCATGTATACTTGGATCGAATTCACGTGTTCTTCATCACAACTATATTTATATGCATCGCAAGATCTTTTAAGCTATCACCATTATAACCTCCTTGTATATGTTGACCGTGGCTTTACGGACATATTATCGTTTTAAAAAACATGACATAACTATCGAATAACTAACGCATAATGGGTTTTCACCTTAACTTTTCATGATTGATATGACTTGATTTATCCAGGACATCCTCACTGAATGGGGATGCAGTACCTAAATGGGTGTTTGGAATTCTCAGATATCGAAACACCATATTATTCGATGGGATGATCTCCATATCAGTCAAATTGCTTCGACATGTAATTCTTCCATGCACACGTAAAACACTTTGTCGGATTGATTGACAAGAGTGGCTTCCATTTTGTTCCAAGCCCGATTTTAATTTTGTGATTACGGACTTGACACACTTCATTCGTACACTTCGTGCATTAGTAAGTGTCGATTGAAAGTCGTCGGAGTTTAAACAAATAATGTTGAGATGTATATTGCAATTATTTATATGTTTAGTGTTGACAAATAATTCCGACGATGTATAGATGGTTTAAACAAATCAGTCGTTTTTAAACTTCGTTGTATATTTTGAAAATAACGCATTTACAGCGTATGGTAAATAAATTTTGAATATTGTGTCCTATGTTTTCTGATTTCACCACAAGCTAATAAGGGTTATGATACGTGCTCGCGAAATTCGAAATGAACCATTCGCATGAACTATTTCACACGCTTCTCCCACTTTTTTCGTTTATATTTTATTTAAGCTGTCTCCATTAAAAGTTCCTGTAAACTTACAATGTTTTATAGACTAAAGGCACAACAAAACTACAAATTTACGTATCGCAATCCAAAGTGTCGCGCCTCTTCTTCTTTCTTAGTGGAAAGATGAAGAGGGTCTTTTTTCTTAATGGAAATTTCATAAACTCTCAATGGTGGTTTAAGTTACAAAAGCGCGCCATCTTTTAAATTTCGAATTCTTAGGTACCGCAAAAGAAAGTAATGATGCAGTGAAAACTCATATCTATCGGCGTTTGACGTGTCCGGTACCTCCGAAATGCAGACGCCGACGCCACGAGGCGGCCGCTTATCGCCGCCGATAGCGCCGCCGATAGCCGCGCACGTCACGCCCGCACCTCGCCGCTCCGTACCAATAATCATTATTTTTTTTTACTGGTTGCGACCCGAATTCACCTATTTATCTGAATCGTAATCGATAGATTCTTGAAAACGATTTTCCTCGTGCGTATGCGCTTTGTACAGAACTTTTCCCGCCTGCACTTGGAAAGGCGGCTTGTTCTACCTGCCTATACATTTCTTACTTTCGTTCCCTTTAATATTAGTAAGAGTTCCTACTCTTACTATTATTAGTAGTAGTAGTAGTAGTAAGGAGTGATAAAGAATAGATTTTATTGACCCCAGTGTTCAGACATACCCCGCCACAATCTTTTCATTCCAGATTAAGAGGTTTGTACCTTACAGCCTTCCACGCTGGTCATTGCGGATCGGGAGCAGTTGACGCCCTTCGTCATCAGTGGGAAGACAATATCCGGGGCCGGCAGCTTTATGTGCCCTCCGAGGCACGGATCGAGACTGGATACTCGATTCACAAAATATTCACTCGATTACAGAGTCATTTAGGACTTTTTATTTCATCCTCAAAGGGCTGCCCCATTAACAGTAAAGTACACAAATAATACATCGTATGGAGCTCATTCACCTCTACATTATTTAATATGATGTTATTGGAAGATTGTATAGCGGCTTATATGAGATATATGTCTGTTATATTCTATCAGAGTCAATCGAAGGCAACGATTACTCTTTCATTCGGAGGGAGACACAAGCGGACGTAATGAATATATAAGAGTTTTGTTGTGGCAATTCGACTAAAAACCTAAAAAATTCATAAGCAACGCGAACGAAGTCGTAGATGCTTACTGTTTGACTTACAGATTTCACTTATACATCACAGCCGTAGAAGAATCTGGAAATTACGCGATCGAAATAGAATAAACTGCCTTAATTAATCGTATTCAAATTCTACATTTTTACGACAGCCGTTATCGTCTAGTAACCGGCCGTCACAATTTAATTATTTTCGTAATAACTATAAGCGTTATCTCATTAAACAAAAGCATCAATCACATTAATTACAGCTTCGTGCGTCATAACTTTTATTGGCGTTGTAGCGCAGCTCGTAATATTAACTACCCACAGTTTATTTGCTTCAGCAGTCGTTAAACCGAAGGGATTCTATTAAAAGAGTAGGCCTCGAGGCACACGAGTCCGCTTTTAGCATTTTCGTGGTGTACAGATGCTTAAATATACAGAAATATCTGCATTGATTACGTATTAATCTTATTTTCTTTACGTAAATTCGTGCAATACGACGCTCCATTTATCTACAATCTGGAAGTACCCTGGATATCGCGTACTTCCCCACGGTATCGCAACACTTAAACGCCGCGTGATGTACGGCGTAAATATTTAGATCCGCGTTCGGACGATCCATAATCGTATTGCTCAAAACGCGCTTCTTCCCGTGGACGGTCAGGTGGGTCATATTTCACTACACGCACGGAAAAGTCCGTTTCCTTTGTTCCCAGGCCGCCGTCAGTTGAGGCGCAAAGGTTCAACGCTTCCCGACTACGTAGTGTATTTGTTCTCTGCTGGAGTAAAATAAATCGCTAACAACATAAATACATATATTTCGTTTGTCGTCGGGAATCCTCAAATATTAGTTCGACGGCGAACACTAAAAGACGTGTTTGTTCCCGCTACAGCGTGGAGTTCGACTCGGGCCACGGCGTATCCGGCGGTCCCGGGTCGCTTTGCAGTCCCCGGGGACGACGGGAAGTAGACGATTGCCATCGACTTCGATCTCACCGAGTACGCGATTGCTCGTCTACCCACCGCCCGATTCTTTTTCTCGGCCGACGATCGCAAGTGAGACTGAAAGTGGCAGTCTGTATTGTCTATGGAGGGTAATTGTTTTTTAACCGTTTCGGTGGGTCTTTTACAATCAAGGATATGACTTCTTCCCTTGCGGTACTTAACAGAATTAATGATTCTTGCGTTTTGTGCACTATTTCAATAACTTTGAATATGCCTCGAGACCTTTTTTATCTCTTCCTAACATTGACTATATCGTTGTTTCGGCTGGTTATCATCTGATTATAAACAATAGTGCCAAACAGTAACAGAATCGGCATTTCACCGTTAACAGTAACCTCATCTGAACTAATAATCTAATAGCGACCGAATCGAATATATTTGATACATGTGAGATCTTCGACAGTTCTATGAAATTTTTATCATTGTTTTTTGGTGTTTAGTCGACCTACACAAAGCGAATGCAATAGTTAACTACTGGCAAAACATTCACAGCATACCGCCGTAGCCTACCCGCCGCTCGGCTCCTCCTTGGCGACTGAAGAAAGACGTCAGTACTATGTTACGGGAGGACATAGTCGTAGCCTGTATACACAAATGTATTAATGCACTGCGCACATAGTACATTTTTTCAAATATGACGTAGCCTGCCAATCACATCTCAAATATTATTTTAACCATATATTATTTTTGCCGACCTTAATTAGTGGTAATTGTAATTCGACAAATTTTTTTTTCGTAGTTCTTCAAGGTTTTGGTATAATATTAATATTACTTATTAATATCGGCTGTAGTCTATTTTAAAATAGACTTACATTAATTATTCTTGTTCAATAAAAATCATTTTTTATCAAATTTTATGCAAAAATTTAATTCTCATCTATTGCTCATGCGCAAATTGCCTTGAGTTACAAAAGATATTTTTGAATATACGAAAGAATTTATCTGTCTATGCGCATACAACGTCCCATCTTAACCTTAAGATTTACAGCATGATTACCATAAGTTTTCCACTCGCAACGATATAAAGTCGTACCCCTAGTTAGGCTCCTCCCGCTAGAACTCCGAACTTAATGTAGGTATAAACAAGCTGATTAATTATAATTATATATAAAAATCTACCGCTCGTCCGAACTGATAATTATTTTCTCATTTTCAACTTTATACCATTCATGTTCAGGTCCGTATTATGTTCAAAAGCGCCCGTTTACAAAGACTATACAAACACAAACCGACAAGTTGCCAGTTTTCTCCGATTTAAAACCGAACATTTGCAAACATGCATGCAATGAAAATAACTATGCATTTAAGTCGTGCTCGTATTATATATTTTTTCTTAAAACGATGAAGTGTGAATCGATATTGCATGGAAAGGGTTTCGTATTATAAATGAACACAATTCATTTTATATGCTTTGACGAAAAACATCTTTCCGCTCGTTAAATACAGTGATAGCTGATCAAAATAATCTTCTATGGTATAGAATACTGTCAGATTTCAATTGCTAATTATTACGAGACTAACAATAATAACGGTTGAGGTCGCAATTGATACAGCATGTCTGTACTTGTTTATCGTGTAGTGTTTATTCTGCCCGTGACGTCATCGGGCTAGTTAAACGTCTGCGCTTGATAATGGTAAATTAGCGTTTTGTGAAATTAGAAATGAGTGTAGCGTGATAATTCGTTTAATTAAAACGATGATTCGAGTGTCATCCTAAAGAATTTAAGAAGAACTTCTAGGACCCAAAGTAAAAAAATTAAAATATTTTCCTAAATATTTGCGAAAATTCGTATTAAATTGAAAATTGCAAAAACATTAAAGATGTTATCTCATACATTCGTAAAAATATGCGCAAAATTACAGAAAATGCAAATCAGAGGAAAGCTCGCATCAAAAGGAATATTTAATCTAATTTTATTTTATAAAATGTTTTTTTTGACTTTTATAATATCATCTGCTTGAACTGAAAAAGCGTATGTATTTATTATAATGATTATCCTAAACAATATTAAAAAGCACTGGAGGACCTCGCGAAGGAAAACGAAATCAGGAATACAAAAAATACAAGAGTACAAACAAACATCAGGTCAATTTGTGATTCCCTAATGAAACGCATCACTTTATCGTTCCTCAGAAGCTTTGCATATTTCCTGTGAAAAAGTTTACAAAACACGTACAGTGTAGAAGTATTCTACTACGCAGCAGATCATCCACTGACGCAGAGGTAAAGATCGCTGCCATCCGCTCGCGCCGGCCGTCGCGCGCGCGCGCCGCCGCCACGCCGATGACGAAGTTCACGATGGCGACCAAACGCCGCCTAAACGTCATTTTTAGTTCGCTTTAAGGAAATAATTATGTCTAGTTCCTTATCCGACATTTAAATTCAACATCGTGAATGTAGCGTAAAGTGTCGGATTGCTTAACCTTTCGAGATTTCGAGCAATCACGGATGTGAGAAATGGGCTGGGTCTTTTTCCAAAAAGGAAAAAGAGTAAAATATAACTTTAATAACGAATCTAGAACAATTTGCTCTACGATTTACCGATGTCGATGCAGGCCTAAGTTTATCCAGAAGTAATTTAATGTTTCAATCGTTTAAGAAAATCATGAAAAATTCATCAAAGCTCTCCCTAGTAATAAGTTCCTCTGCAAAAAAAAACCTTCTCGGATAACGTTGCAAATATGAGCAAACCATCTAATGATATCTGTATATAAAATACCTGATATCAAAGACTATCCAGTGTAGTGACAATCAATCTATTTTTACTTCTTTGTTATAGTAAATTTTAATGTAATCCTTGCAACAATTTTAACGCAAAAAAGTAAAAGCGAACGCATAGTTTCAATTCCAGCATATTTGCACGATTTGATAAGATAAATGTTATGCAGAGCCACAACAATGCATATGTTTTTCTTCTGTAGAATCTGCAAGTGTATTATAATAAATTAATTAATAAGGTCATAATACTTTAATAATTACAAACACAGTACTTGTTTCTGTTTATATATTTCCCACTCTACATTTCAACATGTATTTACATATAACAAATTTGGACGACGCACAGGACACAGAAATCAAATGATCTTACCTGTCTGTGAAGGTCGATTGTAATTATCTGCTGTATGTGGCCCTTAGGAATTACGTCCGCCCAGCAGGATCAAATAAGATTGACCCCTACCACCCATTACGAGTGTGAAATCTATAATCGTTTCTCTAAACTAAACGA
This sequence comes from Eumeta japonica, assembly GCA_005406025.1. Taxonomy (NCBI): domain Eukaryota; kingdom Metazoa; phylum Arthropoda; class Insecta; order Lepidoptera; family Psychidae; genus Eumeta; species Eumeta japonica. Next base: position 27,145 of record BGZK01000542.1, read on the forward strand.
TGTCGACAGAATTGGAATGTGACATGTAAGGAAGTAACGGGTCCATTTTTAGTTCCGGAAATTTACTTTAATTTAAAAAATTAAATTAGAAATTGTGCGAGATTGCCGACAGCTATTACCGGTAACGAATCTCTTGCGGGTAAAGCATGCAAGTGTTTCTGACGATATTCATGAATTGTTATGTTTATGTTGAGCCATAATTGATATAAATAAAATCAATATAAACAGGAATAGGTTTTAATAACTTTCACAATAGATGCGTCCATTATCTTTTTCGTTCTAGCACTTCTTTTATGCTCCCGTTTTCAACGTATTAATTTTCATATACAAATATATCACTTTGCAAGAATTGGTTGAACAATTGTGACTTATCTTTCTAATAGTGACCGTGGATTAAAGTACTGGGGATCATGTATCGGTTCATAGATCGATAGGTTCTATCATCACGCTACCACGTCAAAAGCTGAACACCAAAACTTGTTAATTATATGAGTAGAAGTCGGTAAGGTATGGGAGACATTCAAAGGTTTTGTAGAGACTCTAAGATCCGAATCAGAATCCGGATCGGAATCCAATTCGGAACTGAGGATATAGGCGGTCTTAGAAACGGGAAAAACAATTGAAAATTATACTGGGTATTTACCCGTGGGCAGGAGTCGCGGAATAAAGCTTATGAATTATATAATACGCACAAGAACGTGGCTTAAGTTGTCACGCGCCAATGACATTTGTTAAACATACCGCAGAACAAACACCTGCCTCTTATGTTTTCTTAGCTTATGCTGTTTGTATTGCCTGAGATACATGGAACCCGTGTGATATACAGTTGTTATGGTTTTTTAATATATTATATATACCAATGGCTTGTATATTACATTGGAAGTCTGATCGAATAATCAGTACATTACAGACGCCTAGAAAGGTTATATGAAGTGAGTTTGTATTTCTTCCTCATACTGTGACATATCATCAATCGAGACTGTTGGCACTGTTTGCGCCCTTAATAGATTATGCTACGGGATCGTCGGAAAGATGTAATTCTCACGTATAGTAAAACGACTAACTAGTTTTCATCGACTAATACAAAAAGCAAAAGAAAACGTTTCGGCATCTCACATACTATGTGCGGTTAATTTGATGCAAATAACAAGATCGCCAATAATGCGATTAACAAAATTGTAGTTTAACGAAAAACATATGGGTTAATAAAAAATAGAGAGGATGAATCAAATTAGACTACCGAAACAAATCTATAGAGCGACTGTGTGTAATAAAAAGTTCTGCAAAAGTCACGCTAGAAAATCTTATGCAAATCAAATTGAGGGCAAATTAAAAGAGTACCAAATATTAAGCACCCGAAACCGACGAGCTTGCATGAAAATATTGATAGATGTCTATGAAACAACAAAGATATGCAAAGATCGTACCATACGCAAATCTGTGATCTCTGTCTACCCTTCCCGGAAATAGGCGTGAGTTTATAATAATAAAAAATTATAAAATTTGAATCGAAATTTTTCAAATCTTCTGCCTATCATAAAATATTCACATATTTGGGGCCATCCACAATTTACGTCACACGTTTTTGCGGTCAACGAAAAACGTGACAATGCGCAACAAGGAGCAGGTCAAAAGCTTTGAAACGTCAAATCCGAAATACGAAAATGAAAAAAGGTTTATATCTTTTGTTTTATCCAATATTTAAAGTATTTTGAACAAAAAAAAATTTAAAAACTGCTGTTTTCATTTACGTGTGACCATCTTTGACAAAGACCGGGGGTGGGGGGGGGGTTAAAAATCTTACAATTTATGTGACGTAATTTATGGATGGTCCTTTTTCAAAATAACATTTGAATACAATATAAGGAAAATTACAAAAGCGAATCTTCTGTCTTTGTCCAGGGAAGCAGCGCATGTGTCACGTTTCACAAGCAAATAAATGATTGCACGGAATGAACTTAAAGAAATCTTAAGTAATTCACCGTATCATGACTAACAAAATAATTATTTCTACTGAAAAAGTGGGTTTTAATCGCTTCTGAGACCTCTTGAGGTTTCAGTTCGACGTCGAAAAGAAAATCCGCTATTTGGGCTGTTTGTTTATCGAATAGGTGGCGATTTATTCTGACGCAAGTGCGTGGAATATTTCATTGACGTAAATTCACAACCTATGAAGTCATTTTGCTTCATGAACTCGATCATTATTTTTTTTTCATTTTAGTCAAATATTTAATAAAAAATTGAGCCTGTAACGAAATATTAATGATTTTGATTTAACTGCTGAGTCAGTAGTTCGTGGAAGGAAAAGTTGCTTATAACAGGGTTTCGTGTCCTAAGGCGAAGATTATGATATACCATTTTAACTACTCGCATACCATTCATACTTTGGCACGTTTCTCACATTAGTTTAAATTGGAAGTTCATAGATTTCTAACTTTCATGTTGACTCCAAACCGCCGCCTAGTAATCGTATAGACTTTACAATAGAATTACATACATTTTAGTCTTTAAGCCCAGATATGGCAAGGATACGATATTCCGTTTTGGAGTTTCAGCGTTTATCTCACAGCTTTGTCATCAAACCCTGAAAACCAACCATGACCAAAGTTAATTTCAAGACAATCCCAAGAAGTCCGAACATGGCTAGGATATGTTGTTGCGTTGTGAAGTCCCTGTGTCAGCCTATCGGATCTATTATCAGACCCTGAAAGCCAATTATCGCCAAAGTGCATTTCAAGAGAAATGCAACAAGCCTACAAGCACATGGCTAGGGCAGGTTGCTCTGTTACAGAGCTCTAGTACCTAAGATTTTGGCTCCATAATCAAACTCCAAAAAATCGTTGATAGTCAGAGTACATCTCAAGACCATTCCAACAAACTCAAACATGGCTGAAATGTGTTATTCCTTTACGGAGTTCCTGTGCCTACCTTCTGAGTCCATTATTAAATCAGTCCAATGATGCCATATTATTTCATATTATTGTATTGTCCTTACAACTATACACAATCGCCAAGTTTCATAATGTAGTTTTATGTGTCAAATTTTGTCTCTAAACTTCGATATGTAGATACATACATACAAACATATAAGTTAACCCAATAAAAGCATCTTAAAAAATAGGCGGATCGCGTATTTTTGAGAGACGGCTCAAGCATCGTATAACATTTGAATAGCGACAGGCTGCGTAATACCTATAATAAAATTGTGTTTAAATGGACGAAAAATGTGCAAATAATACAAAAGTACTAATTGTATAAAGCAAGGTATTGTTATTACAATTAAATTTAAAATTGTTGTCAGCTATCAAGTCTGCTTTTTTACATTGAGTTCATGAGCATAAAGTAGGAACATATTTCATACAAATTACAACAACGTGAGTCTGGCGAAATTGACAGTGTAATGATAGTCGGTAGACTTTCACAAATGTGTTATGTTGACTATTATCATCTAGTGATTATAGACACACATATATATAACTTATACAAATAATGGAGAAAACATTTATCTAATAATCTTTTTTGAGGATTTATGTATTGTATGTGAAATGTAAAGAGCGATACTTTTGAACATCGCCTAGCAAAATAAGGATTTCCGTCGGTATTTATAAAAAATAATAAGTACTATTTTCCTTATTCCTATTATTTTTATGTTATTAGTTCTATGACCTCTTTATTTACACGACGATATTTGATGTAGACGTCTGACGTTCATATTATTACTACTTACCGTAAACAAGTTAATAAGTACTCGAAATTCGAGTAATTATTAACTTGTTGAAGTAAACGATTCTTGGGAAGACGAGTTACGACAGACACCAACAGACAGCTTGATACCCAACTGATGTTATAAAGCTTACGTTTTAACAAATCGAAGTCAGAGTACTGGAAACGAGAAGTCATATACACCATCATTAATTTAAAACCCTTTTAAGTGCCGCTCAGTGTCTACTTTTTGGTTGTCTATAGCTTGCCTCGTCATTTTTTTTTTCTCGTTTTCTGTTTTACATTTTCTTAGTTTGTCGACAAGATGTCGTTTAGCATACGAAATAATTAACGATTAGCATACGAAATCTCCGCCGCTCACGCCACGATTACGCAGTCCCGTGGGCTCATCGTGACGACAATTCATAACGGACACTGAACATCGTGTGAGCACGAGGCTTACAACGATTACAGCTCGTTTGCCGGCCGCGTCCGCCATACGGTTATAGTATTCGCAGAACTGTTACGTTGATAGTGCTGTCGCAATCGTTCCGCGTGATGGTTGTTTGCGACGCGTTTGTAGTCATTTCGAATTAGTTTGTCACGTCCGCGACGTTGGTGTTTCGGGTACTTTTCCAGGCTCCGGTTACGCGTCGACTTTCCGTGAATCCGAAAACCAGCCGTCGGACATTATCACGAGGTCGTGTTTCCCGACGCGATGACGGCAATGATTTATGAAACGAACACGTCCGAGTGGCGCGACGCGAAATCGTGCTGTATCACTTTGTACCACTCCGGGTCGATGGATTCGAATGACGTCGGCGTGTTAACACCCGAGCGGGGGTGTGCGCGCGCGAGGGGGTGGGGCCGTGACGTCACGCCGCGGGCATCGCTCCCGCCGCGTCACCGCGGAGGCTGGGTCGGCCGCGGAGGCGGAGCGCCCGCAATAACCGGGGCACCTTTACGTCTGACCTAATTTCATACCGTCAGAGTTGCAATTCCGACGATCGATAGTTCATTCAATTCGATTGGAGTGTTCTTTGCCGATCAAACCGTGCGACAGGCCCGTTCGCGAAGTGAACACCGTGTTCGTATCTGCGTCCGGTGCACTCGGCGTAGGCCGGTGCTCGACGTGCTGCGTCACACGATGTTTTTTAACCCGTGCACAGCACGTATAAACATCCGCCGTCCCTTGCCACGGTCCTTGCTTCAGCTTAAACGAGAACATCATGACGAAATCTGCATTATGGGGGCGGTCCGTCACGACTTGCATCATCAATCGAAAGCAGAGCCAAAGTATAATCAATCCCTTGTTTGAAATGTTACATACCTTGTCCTGCCGATGCGGGGCGGGTAGTTCGTTAAGACTAATAAAGATCACTGAGGATTGCCCACGCGCAGTGTGCTAGCGCAGGAATTAAGGTTTCATTTTCATTTCTTAGAGGAGCATCATGTCCTATTATTACGTGGGTTATGAAATTACGCATTAGTGGCTTTTAATCTGTACGTCATTATGAAGAGGAAGGAAATGTGAATTGATCCTTCAATAATACCACATAAATAAAATTGATGACGAAAAAATACAATAAATTCCACGTAAATAATATATATTCGCATAAATAAAATATTGTGGACAAAAATTATTTTGTAGTAATATAATAATTCCAATAAAAATTTCGAGTAGGGGAAATGACTTTTCAAATAATTAAAACAACTAATATAATCTTATGAAATTAGTTTCTTAACAATTCATGTACAGAAATAAAGACAAACTTCATCTGATTTACATACTACAATAATATAGTGTGTAAATTAGTATACTAAATAATATATACAGTATATTAGGTAATATACATATATTACCTAATATACTGTAGTTATATAATAAAACATTCCAGCATGAAAATATACAAAGAATTTTATAGGTATTATACAAATTTGCTAAACACACTTTATCTACGTAGAAACTTAACTATACTTCATTTTAGAATATTACTAAATTAACAACATCTGAAATAGATTTATCATAATATAATAAGACTGGGGTGTGATACGTATTTCCTAAAATCGTCGATCATTTTGAACACAAAAAAAAATCATCCTTCGATGCCCTCAACCTGCTTCATCACAGTACTGGAAATATCTGGAGTTGCCGTTCTTTACAATGCAAACGCTAATCTCATATAAGTACACGTACAATTACTACGGCTGTAGATCGACGAAAATCCGATTTCGCTCCAACGGCCAAACAGACAAATCGCCTTTACGAAGTGCAGACTTCATTGTTACGCGCCACGAGCTCCCGGATCTGACGTCCGAAGATACCGCAGCACGTCCACGTGTATCAAGAACGGGCGCCGGTCTATTTTTGGACGGATTTGAAGCAGATGCCTTTATGGCCCGCTCGTGTTTACTGCTACTTTCTCATACGAATTTTAATTATGCCCACGTACATTTATGAAAACAAGCAAAATAACACGATGAAATGTTGAATACATTAGAAAATTTATATAGTTCGTTGACGGCATAAAAGGGAGTAGAGTCACAATACAGATTTATAGAGCGAATGTGTCCGATGGAAGGCGCGGTAACGACGGCCATAAAAACTCTTTAGAGAATTTTAAACACACGAAACTTGCCATGAAACGATTAATTGATGTCAGTGTAACGAGGGAGCTACGAGAAGATCTTACCTTGTGGAAATGTATGATCTGTGCCTACGCATTTGAAAAATTATAATAATAAATTGACCGCAAACTTTGTAACAAATGACGAACGAAAGTTAGAATCAACCTCTGAACATTAATATTCCATATCATTATATTAACATATTTCATGTAAGCGCGTGGCCATATTCTTTATTATATTACTTATGTTGTCCATTTTTATCGTTCTACTCCTGAAGCTTCCCCTTCCACAATCTGTTTATTTTAGACTGAGGGATTACAAACCCAAAATCTGCAGGGTAGGTTAGGTTAGGTTAGATTTAATAACGACCCTCTCATCAAATGCACTAACAACGTGCAAGTCCATGCTCTCCGAAGTGCAAATCGAATCCGAGCTAAAGTCATAGGTCAAGACTCGAACGCGCTGCCTTGCTGCGAGCTCGAGGCGGCCGCTACGTCGGTTGCACGACCACAATTATTGTTTCGGATTCGATTCAACTATTACAAGAACAGCAACTTCAACAACAACAGTGCGAAAAAATATATGCGAGGGTAAACCCCGATCGCTCACAGCCTAAAAATACACACACACACACACACACACACACACACACACACACACACACACACACACACACACACATATATATATAATGGTGCCGATTTCGGGAACACCAAAACGACGACGCCACGCTCGATCACAATTTTATTTCAGCGGGCAGCGACGTTTTATGAAGGGTTAACGAAGTGTGCAATATCGTTTTGTGGCTCCCGAAATAGTACCCACTTACTCGGGGTTTTTCTATTGATATCCGTCGGTTTTCGTTTAAGTTTCTGCTTCTATTGTCGCGTTTAAAGCAGTGATGCGAATTTTTTTTGCACGAAAAAATAAATTTTGCAGCCGGCACGAGAGTCTTTATTAAAAAAAAATCGTTTAATGATAATTTCCGTACAAGAAATTGATAGGCGATAATATTAGTCGATTTGGAGGCGAATAAATATTATGAAATGCTATTTGCATAAAAAATAAAATCGCTATTATCTTTTGGCGCAACGAAAGAAATGACACAATTTGAATGAAATAATACTTGTAAATAAATTCTTGTACTTAATTTTAATACTAACCTCTGAGCATAAATATTAAAAAAAAATAAATAAACTCTACAATGTTTTTTGTCGTAGCCCTGCGGCTTACTGGAACGCCCTCTATACTACAGCAGCATGCAAGAAGTCTTCCGCATGGCGCGCTGGGATCCTGCGCGTAAATACTGCCTGCGCGTTGTCATGCCTCAGGGATCGTTACTTCTACAGGTCAATACTTAATTTCTGTAAAGGAATACTTCATTACTCATATGTTTAAATCTTCGGTATTGGTGTAACATTTATATGTGTTATCGAAATTTTTTAATATTGCTCATGATTTCTTAGATCTACGAACTAGTTGAATTTTATGTCGTAAATCGCTTTCGTAAATATAATAAGTTTTAAGAGAATTTTAAATATGTGCACCAAAACCGATTTGTTGCATTAATCTTGAATTAATATTTAGAGTTTATTTCATTTAAATCGATTCACAAATAAAAAAGATATGTCAATTTTAAAATGCGTTTCCCATATATTTGACGTGATGCGTGCATAAATCGTAAAAAAAGCGCCGCTCGACTGTTTAGTCGGTGTGCGCTCATCAAAATATTATGATAGCTTTGCTCCCGGTTTTGCTTACGACTTTTAAACTTAGCCATGTTGGTCTGATATTTTAATTAAAGTACAAAATTTACTTGTACGATTTGTTTGTTCCGTACTATTATTATAATTTACTGGTCCAATTAAAGATAGGGGGGAAGGGAGTGGCAACGGGAGCAGAAGCGAAAGCAGTCGAAAAGGACCGGTACAGTATATTCTTTGGTCCATGAGAGTTGGAGCTAATAATTAATAATATATTTTAAATCAAAATGAGAGGTTCTTAAGTTACTCTGGGCTAGATTTAAAGTTTAATGTCCTTCGTGTTTTAAAATTATAAAAGATAATTTGCGGTTTGTTTCCCAAGCGGTTAATACGTGTCTTAAATTTAAATTATTACTTTTGTGTGTCGTTTTATTAAACTTTTAATTTGTTTTTCAGGCTAACGACGTGTACACAAGGGACCAGTGGTATCATTCTATTACTTGGCGGGTGAGTATTAATAAAAAAACAATGTCTGTCCATGTTATCTCTTATCATGGAACACACAAAAGTATTAGATAACATAATCATCGTTTTATTTCTAGAAAGTTGAAACGCTGTATTTGTTATTTTTTTTTATTTCAGAGAAACATGGTCAAGTATCGCAAAAGTATTACAAAAAAGATAAAAAAAGATGAAGTCCTTAGAGAATTAAAGGTTTGTAACAACGAATTATTTGTTTCCCTTTTTAAAACATGTTAAGCCTAAAGCTGAGCCCTTCCTAATGTTCAATTTCAACAGAACATGGTGGACTTCGCGATGACGACGCCGCTACAGGACGAGGAAGTAACGCAGGTGCCGATGGAATTGCTCACTAACCTACTCGCAGAGGTGATTTTTCATTTAAATACTATGCTATTGTCATATCTCCAGATTCATGACGGGTTACGCCAAAACTTAAAACTTAATCCGTAACATCTGACAGATTATCCATACAATACCTATCCAATCTTACGGATTACTTCTGCGCATTACGTTTTTAATTTTGATGTAACCCGCCGTTATTATAACGAATAGGTAGCGCGCGTACGCTATAAGAAAGGCAACGCATGTGATGCGATACGCATACGACAATTTAACGATATCGATTTAAACCTGCGTCACTTTCTGTCAAAGGACGAGGACAGCCCCGACTGGGACGAGTGGGCCGAGGGCGCCACGTCGACGGCCGCGCCGCTGCTGGCCGAGCGGTGCGCGGGCGGCCCGCTGTGCGCGCTGCTGGCGCGGCTGTGCCGGCGCGCGCGCACCGCGCCGCCGCCCGCGCTGGCGCCGCCCGTGCGCCGGGTGCTCACCAGAAACGTGGACTTCGCGAGAGCGCCGCACGCGCGACAGCTGGTTCGCGATTATATAAGGTAAACGTCGCGTCTTCCTGCGCGGGCCGGATGTTGTTGGAATTATTTGTAGAATGGATATACCTCTCTACGTGTATGCTTATAGTCACGTACACTACACCTAATGTATAATAATAGGCATTTCAATTGTATGCAATCACAAAATATATTAATATTAGTGGAAATATATAGTTAAAAATATTCATCGAAATAAAGATAACTATAAAATAATAATTAATATACCAATTCTATGATGTGATTTTATGTGGTCAGTATACAAAAATATATTTGTATAGACACATTTTCTTTTAGTAAATTAAATATCTAAACTAAGCTATATGATAAAAAATGTCAGTCCGCCTATATCGAATTAATAAAAAAATTAACCGGCCGAGAGCATGTTTGTCCATGCTCAGTTTAGGGTTCTGTAGCCTTTACTAGAAAGAAATGTACTACAGATAAAAAAAAACAACAATTTTTGTTATACTTTTTTTAATATTTCTCGCACAGTCAATACAAGCACTTAGTCGCTTATAACTAGACAAACAAGTAGGTATGTCGACTGTTAATTTTAAACTAGTGTAAACTAAAGTGCAATAGCAAAAGAGTGTATTTTCATGGTATTTACATCCTTTTGGTGAAAAACAGTTTTTCGGCAATACTTCGATAACGGTGTAACCAACCACGTTCAAAATAATTTTCGTTTAAATTATTTCCTAAGCGTTATATTTGTAATTTTTTCTCACATTTTTGGTCACACAGTTTAAAAAATTTAGGGGGGGGGAGAACATAATTTCAGTTACTTTCGAAACGTCTATTTCCTAAAATATTCACTTAATGAAAAAAAAATGCTTAAACACTTTAAGTGTTTTTAAAATAAATGTTTAAATATGTGCCACACGTTATAGTTTTTGTTACTCATATTTTTATTATTTAACTACCAAACTGAGTAGCGATTTATATAAGACACCTAAACTACATATTTCATCAATACTTGTAGTTTTTGAATGAAATGCCTGTAACATGCGGACGGACGGACATGAATGAACTATAAGGGACTATACAAACGAACTATAAGGGACTATATAAAGAGGAAGGAACTATATAAACATTTTTATCATTTGATCTCGGAACTGTAAAAGGTAATAACACTTTATACTCTCACAAAGAAAGTTTATTATAATATTGGAAGTAATCTGGGTTTAACCGTCATTAAATTACTTTAAGAGTTACATATGCTTACAAAAATCATTAAATTTTTGAAGTGAAAACTTCTATAGACGCATTAGCCGATTTTTGTATCAATAAAATCTTATGAGAGCGTTTTATGTTAATATGATTCCGTATGTGAATCAACAATCCACGTATTATTTTTTTTGCATACGGGAAAATAATATTTTTAAATTTAATTCATTTCAAATTTATTCAAATTTACTGTGTTTGCGCAACCCATCATCATGTCTTGATCAATAAATATTTCAAACGACATAAAAATGTGTATTGTTGTTCTGAGTGCCGATATATGTGGATACCAGACTAACATTAATGATTTTAATTTACAAATAATTATATTTTAATTTTTGATGTTACAAATAATATGAAAATTAAAAAAACGAACGTTATTTCGTACTTTAAAGTTTTGAATGGCGCATAATGCGATATTTATATGAGCATAATCTCCGAGTTCGCATCGCCGACATGTTATGAGGATCTATAGTTATAAATATACGTGTTGCGCTCGGGCAGCAGTGAAAGTATAGATTATACTATTATATAATACATACATCTATTGACGCACGCGCAGCGGCCTGTGTACACATACAGAGGTTATATACACAAATACATGCTATACATAATGTAATATGCATGCACAATCCTCTTTACTAATACAGGAAGTATTTACACAAAAGATGAAATACGAACAAAGAACAAACATAAGATGGATGAACATAAATAAAGCTTTTTTTTTTTTTCTTCTTTCATAACTAAATAATTTATTAAATTTTCATTTTCATATTTTATTACGTTGAAATACGAATATTATGCTGATCTATTTTTTAAGCTCATCACTAACAAAATAGTTCTCGGCAGCGCTCTGAGCTCGCACGCGTCGGGGCCTGGCCTGGTGCGGCGGTTCGTGGAGGTGACGCACGGCGCCGGCGCGGCGTGCCCGCACCCGCGCGCCGCGCCCAACCTCGTGGCGGTGGCGCTGGCGGCCCTCGACGACCACTACGGCGGCGACGGGCCCTCGCCCACCACCCTCGCGCCCGCGCCGCCGCCCCCGCACCGCTGCTCCGACGACGAGGAGCAAGTGCTCTGCTTTGCCGACATTCTAGTTTATATGTATGTATCTCTTCATCGAACGTAATGTTTGCTTTTGTCTGTTATGAATGATGTGACATAAATATACAATAACTATGCTTTTACTTTTTATTTTCAATATTAATCAATTCGCAATATAGGTGCGAATGGGAAGACTGGTTGTACGTGGTGGCAGGAGTCCTTCAGCCGGTGCCGGTGCGCGCGGCGGCCTTGCGCTGTCCGCGCGTGGCCGTGCGCCTGCAGCGCGTGCTAGCAGCGATGGCGCGCGATCCGCGCTGCGCGGTACACGTGTGCCTGGCGCCCGCCCGCGCCGCGCGCACGCGCCCTCCGAGCTGGCTGCGGACTGCCGCCCCCGCCAACCCCCTGCTCGCTCTGCCCCACAAGGAGCTTTGCAAGCTCTGGGGTGACATGGTAAATTACCGTATTAAAATATATATATTTTTAGTTTGTGACTCAAATATTTAGTTATGTGTAATTTACACTCTAATACGAAACCCATATTAACCTTTAATTATTTTCCGTTTTTCAGATCAATATTTTACTTAAGTGTTGTTTCAAAAGAAAAAGTTTTCTACAAGAAATGAGCAGACATTTACCAGACTTTTTGCACGTCGCTTTGACTGAACACGTAAGTTATAAACATAAATAACAATATATTTCTTTTTGGTCGACAGTAATTACAATCTTTATTTTTTTTTCTCAAAAAAAAAGTTCTTTCGTCAAAATTATGCATCTGCAATATGCTGCATCGTAAAGATGCTGTTATGTTACTGTGAATAGGATTAATTTTAATATAATAGTTTCCATATTATAATAAATCATATTATATCCTACAGCCGGCCGCAATAGAAGCTTTATGTTTGATGTTGGAGTGGGATGTCGCAAACGGAGAGCAGACGCAGCTGGAGATCATAGCGGCACTGCAGGGCACCGAGCTCGGCCAGGAGCACTACCGGGAGTTGTGCGCCAGAGAACAAAACCTGAAAAAACTGGTAAGTACACGATTTCAAGTTTACGTCAATTGAATATTCTTTTAGACTAGCAATGATTCACAGACCGTCCGTAACATTTTTTTCGCACACGATACATCGATAGGTGTTTTATTCCATTTTGAATGTTGGTCACGAAACAAAGAGCGTCGGTTTGGTCCGCTGTTTGCACTCTGATAACCGGATAACCAATAATGAGATGGTAAACTTATGAATCGAGTTGGTAAGACGATGTTCGTTTATTATAATTAAATATTTTTCCAGCAAGCGGAAGGTGGCCCTCGACGGCTGGCTCTGCCCGTGCGTGCTACGGACGCGGACGTGGCGGCGCTGTTGGAAGCTGGAGCGCTTGGTAACCTAGAATACCTTTCGCTCGCCTTCACCAGTGTCACCAGTGCCTGTGCGCATTACCTCATCAAGGTTTGTATTTCATTGAAATTGTATATGTATATTTTTAATTGAATTTTTTATATCAAAAATTAAATTGAAATCAAACGAGTAGATCGAATGAAATTTAGTTCTGCACGACGTGCCTATTTCTTTAACCAGACAATTACAAATACCCCAGAAAACCATACGAGGTATTATGCCGTACTGCAAAAAGTACAATTCGTTTATTCGATCTATACGTATTTTGATAATAAGTCGTTAAACAGACAAATCACATTACATCCGTTAATTTGGATATTATTCTGTCGATCAGTTGCCGTCCTTAAGATATCTGAACCTATGGGCCACGCAGTTCGGCGACAGCGGGCTGCAGCTCATCGCCGAGCACCTGCCGCGCCTGCAGGTGCTCAACCTCTGCGAGACGCCTGTCTCCGATAAGGGCATCGAGGCACTCTCCGGTAATTCTGCTAATATTATATTTTGCTTTACATTAGACAAAATGAAATCATATGTACCGTTTATGTCATTATTTAAGGCGATGTTAAAATCTTTTGATGTTTATTATAAACTGTGTTTTGGTTGTTTGGTTACTAAAACCTTCAAGATTTGGAAACAATCGGTTGCATAATTGTATTGAAATCAATTTCAACGTCTAAAGAGATTCACAATATCGAAATTCTTTTGACTTGCAAACTAAACGGTGTTCAAAATAAATATTCTCACTCAACATATCCTAATTTAATTAATGTTTTTGTTTTTAGTATGATTTCCTACTTTCTCTAGAACATAAATAAAACAAGTATAATAATACAATAATAGTATAGATAATAACCCACGCGCGTACTCTCTGTTCAGCTCTATCCAATTTGCGGCGACTGAACCTGAACAGCACAAAGCTGTCGGCGGAGGCTTTTGCGGACCTAAAGCAGAGGCTGCCGCAGCTGCAGGAGTATGACGTGCGTTACACCGAGGCGTGGTGACTGCTGCCGCCGGCCGCTCGCATCACTTGACGATCTCAAGCCACCGAATTACTCTAGTGCTAATCGTAGTTCTAAGAGTTCACCGACCGTGCGCACGAAATGTTCAAGTACAACACACGAAACTCTTGCCGCTGTGAAGTTAGTCACGAAAGCGTCGCAATGACGTAAGGTGGGAAAGCGCAGGAAAAGAATGAAGGGTCGGGAAGTTTTATACCTGCACAATGCATCATTCGCAGGCAAATTCAGAGCGGCAGAATTTCGCGCGTTGTACTGTAACCGAAGTGCCGCAATCGCGTGTCGTTCGATGGCGACGAGACGGAGACATTCTGGCGTGTGCACGAATTTAGCCCGCTATCGCGTTCGAGTCATAGATCGACGTCACGTCGATAGTGTGCCTTGCGCACGATCACTAATCGACAGTTGCATTGAATAGATGTATCGATCGAAAATTATACAACGTACAACATTTAATGGCGCTGTCGAAATGTTTGATGTGACGTGGTCGACGCTCTAGAAATAGTCGTAGTGCATAAAACACCGGTCTCGTCGTATCGCGCGAGAGATAAGCGTCGTTCGGATGAATAGAATTTAGTTAGATTGCATGTTACGCATGCAATATTCGGATCGATCGCGCGTCAAAACGACCAAAACCTATTAAATTAACCCATCAGCATTGTAGATGTCATGACATTATTTATTTTTAGCGATAAGTGCCGATACGTTTTGTACATTCAAATAAGTCCGTATAGTCGTTTCTTATATGTTTGGTTAAATGGGCACCTTTTAAAGTTCCGTTGCTATTAATAAGGCTGTGAACAGGAGCATGAACACCAAAGATAATGTGGTCGCCGGTGTGCCGTCGCAGTCACGGGACTGCTCTATGGATTCGTTTGAATATGGTGAAATAATTGTCAATATTAATATTTGTATTTCATATTTCGGTCAATTATGCATAATTTTTATATGTTGTCCTTGACATATCACTCTATTTCAATGGATTTTTTTTTGGGCGTGTATTAAAAATGTGTAAACCAGTAGTTTGCAGTTGGACTTTTACTGTCTGACGGTAATTATAATATGCAATGAGACAGATAAATAATTATGAGTCACATCACATCGTTTTTATAATATATTTTGGATTATTTGTATCGATAGCAATAATCATTAAACTAGTAAGCTTAGAAAACAATTACAAAAACAATCTACTTATGTGAAAAGAAATAAACGAGTTTTTTATAAATCATTTTAAAATATTCTTTTTTATCAGCCACTTGTCATTAATTTATTTTAACTAAGTATCCGAGCAGTATAACCATGAAGTACTAGGTACTTATTTTCACACATCATTCCAGTATTTATGAATTTTGTTCACGTTTATTTATGTTGTACATTTATTTATGTTTACATTGCATAAGAAAAAAATTGTAAGGTGTGTCCTTTAAAACCAATTAAATTATAACTAAATAAGTAAATACCTACCATTATCCCATGTTCAATTTCAAAATAATCTAATCTTCGCCATAAGAACAGTGTAAATATTTTTTTTTGCAAATGTCACATAAATAGACAATTACAAACATAAAAAAGAACTGAAAATATTAGTGTTTAAATAATAAAGAGGTATAAGACTTGATGAATCTTATTGTGTGTATGAGTTGAGTGGAAATTATCTGAATTTTATTAATTAAAATACTTAAAAAAGTACATTTTGAGTTTTATTGTAAAATAGGTGACTTAGTTGATAAGAAACTTCTTTCTGTCAAGACTAATACTTGAAATTGTACAACAAGCACTTCTATACAAATGCGATTGGGAGCAATATCGGAAGAGTAACACAATATAAATAATTATTTTCATAATTTGTCAATATGTTTGTCTGATTGACTACACCAATGTTTAAAATTACTCATTAAATTTTCATTTCAACTTTTGTTTAGCTTGGAACAACAAATCAAGATTCACGCTTTATTTATCGCATTCGGATGCCAAAAAAGAACATAAATCGGTAATGACAAATTCTTATATACTTAGACCTCATTTGTTTATTCCAAATGCAAACAACAACTTTGTTGTGTTAAATATATGAGAAAGGTCCTCCTCAATCATAGTTTGCAGGCCAAACCTAAACAAAATTATAAGTCTATAAGTTCCCACAATATAAATTTGACAAAAAATATGTATAAAATATTGCTTCATTTCACCGATAATTAATACGATGATATATTATAGGTACGCAACTCTCTCCACGCGAGTTCCAATTTTTTTATAGTCAATTCAAATTGTAACACAAGGTTGATATTTTGTTATATATGTGTATACAAGTTCCACAAAAGATCCTTCAACTTATTGTGTATTGTGCATATTTATCATATATCTTTATTATTTTCATACGTACATGTACATGCGTGTTTTTTTAACTATATTGAGAGACTTCAGTAAGAATGCTCATTCTCTTAAACGGTTTTTTTTTTGGGAAAAGAATTAGAGGTATACCCAAATTAAAAAAAAAACAAATAGCTTTTTCCTGCAAAATAAATATTGCACATTAGCAGCACTATCTAAATAGACTACATGAGTACTGAGGAAGTAACTGAAGTTTTTTTAGGCACGTTGGGTATTTTTTGAGATGTAGAAAAAACCATTGAATTCACGACACTGTTACCGTTACCGTAACCGACACCTCTGTATACAAGTATCTACACACATTGGCCCCGTTTAAACGGCAGTTGAGTTTGGGTTGAAATACATTAATAATATGATTATATATAATATAAACATATATAATGTATATATGTACAACATATGTATGTAAAATAATATGCATTATTTTTCATAAACAATACTGCATTAAATGAAAATTGTAATACCATTTTTGTAGTAGTTTAGCATAATGAATAAAAAAACACTTCATTTAAAAGTATTTCCTGTACAATAAAATATTTCCTGACGTTTCAAAAATACACACGTAATTGTTCAAGTTTTCCCGGAGTGCCACCGTTTCTTATTCTCTTACAACAAAAACCTTTTTAATTGAGATATATTTGTTGTGTATGTAACATCACATAGCGTTTCGACCACTTGTATTCGAGCATGCGTGGTGACATCAGGCGGCGGTATGTAGGAAAATCGCCGATAGATCGCCGTTTCAAGAGACTTCATTCATAAAAATATAGTTGATTGATGGCAAGAAAATAACGAAGTAGATAAAATTTAAATTTACGAATGAATAAATGACAGCTAATTTTAAACGAGCACTTAACAAAAGGTTATCTTTGTAAGAGTATGCTTTAAACAATCATACACTAAAAAATATAAATATATATTTTTTTATTTTTAAAAATACATCATGTTTTTAAAACGAACTAAAAAGTATTATATAATTTCTCTATTCGTTATGGAGAATAAGATCACAAACACATTTCTAACCCTTCACAGACCGTTCTGAAAATGTGTAATGGTTTAAGTATCAAATCTTTTAAAATTTGATACCTAAACGTGAGGCACATCCAATATACAGCTATTAGAAGCGTAGAGTAGCTATCAATAAGAGAACATATTACTTGCGTTAAAATAAAATTGTAAATTGAACTATGCATCATTTTTTCCCTTGCATAAGTTCCACATTTTGGGTTTAATAAGTTAAGTGATCCAATTCATTCCGCAGTACGCATGTAGGTAATGAACATTCAATCCATTGTTGGAACGAGGGCACTCAAGTGGGTATTTTAATAGCTATGTATTAAAAATTTACAATGACAATTCTTCAGGACAATCTGTGAGAGGCTCGACATTTGTGTGGCTTATGAAAATTATTTAATACTTTTTAGTCTGCTGTACATTAATTACAAAGGTTGTATACTAATCATCCTTTCTATTTCTACTATTATTTTCTGCTTTTTAGTATGGCTCGTATGGAAATTTGGAATTGATTTAGAATTACATTGCTTCGAGTAAAAATTTAAATCATGTAGTGAACGCAATCTTACTTTTCTCCCACATCTTCTTACATTGTCATCCAAAACCGAACCGTGTTGAAAAGTTCCTCAATGTTCTTTTTCTACTTTCGCATTTTCTTACATCATCAAATAATTGTGAGTTATGTTTATAGTTACAAATCTCTAGCCTAGGGTTTCTCAATGTAAGGTATGTGTACTCCTTGAGGTGTGCGAGTTAATCGTAGGGGATACGCATCAAGCTACAAACTATCAACTATCAGCACGCGCGCATAAAGACTAAGCATAAACAAAATAATATATTAGAACAGACGATCGTCCATGAAGCAGACATGTGGGGGGAATACAAGACAACTGGGGGAAGAGGGGTTATTCTTAATTTGAAGGATACTTACGAAAATAAAACAAGATGGCATTTTTTTGGTATGTTTATATGTGCGATAAAACAAGTGTGTGAATGCCAAAATTGTCAACCGCTCGGTTTCTCTGCATTGACGTTATGCTTTCTACAGCTTAAGGAGCGCGCGCGTAGTTAGTTCCTAGCTACACGGGTGTACCCGACAAATTTTATGAAACGGAGGCGACTTAGTTGATTCGAACGTGTAACCAGCTTGACGGTGCAGGCCGCCTAATCGATCAAAATAAAAAAGATTAAAAGATTAAGAATATCCGGAGCTTTCGCGTAAGCGGTAAAATTCCTTTTCATGTAACCTGCATTGAAAATGCGAGTTTCAATGCCCGTTGAGCCAATCGAAATTAGACCATTTCAGACTACTGTGACTGTAGGCGGACTGAAAACGAAATATATTCTTCCCTAAGGCAGAAAGCAATCACTTTGTATCCGCTTAATAAGGTTGCATTTTTGTACCTACCATAGCAGCTTTTATTTCAAACCTATATATATATATATATATATATATATATATATATATATATATATATATATATATATATATATTATGTATGAGTGTGTGTGCGTGCGTGTGTCGGAGATAAATATCTCGTATGAGCGTACTCGAGTAATTCGGATGTAATGCCTAGACCAGTCCTGGATTTGTCAATAGGCCGTGTAGGCCGCGGCCTAGGGCGGCAGCGTCCTAGGGGCGGCAGCGTCCTAGGGGCGGCAGATTTCAGAAAATTATTATTTTAGAAAGGTACATGGGGCGGCGGAAATAAAGTGGCCTACACTCATAAAAAATATAAATTCGTCACTGGCCTAGACAGTTGATGTGCGACGGCGGCGCGGGCAGTCGAGACGACGACGACGAGAGTAACACGCATGTGAGCGCACGAACATATCAAAACTGTTGGTTCACGACATAGGTATTATTCAATATCAATTAGTGTGGCAATGTATTATCCGTGATTGTGTATAGAACTCAGTTTATGTACAACTTGGTATATACTTAATAAGACTCCATATTTTTCTACATAGTGTATGTTTATTCTATCTGAGGAACCATAAACAATAGAGCTAAATGGTGTAGCTCACGATTCAGCTCGAAGTCCGGACTATGTTCCGACATTATTTACATATATAAACACACACGCACGCGTGCGCGCTCACTTGCTCACCACATCCCAACCCCCACACGGACACGCACACCCACCCACATGTTGTAGCAGTTTTGCGTTTCGGTACTCAGGATCGTTATTAAATGATCAAAAGCAACAAAACTATATTTACTCGATCAGTTACTCAATTATCTGTTTACATCTCGTCCCTAAATTCACTATCATACTTCGTATTACATTACATTCATTTATCTCATTTTTATTACTACCGAGGTGTATGCACCGGGCCGGAGCTCCAATTAACTGTTTTTTTTTTTCTAACTACTCGTGTAGTTAGAAAAAAAACAGTAATCGAGGTAATGGGTTTTTACACCTAGTCATGATGGCCTAACTACAGGAAGTGACTAAACTCTGAATCTGAATTAAGTTTGAAATTAAACAAAATTGCAATCACCTCAATTGCAAACAATAAGCCCACCAATCCCATTAATTAATGAGTATCTAATGCTCTTACTGGATTTTTTTAAATATTTGTTTGCCTTATTTGTTCTATTTTGAAGCTAAGTTTGAGAAACTCTGCTGTATCCCATCAGGAACTTAGTTTAAAATTAACTGTAAAATTCCTCCCAAATAGATAAAAAAGAAAGCGAACTTAGTACAATTGGATTTTATTAATGTTCTTAGCAGCTCTTTCATATCTAAAAATTAAAAAAAATTGGTAAATCCAAAAGTGCACACCTCATAGCGGTCGTTCAATTTTTATATATATATATATATATATATATATATATATATATATATATATATATATATATATATATATATATATATATATATATATATATATATATATATATATATATATATAAATAATATATATATATATATATATATTAGTACAAATGTTTTTTCTTGTCATTCGTGTATGTATACAAGTCTATAAGTACATTATGAGTAACATGAAAAAATTTTAAGAGCAAAAAATAGATCGATTTTTATAAGGTGAGAGTACAGCACTACCTCAGCGCTCCAGTTATGAGGCATGCAAAAATAAGAACCGAAAAAAATATCAGCTTCATCGTAAATAAATAATAAAATAAACAAAACAAAATAATAAAAGATAACATAGAGACATTTTTAGTTCTATTAATTATTTTTGAATAAAGAATGTTTTGCGCCATTTTTTTAACTCGGTACAATACCACGCAACCCTGGTGAATGGACCTAAGTTTACTACACTATATGTAGTTTAATTTTAATTAGTATTTATAATACTAATTACAATTAAACTACGTTGAATGAGACCGTGATCTTCGAAAGCACTTAGTTTAGGATAATACTATAAAGCGTTTGGAAAAAAAAATGGACTAGATCAGTTAAGCTTTTCTGGAGTTATCGTGACCACGTGAGTATGGATACACACAGACACACGGACGTCCACGGAATAATTTTGTTAAACATCTTTTTCATTAATTTAAAATGCAAAGTCTTTTTAAAATGTCAATTGTTGAAACTGGTGTTTTTCCTTGAGACTCATGTGTAAATATTATTATATAAGTGCGATAAAAAATAAATAGACACTTTTAGTTCAAAACTTCACTTGAGTTTTGTAAGGCGAGAGTAGAGCACTACCTCAACGCTCCGCTTCTGAGATGTGCAATTGCTGTGTTGGCGAAACTACTATGCAAAACTATTGACAACAAAAGTTTGATCTTACTGGAAAGACATACAAAAGCAATATTGTTTCGCATCAGTAGTATTATATGTAAAGCATTCGCCTGTTGTCTCAAAAATCAGTCAAAATACAAAGAAAATGCAACTCTCATTTAACATCTATGTACTTTCCGAGATCATTATTTGTCTGTTATCGTAATAATAAGCTGTCCCATATATATATTGAACAAATGGAATTTTCTGAACCAATTTGACTACTGGAAGCATACGGCAATTTTTTTGAAAATTTCTGAAATTTCACTATGAGACCAAATACAATAGATTTCTAAAGAAATCTATTAAAAATAACTTATTTAGTAAAATTGAAATGCCCAATACTTGTATATCTCCAGAATTTATTTAAATAAATTCATACCACATTTTATAAGCATATTTTATAGTACAATTATGATAATTTATACATAATATAATGTAAAGTATTTACCTAAAATTTTGCAACTTTTACTGTGATGTCACTACAATAATACTTCCTATATACAAACACATCATATGTTAATAACAATAATCTACTTAGTATCAAAATTAATATAAGTAATGTATTGATAACAGTTAATTTTTAATATAAAACCTAAAGAAAATTGAAAAAAAAGTTATAAATAATACCACTACGATAAATACAAAAATAATATTGTAACAATACAGTCAATTTCAATTGTTCAGAAAAACTTATAGTGATTATAAAAATACTATTATAATATGTATATGACATTTAACTAAAATAGTTTATAAAAAATGTTTATAAGAAATTGTATACATCCAGAAAATAGATCCACAAAACCTAGTAGATGCCTTTTTGATAGAAATATTTTATGGAAGGTATTGTCATAATTAACTAAAATTGCATATTATTGTTACTAATACACTTAAAGTAAAAAGCATAACAGTCGATCAAAAATGTTATTATGAAGGTAAACATTCATCAACATGCAGTTTTTATGAAAAACATTACAGTAGATTTAAATGTTACAGCTTTAATGTTGCTCACTGTAATACAAAATATTGCACTATTCTATTCATATCAGATGTAATAATCGCAACTGTTATGAAGATATTCAGTGAAGTTAAAAGCTTTTCCCTCGTTTTGTGACATGTGGCATTTTATCTTAAATTTTCTGCTATCATTTATGAGAGGCGAGTTAGCAGATGAATCTTTTGACAAGAATAACATCTTATTTATGAGAAGTTCTCATTGTAAATTCAAAAGTCAACCAGAACAACAATAGGCACGACTTCAAATCAATGTAAAATATAAACGCGCACATTACGGCTGAGTCAGATATACATGTAGACAAGTAATACAAATACATGCTTCAAAGATTTATGCACATCACGTAACAAAGAGTACTGATTGGCCTCCTGCTAGGGATTCGTATCTGGGCGTCTAACCTATCATGAGAGCATGGCCAAGGTGCACATATTTGCCTATTTGAATGAAACAAATTTTTTTTTTCACGATACAACAACCTATTTAAGACACCTTTAGAGTTTTGAAACAGTCAAGCAAAAAAAGTAGAGGTGAGATTGCCAAAAATAGTGCAAAAATTTGACTATGTTGATTAATGCCCCAAGTGTATACCTGAGATATTTAAGTAACTAACTTCATAAAGAAAACGTAAATTCGTGATGATTCCAAAAATGTGCTACTCACCGGTACCTAGTAAAGGAATACATATATCAACTACATAAATATTGATGTTCCGATCATAAGCAATTGATTTAAAACTTTGAATCCTACCCATTCACATGACATTGGTGATGTTAACGCATCTTAGAAACTTAAAGTTGTGTTCGTCATCTTTTCTTGTCAATGGACGCATTCAATTTTAATAGACGTGATAGTACATTCTATGCAACAGATTTATCATCGTAAAACAAATATTATAAGAGTGACTATGTTTAAAAAAGTTCTGCAAAAGCCACACTAGAAAATCCTATACAAACCAAATTGGTGGCACATTAAAAGAGAACCAAATTTTAAGCACCCGAAGCCGACGGGTCTGCATGAAAAGATTAACAGATGTCAGTATAGCAAGAGAGATATGTAAAATCATACCATGTGGAAATACCCTTCTGAGAAATAGACGTGAGTTTTTATTATTCATTATTACAAACTGACAACATCCAATATTTAATGTGTAAACTAAAGAAATAGAAGTAAAATTATAATCATTCTATAATATGATTTTTGTCAGTATTAAAATCTTCGCAACAGAAAATTAATACATTATATAAAATAAGAAATACCTAAAAAGATTAAGTATTGACTATATTTTTGATTTTTATGTCATATTCAACATATAGTTCACAAGAATTTTTTTTCTTTCACAATGATCATAAAAAAATCAACTTGCAATCATCAAGTTGATTTTCAACTGTGAATGTTATGGGTTTGAATTAATGTTTTATTATCAGATGACAAGATTTAGTTTGTTCATAATTAAAAAGTACAAATGAC
Source organism: Eumeta japonica (assembly GCA_005406025.1). Lineage (NCBI taxonomy): Eukaryota > Metazoa > Arthropoda > Insecta > Lepidoptera > Psychidae > Eumeta > Eumeta japonica. The sequence goes on from BGZK01000542.1 coordinate 50,904, forward strand.
AAATAACAGGTTACAAAATCATGATCAAAATAATACACATTTCTTCTTCACTAAATGCCATTATCATAGTTTTATTCACTTTTTTTGTGTAACATGTATGGAAATTTATAGAACGATGCCCATTTCTGCCAATTTATTAATAAATGAACTCAATATTAAACAGGTAAACAAAAGAATGCATAAATAAATCATCTTAATACAAAAAGTAACTTATAAGTCATTACTGAATTTTTACACAATGCCCTATAAACACTTCACACACATAAGTGATATAATAAATAATAACTAAAACAAAATTACACAACAGTTTTGTGTATGGAGAAGTATCTTTAAATTATTTATTTCTGTAATGTTATTTTTTTCACAATGGGATGTACACAAATGATGTAAGAAGTGCTAGATTTTTTGTATGTCATAGAACTTTAATCAAATGAAAATACAAACTTCTATCAAATATTTGTATTCATTTAGGGTAAGTATTTTACTAAATATTAAGGAGGGCACCAATTCATCGAAAAGATTACTTGTATAAATCCCATCATATGGTGGTTTATACAATTTCAAACTTTTGAAGTTTCATGACAGTCATTAGCTAGATGTAATTTTTCAAGCTGATTTAAAGATGGTGAACATGGGGAAATCTAAAGACTTTTTCCTGCTTTTTGGCTGTGGAGTCCTCTATTGTATTAAATATAAGTCTCGGCATTTTTGATTCTTGTGGAAATCTTATATATTTATACATGACAATATTAGCAAATTGTCAGAAATTGAAATCAACCGTTTTGTTATGTTACATTACATTTAATGAAGATGAAGAAAATGCATAATGAAAAGACAGATTGACAAATTTATAGGGTCAAGACAATACTGTTTACCCATATGATAAAGTAAAACATGAATCATACTAAACCTAAGTTTCTAAGCATAGGTCTAAGTTAAAACAATTCAGTTTCTAGTAATAGAAACTAGTGATGAAAATGAACATTATATTCATTTTCATATTGCATTGCTAGCCTTTAATGTATGTTTAATTAGATACATGGCCCAATGACATTGTTCCAAAAGACAAAAAGGAACACATACAGTATCTTCATCAAGAGAGACACATACATTACATAATTTTGTTTACTAACAATTTAGTTTATTCACAAGTCATTTGTATATTTTTTACAAATGTGAAACACTACAACTAAACAATGACTACTAAAGACATCAGTAACTCAATAGAATAAATACATTTACGTGTTCTAAAAAAACAGCAGTCATTAATCAAAAAATTTAGATATAATGTTGCAATTATTTTTATCATATAATGAATATACAAAAAAAATATACAAATAATATGATATTATGTATCTGGCATGTATCAGTGACTGTACCTGAAATAGAAATTTAGCAAGTAGGAACATGAAATGAAACTAATATAAATATACACATACAATGTACTAAATATAATCTAAAAATAAAATTTATCTTAAACAGGAAATATCTCTAATACTGTGGATACATATTATGATCTTTACAAATCAAAGAGTATGTGAAAATGTCTTTTCTGTACAGTTTATTTATTTATTGCAGGAAATCATTTCAGATGAATAAAGGGCAACCCCGTAAATTTTAGCATTTTTTTTAGTTTATGGTTAAAATGTATCACACTTAAATTGAATTAATGAATCATTATGTTTTATCAGTTTTATATAGTTCGTTTAAATTGAAGATATTTTTTTAATGTCACAATTATACTATATTTCTTAGAAATTTTAAGAAAATAATATTGCCTTACAATGAAGTTTTTACTTATGCACATAGATCGGTTTAAAAAATTTAGATCAGAAATTTAGAAACTGATGATATTGATTTCAATTTGATGCTTTTAAGCATTTTCTAGAAAAGGAAAGAGGATTGCAAACTCTCGTCAATTTAAATTTCTATGTGAATTGCTTTAATACAAAAGATGAGATTTCAATTCCATACATTCAAACTATTATCTGTGTACTATAATGTGCGTGTTTGTACTCCTTTGATGTTTTAATATTGACACAAATAGATCCTCTACTAAGAATACATAAGCATTTAGAACTATGATTTTATACTATAATGATTATAATTTGTTATTTACTTTTGAAAAAGTTTACCTATTCTGTGTTCTATTAATAATTCATAATGGTCAAAATAACACACTCATCCAAAAGATTTCCAAACGCCTTTACAGACAGTGTGGGCCATATGGCGGATTTTGTAAATGACTCAATAAAAATTAATTTTATTTATTAAGGACTATATTATCATTACACCACTGAGACTTTGAAAGTTGAGGATGCAATCTGCTGTTATATGTACGTAGTCCATATTCTACGACGATCAAATTACCGCTATTTAGTAAAAGCCGCGAACACGGCCCACATGATTTCGCAGGCGTCGGTTCGCATCGCCTCGGCTTCAAAGTCCAGATCGAGAAGGGCGCGCACCCGCCGCGTGGCCAGCTCGTAGTCCTCGTCGGACAACGGCGCGAACGCGTTCTCCAAAACGTCGGCTGAATGGGCGAGCATCAACAGCGCCAGCGAACGCTTGTCTGTGTGCGCGACATCACTTATCGAACGGCGTAAAGCTGCTTCCTGTACCTGGAATTAAATGATAACACACTATTGGTAATGATAAGCATATATATTTATAACATAATAATGTAGATTACTTCATGTTAATATTTAAGAATTTGCTGATGTAAATATTAGCATTAGCTCTCTTAGAAAACCGTGTGGATGATCATATTAATTCACCACCTAACCGTCTCTAACACACACCTATGAACCATGAGTGTTAAAATACTTAATCACCCATACAATCAGCACCCCTATAAATATAAACCTATCTTTTTGTAAAAAAAGAAATTGTTATATTCAAAATTGCATAGAAATAGAAATTATATCTGCTTTCATTTGTGTCTAAGTATAAATTTTAGAATTACACAGATAGCTCTAGATAGAATTTCTCTTTTCAACTGTCAGACAGTAAGATTTTGTTTGTGACTTGCTCCTGAAAAGGTATGCATAGAAATTAAAAGATGCTTTTTATCAAATATGGCAAATAAGCATAACACGTGAATGATTAGTGCTTATGAAGAATTTTTATACCTTTTTGACTAAACGACATTTCACAACGTTGTCTGTGAGAGGATGTGTAGTCATATCAAAGAGAAGGAAATTCTGCTTCTCAGTGGTTAATACTCCTTTCTCTACCAGATTTTTTGCCAGCCTTTCTCGGACATTTTTTAATTGATATTTAAGTTTCATAGGATTCCATGTTTCTCCTGTAAAAAAATTCACTAAGTTTCTTAAAACATAACCTTTTAAACTTAAACTCTAAAAATTTAAGTATCTGCATGCTACAATTATTACACACCTATTTCATTTTTTTTTCAATAAATTTAGTTTCTCACTATGTTATTGGGACCTTGAATAAGTTTTCTCGCTGTTTCTTCAAAGATGGCAGTAGTAGTATGCTATTCGTGGAATTTTGAATGGTAACACATATGCAAGGCAGTAATGTATCTAACCTTAAATTTCAGTGTATTGTAGTACACTTTAGTGTAAACAAAGTAATTTTTCCTTAGTTTTGAAAATGTCTACTTTTATGCCAAATAAAGTGTATTTGTGAGGAATTTTACTGCACTACTTTATTCAAAGGAAATCTGCAGCTGAAGTACATAGAATTCTTGCTGAGACTTATGGTGACAATGCTTTGTTAGATACGACATGCAGAGACTGGTTTCGACGCTTAAATCATGGGGTAAGCCCGGCCATGCATCAACATCGTCCGCAAAACCAAATATCCATGGTTCGAAGCTTCTTCTCTGTATTTGGTGGGATCAGCAGGGTGTAATTTATTATGAGCTGCTCAAACTGAATGAGACTATCACAGGAGATTGCTATTGACTTTAATTGATGTGTTTAAGTCGATCCTTAAAAGAAAAACGGCTACTATAAAAGCAGAGATACAAAAAAGGGATTTTGCTACATGACAACACTCGGCCTCATGTTGCAAAACCAGTGAAAACCTAACTGGAAACGCTTTAATGAGAAGTTTTACCCTACCCACCATATTCACCTGACATAGCCCCCTCTGATTTTCACCTATTCTGTTTAATGGCATATGGCCTAGCTGACCAGCAGTTTCATTGTTATGAAGAAGCTAAAAAATAGATCGATTCTTGGATAGCCTCAAAAGACATGTCGTTTCTCCGACGCGGAATTCATATACTGCTAGAAAGATGAGAGAAAGTTGGCACTAGAGATGGGCAATACTTTCAACGAAATGTTTTTGTTCCTTATAATTTAAATAATGCATTTATTTTGTAAAAGAAACAGCGAGAACTTATTCAAGGTTCCGATAATAATAATAATGTGTTTGGGAATCTAATTGGGATTGACTATTAGGTCTGAACTTAAAATGAGGGATTTTAGAATTTTGTCCATTCATTTCATTTATATTACAGTATCACACAAAAACCGCAGATCACGCTTTTAATGGGGTTTGATGGCATATGTACTAGAAAGCACTATAGCTAACAGACCAATTAAAAAACCTAAATCACATTTCATCTAATTCCGTTCAGTAAAACTGAGGATTATTAGTCTTGCTGTTTCTGCAGTTCACAAGGACAAAATTACAGGTAAAAGCTACAAAGTTAAATAAGGTAAATGATAACAAAGGTGAATTCCATTTATGTTTTATATTACACTGATGAGTACATAATGCATTCTACTAGCTTTTATCTATGCCATTATTGATCACTCGCATTCTCATTTAACCCTAATAGTAAAAATTCATCATATATATTTAAATTGATTTATATCTTATTATTTTAAAGTATTAAAAGAAACAAACCACTGAGATATTCTATCCAACTCTGCACGGTTTCTGGTGGGTCTGTTTCTTTCATGTGTTTCAAAGCTTCATCTAATAATACGTCACCAGTCGGTGTATCTGTACACAAAAGATTACTTAGTAAAACACAAAATATGGTTATGGATTAATTTGAAATGGTATTTCTACAATGTATGAAAACAAACAGATTGTAACTAATTATATTTTTGACTATTCCATTTACATAGGTCAACGAGTTGTAATTCTGTTAAAATACCACTAAGCCTTAAAATACAACCCTAAACAAGTCCACAACCTACAAAAACAAAATTTTTATAGCATAACAGTACATATTTAGAGCAGTGTAAGCTTGTATTAGATTATAATCATCCCAAAACTACAGCATACCCTTCCACTGTCTTAACATTTCAGATTAAGAGGTCCAACGATAATTGAGTGCATTAACATTGAACTTCTTGAAGACTTCTGAAAATCATCATCAACATGGCGACAACATCAATGATCTACCTTTATTGCATGCTCTCGAGGTAGGGATCAATTGGTTTAATTTGATTGAAATTAGAAACTCATTGATCAATTTTCCCATGGTCAAGATTGAACACCTGGTTAGGAGGCAACAGTCTTAACTGTTGAGCTTTCACTGCTATTTGTTTTTACTTTAATAGATTTTATGTCATAATAACCATTTATCATAAAACAAAATACATTTATGTCATAAAATCATTAATGAAAAATTTCATTTTAATTGCATTATACAGAAAAGGTTGTGAGGTGCGAATACTAAATTTCTACAACATTGATGTGAGAAACAAGATATTAACCATACTAACTGTGAGGTTATGTTTTTTTCTTATCACTTAAGAATAACAAAAAGCATATTTTTAAATATGAAAACACATAACCATATTAGACACAAAGCAAGAACATGATTAATTTACTAGTGGAATCAAATAATGATTTTGAAAATACAGTTACTGATTCGAATATAAAACTCTTACAATAATTCCAATTTTAAACAATAACTAATATGAAATGAATAATAAAATTATATTCAAAGCAATTGAATATGCCCGAGTTTAGCCTAAAGATTCATTTAAGTTGTCATTATTTGAAACTCATTGTGTAATGACCTTTTTTTCGATAATACAAATACTTCTTAAATTGGCATTTGTATCCTATTTAACAAAAAAAATTTGAATATGTAAAAGAAATCTAAATATACACGAACTTAGAATTTTGTTTATCTCTAATTATATTAACACTAAGTTGTTTAATGAAATCTGAGTACTAATATGAAGACTATACGTAATATTCACCTGATTTTACAATAACTTTGCGAGATAACAATCCTTTTCGACGCATACCAGCTCTTTCCAACTCTATGCGCCCTCTTAAGCCCAATTCTATTAAAATACATCCTCTGAGGCCACTGGATATACAATCATTCCAAAATGACGTGTGTAACCCTGAAACGCAGAAAGTTTATATTCTGCTTTTAAACGCATAATATTGTGATGAAAAGATACTTACTTCTTTATCTTTTAATCCCAACAGTAACACTTCCTCCATCAAAGTTAACCGAGTTTCTTTGGAATCACCATCATCATAATTTTTATCGTTTTTCTTATCGTCCACATCATGATTTTCTTTCAAAGCCCCATCTGAATTACTATCTCTTATTACATTCCTCCTTTGAACTAATCCATCACTTCGATTCATTTTTTAAATAAATCAATACATAAAACTAATAACAATATAGTATTTAGGAAATACCATACAATATTTTTTTCGAATGCTTAGTGAATGTTGACGTTTAACACAAAAATGTTGAAATAAAAATATGGCGGGCATATAAAGTTACCAGAATCAAAAGTTATGTTATCAACAATTTTAACCGATGAATATATATGCCTAAATGATGTAATAGACAACCATTCAGAAATTCAATAAAACAATTTTTATTATATCCACTTATTTTATTAGTTTGAGATAATATTAAAAATTTAAAAGTGTGCCTAACATAAAAAAAATAATAAGTCACTCTTATTACAAAGCACTTAAATAAAAAATGGGCAACATTTACTCTCTGAATTCCTTAGAGTAAAGATAATATAGAGAGAGCACAACAATAACAAACTCTTTTCTGCTAAGACTTATTTACATAAGATGTATATAATGAAACAAAAAGGGATAACAATATGATTGACAAGCACACGCCTGACAAAGATTGTATACTTTTCTCATTTTTCTAAAATAAGTCTCTAATGGTATGTCTTTTCAAAACTATTACAATTTTTGCACTTTGTTTTTATTCATATGAACATTCTTAAACTTTTTAGCATATGTTCCTGTATCAGTAAACAATTCAACATCAATAAAAACAAATTTATGTAAACTAAATATATGTTTGTTTGCTCGAACTAATCTTCGAATAGGTGTAATCAGAGAACATTGCTGTGTACCCATACATTATTCGCATAAGGACCAAAAGTGATGAAAAATTGTTTCCGATATTCCAAATAATAAGTAATTATACCCTTAAACTCCAGCTAAAGTAACGAACACTTTTGACAAGTTATTTATCACCAAAAAATTATAAGGCTTTTATGGACGTAATAAAGGTTAAATCTGTTTTACAAACACCGAAAATTCATAAAAAGAAATTTATACCTAATTAACCATGATATTAATAACAAATCCCTTATTTAAGTAATTAATCTCAATAATACTCATTTCAAAATACGATATTGCCAATTCTCAGGTTTTCTACACATTCATGTGCCTAAAGAGTGTCGTAATATACCACAGTATTTAGTAGCTGTATCTAATAAATGTGGAAACGTGTAAAGATGACTAGAGTAATTTTATAATGTGTGAATGAACCGTGCTGTGGTAGATTCAGCACGAAAATGGGCCAGTTCCAAGAGTGAGATATTACACTTTCACAGAATAATTATGTGACATAACATCTTTCGCTATGAGTTTTGATGAGTGAGTGATAATTCTGGTGGTACACTTTTCCTTTATAGACCCACTCCCCCTCTGTTATCGCACTTTCCCTCCAAAAGGTTAGGAACACACTGATGACATCTCTGGAGTTTCGAGTGTCCATAGGTGATAGAGGCCACCTGCTTTTAATGATAAACGCTAAAAAAAATTGGAGAATACTCTATTTAATTTAGTTAAAAGTAAAAGGTCTGGAAAATGTTTTTTGTGTAGTAACACTTATTCATATATCTGTAGGGTATTAAAATAATGTTATCGGATCCAAAGAGAATATACATTATATAGTTACATTAATTTACAGATATCGGTTGCATAGAAAAACCTTCAGACGATTTCATTTTAAATTTAAATATATCCTTCTACATTACCAAAAATTAAAAAATACACCTAATAACACTGTAAGGAAATGAAATGGTGTAACTTATATTAGTTCCATAACTGAGAAGTATTTAATATTATTGTGTAATTTTGTTTACTTTCAGTAAACAGAACAGTTCTTAGTGGTACATATTACATTTTTTTACTCTCTGAATCGCTTCATACCGAACGGACAATATTTTTTTAATATCTACCGCTCATCATGTCAAAAATTCAATTGAGAATAATAAATACTTACATGAACAACACAAAAAAAATATATATAAAAAATTGGTTGCCTGTAAAGTCGGTATACGGGCGAAAGTTTTACGTGACAACGACTTTGAGTGGTAAAATCATTTTAATGTGAATATTCATTCGTATAGTAGGAAGAAGGATGAAATAATAGTAACAATTTAAAACATTTATTTATACAAAGAATTATATTTAAAACATTAATTTATACAAAGAATCTCGCACTGAATTTCATATTAACAAAATTTAATTTTTACCTTTACACATACATACGTATTTATATACAAATATACATACAATAACTTGCAATACATTTGCGTACAATGAAACAGCGTTTACTACAACTTAACTTGTTCCTATCTGAGTGGAAGGGACGCGTGCCTTTCACTTTTTATGTCTCTCTCTCTCGCTCTTAGGCGGGCTAACCATGCCCGAGTGGAAGGGACGCGTGCCTCTCACTCGCTCTCATTGTGAGCGCATAACGTGAGCGGAGCGTAACGCAGTTTCTTGAAGTGTCACCCGGCAAACCAATTTATAAGACGTTGTCACGTCAAAATAATGACGACGAGCAAAAACTATGTACATATGTTTTTTGTATTTTGTTGGCACTAGTATTTTTATTTTAAGTGCTATACCAAGGGTTCAGTTAATAATCGCAGTTATTTTAGCACTAAATTTAACCTGTATTCAATATTACAGCAACGTTGAAACAGAAGAATTATTTAATTTTAACATATAAAAGAAGCTGAACATTTTGATACATGTTAAATGTGCACTGCTTTGTTGGCGAAATTTATCAAAGTTCTTTACAAAAAAGTAGATTATCTATTGGAAAAAGTAGGTTATCTACAGGAAACCTTTTATATATAAAAAAAATAAGAAAAATAGCAGTGATGTCCAAGGAAGGATTAAGATCAGTCAACTCTTCCTTGTCTCAGTGAAGTCGAGGAAATCTGAATACACCGAAATATCCGGGGAGTTAACAAAAGTGGAATCTCGGCAAGAATCTCCTGCGTTCGAAAATAACCACCCGATTAGTCGGGTGGTAGTAGTTATTGGTAACCTTGCCATGGGAGTGAAAGCGAACTCGAGGCGCTTAAAAATATATCTAAAGAAGTCAAGGAATCAGTTATCCAAGAACTTCAGAGCATCGGCGAGCTCGCCCTTCACCTCGAAGAGTCCCATTTCAGATACATGCTCGATTTGGAGCGGAAAAAAGCGAGAAGGGCGCGAGAACAAGAGGCCGCAGAAAAAAGTCTAGAGATAAATCTCCCTGGATAGCTTGGACCGAGTATTGAAACTAGAGTTCAAGCTCGGCCGTGGAGATCTCCTGGATTCAGAACATTCTGGAATCATTCTGGCACTATGACGTCCCGGAAATGCCAAATAAGATTTAACATCCTCGGACCATAACGCGGTCATGTTCGCCGTGCGTGTGGGTCCGATCCGATCATCGGCCTCCTTTTGGTACACAGGTCTACCAAAGGTCGATGGTCAGAGTTCGGAGAAGCAATGGATACTGCTCTGAATGAACAGGCTCTGAGTGTCGAGATGGTGAAATCTGTGGGCTCGTACGACCAACTCGACGAGGTTGTGAACATCTACAACGAAAGCTAAAAGCGAAGACTGAAACTCCCCTGATGGAATCCCGAGTTAGAAAGGCTAAAACGACATGCACGCATAAGAATCGTCGCTTCCAAAACGTGGCCCCTAGCAGACGGGAGTACTTGGTCGGGGAATACGTCTAGGCCAAGGAGGCTTACGAAAAGGCAGTGGCGAAGGTGCAGAAGGCAAGTCTGAAGCGGTTTTGCTCTACACATGAAAGAGAGAGCCTATGGAACCGCATCTACAGGGAAACTGGAAAAAACTGGGAGGATGTCTTACTAGAAACCGGCTCGGAACGAGTACTGGGTCTGGACGAGTCGGCGTCTCTCCTGGCGGAGACTTTTTGCCCTGATAAAAGGGTCGATACTGGCGATCCCTATTATATGGAAGTCAGAAGGCGAACCTAAGGGGTTGATGGACCACCCGTAACTTCAGGGGATCACGAGGTGGACTCACCTTTTCCCGGGGCCGAGGTTAAAAATGCGCTTAAAACGTTTCGGCCTCGAAAGGCCCTGGCCATTGATGGGTTCATGTCGGACATATGCCGGACGGCCATCTTCTGGTACCTGAGATTATCCCTAGCGATAGCGAATAAATGCCTTGAGCTGGAATACTTTCTCTGGGCCTGGAAGGTGGCTTACATCAAGGTGATCTCAAAAGCGGAAAAAGACGATTATACCTGTCCGAAGTTTCCCTGACCATAGGCTTGCTCACTGTGCTAGGCAAAATCGAGGAAATGGTGCTGGTCGGGCGCCTCCAATAGCATTTTATGCCGCTGCAGGCGATGCAGTATGGATTCACTGCGCAGCGTGGGACGGAGGATGCCCTCTATGATGTAATTACATATATATATATATATATATATATATATATATATATATATATATAGTGAGTTAAATCTCATAAAGATCATTTTAATAGTGTCATTGGACATAGAGGGGGACTTTGACAATGCGTGGTTGCCGGCGTTGATGACCCAGCTGCTCGCTTACAAATGCTCAGTGAGTCTCTAAGGTTTAGTGTGGGGGATACTTTCGAGACCGAGAGGTAATGTGCGGTACGCTGGAGGGTAGTACAGAAAGGGAACCTCGGAGAATTGTATACAAGGATCCATAGCCGGTCCAACCTTTTAGAACCTTATTCTGGACTCCTTTCTCCGAGAACTCTGGGAACTCGGCACATACGTACAGGCGTTCGTAGATGATGTGATCATATTCTCCGGACAGTCGGCTTTGTTAGTGGAGGAAGAAGCCAACCGGGCGTTTGCTCACTCTTTGCACTCTTTGGGAATCAGAAACAAGCTGAAGTTTGCGCTACCGAAAACAAATTCGATGGTACTTACTCGAAAGCTAAAATATAACGACCCAGTGGGGCACATAAATGGTGAGCATAAAAGCCTGGTTAGCGAAATGCGCCTCCTCGGTCTGACCATAGACAGAAAGCTGACGTTCATTGGTGACGTGGGGTTTGAGTCCTGAGATCGTGAGGACCATAGGATACGCTTCCGTGATAGAGCTCATAAAGCTGTACGCTTCGTGCGCTTGGGCACCAACGAGGAGAAAGTTCGGCGTGCGGAAGATGCTAGACGCTGTGCAACGCAGTGTTGCTCTTAAGGCATGCCGGACTCACCGAACCATCTCCCTCCATTCTACGCTGATGCTCTGGAAGCTGCTTCCTCTCGATATCAGAGTGAGGGAAGCAGCTTGGCTTTACGAGGTGAAGCGCGGTAAAAATCTGTGAGATATCTTTCTCGAACGAGAGCGCCGACAAATCCGTGAATTTCGGCGATTTACCTCACCCTGCGTACGTGCTCGATATCGGGTATGAGAGTGTCGATGACCTGGAGTTTCAAACCATGGACCTTCTCACCGTGGTTGGACCGCACATTTATACTGACGGCAGCCATATCGAAGGCAAAGTCGGTGCGGTCCTGACGGAATGGCGGGATGGGAAGGAAACGTGATACTCGACGCTCCGACTCGATCCCTTTACACAGTCTTTCAGGCGGAAATGGTTGTGCTGCAAAAAGCGATACAGAAGGTGAAAAACGATAAGGACGGGTTGGTCAACATCTTTAGCGACTCCAGATCTTCCCTCGAGGTATCGACGAGCCCGGAAACCTATCACCCTCTGGCTCATCCAACTAGACGCGATATCTTCGAGAACGTTGCGGAAGGCAAGGCCTATTTTGGGTTAGAGCCTTTCCTTAAACAATTTGAGATGATGTCCCAAATCACGCAAACCCTTACGGGACACGTTGAGTTCCCACATTACTTATTTAGGTTCAAATTGAAGGACTCGCCGTACTGCGTGTGTGACCCCGCCAAAGAACAAGATGTCCCGCATACAGCGTTCGCACGTTCCAAATACGCGCGAGAACGTGTGTATATGTTAATAGAAATCGACAATGGGGTCGGGAGGCAGCTTGAAAAATAATAGATAATATGAAGATTATATATAATAATAGACAAGAGCTACAATGAAGAATAATGTATATATTTATATGAGAAATGTAACAAAGCTAAAATTTGGATACGGATAGGAGACCATAAACATCTTAAACATAGAATAAGATAATATAGTAATAAATATAGAATAAATAAATGTAAATATACACTAAGACACTAATACGGAAATATGTAAATGATGATAAATCTTAAAAAGATGTTAAAAAATAATATTAACGAAAATAAAACTTATAATTTTAATATGTATAACAAATAAAATAGTGTAAGAAAAATTATTATATGAATAAATAGGAAACTAATAATAAAATTACTGTACAGAGAATAAGTAAATAAAATTAATAATGATGAAACAAATGGAACCCTACCATTCTAAGTATGCAAAAGACGGATAAACGAGAAGCATGAAATTGATTTTTCGGTATGAGATAGATGAACAAGGGCCGTGGTCACCATGTCACGGGGGCGGATTAAAAAAATTAAAAATGCAGAACCTTCTACCGGCAGAGTTTCAATAAAAACTATTAATCAACTACTATCGACCGAGGAGCAGAGTTTCGTTTAACTTTTAAATAATAAATCAAACTGTGGAAGTACGGAAAATCTGGACTCATCCTATTTTTATAGTATCTATAAATGTGATCCCGATATCCCCGCTTTTTAACGGTTTTTAACGATCTTTCAACGGTCAAACGAAACCCCGCTCCTCTGATGTCTTTTATTTAAAAAACATAGGATATATATAATTTTTACATTATACAAAACCTATTAGACTAAATACATAATCCTATTTTCCTATAATAAATGCAATATTTTGCAGTCTACGACGCGTGGAATCCAAGTGAGAGGTTTTTTTCTAATTGGTTATCTATATGGCCCCCTTCCCCGTTTCATTACTCTAATAAATTTTGCGCGTAAAAAAGCGCTTAGTACTATTTTAATTGTCTCTGATTACACATATGCCTAACTAATTATTCTTAGGACGTTAAAACACAAATAGCATATCAAAAATATTCATTTGTAAGCTATATGTTATTTAAGTATTTTATTTACAATTATATTATATGAACCTAAGTTTTGGCCGTTCCTAACAAGTTTTGAAAGTTATCAATGTCGACACCAATTAGAGCCTTTCAGTCATTAGAGCCTTTCTCTATAACCTTTATTATAATTTTATCAGAAATATCGAAATTAACTAGTTTTTTGTTATGAAGAACTCTCTACATATAATTGTAATATTATTACGAAATGAACCTATCGGAAATTAGCAGAATGAGATTGAATGAAAGGAATCACGTAGAATAATAGAATGTTTAAATTAAGTAATGCAAAATCACAATAGATCGCTACAAAACCAGTTGATGTATTGTCGGTATCGCACTTAACTTGTTATAGCTCCAATCGCAAGAATAAAACTCAAGGTCCTTTGCACCGCAATTATGCTTGCCCTCTGGCTTTTTCATAAAGCTTTTAAATTATATAGAGAAATAAGACGTAAACATTTCACGTTCAACACAAACAAACAAGATTTATTGCTTCTCAAAAATTCCACCACAGAAAATAAATCCATTTAAAATTAAGATGTAAATAACCAACATAGGCGCCGACGTAGCAGAGCCCCCTGTGTCCCCCTGTGCGCGACGCACGGGGGGCTTGTTTATTTAGAGAATTATATTCTCGGATTTATTTTTTTATAATTTTGCCGTTCTATTTTTTACTAGCAAGCGCAGTTTATATTAAAATGGAAATATTGTCATTGACAATATGTTGCTGATGCAAAATGTTACTCTTGTATTCTTAAAGATATTTTTATATTTTCGAATCTTATGTATTTGATAACATTTTGCAAGTATGTTGAATGAAAGTTACACCTTGAAACGAAACATAACATCCAGATACTATTGGGGATTTGATAGTTTACTCTAGGTATATCGTAAACACCATGGAAAATACCACAAATTGATAAAATCGAAAACCACCACCATACAAAAAAATACTCTTGACTGCCATATTTTGACACATGACTAGATTAAATATAACAGAAACATAAACTGTATATGCTACCCCTGTTGAAAACATCCAATACAGTCCCATACAGAACAACAGAATCTGTAATGGCTTATATGTAATCTATCTGGAAGAAAAAAATTTCCAGATAGAGTTAAATTTGGAATCTATATGTAAGTCCACCATAACAAGGTTTCTTTATTGGACTTAATGGGATTGTAATGTTATTTGTATCTGTATGGATCCTAACTGCATCTTACCTGTAGGTTTGTATCCGTTTTTATCGTAAGTCCATGTGAACATAAAAACCAATGTGGATTTACGAATACGAAATAGAAAATGTTTTTAATGCTTTTTAATGACAATTCCACAATCGGAAAAAATGATGTATTCATTATGTAAATCCAGATAAGAACTCTGCAGACATATAAGTTCCATTAAACTTTCCGTTTCGTCCCTTCGAAAGTTTTTATGGGTATTGGATATGGATTTGCAGCGACAAAAGCACATTAGATTCCCATACAATCATTTCTTATTGGAATCTATTGGATGTTTTCAACAGGGACAACACTTTTTTTTAATTTAGCTGTATACTAAAAAAGTCTAAGAGAATCACTTGGCGTTTCATGTGTGTATGCTGATTTTTGAGGAAATATAAAATTACGTTTGCTTCTTTTTGTCAAATGCGATGATACAGATGCTAATGGGAAACGCATGTATGGAATATAGATTCGAAAATTTCAAGCGGTCTCTATGCTATTTTTACTCTAAGCTGAGCTCAATTGAAATCGTTGATCGTTTTGAGTAAGTAAGAGTAGTAACTTAGGTCTAAACAGAATTGTTCTTCATAAGTGATTAGTACTATGCATACAATCAAAAATTCAAGTCTTTATTTCAAACTTCGATTTAAAGGCCTTTTTTCTTGGACT
This sequence comes from Eumeta japonica, assembly GCA_005406025.1. Lineage (NCBI taxonomy): Eukaryota > Metazoa > Arthropoda > Insecta > Lepidoptera > Psychidae > Eumeta > Eumeta japonica. The sequence goes on from BGZK01000542.1 coordinate 66,412, forward strand.
AAATGAATAGTCTAAAGTCAATACGCTGAAAGAACAGTTCTTATTTGAGAATTTTTACTAAATTGTAATAGTAATCACAAAAAATTTGAAAAGTCTAAACATGCACGCCTCCAAGTTATACTCGTTAGAACAATAATTTTATAACATATCACTTATTATAAATTAGACTACAATGTAGCTAGACAAATAATTTATGACAAATAATTTAAAAAAAATTGACGACCATCAGAATATTTTTTCAATCAATTCCTTTACTCCTTTAATTCAATCAATCCTCCCATACACCGTCACAAACGGACACAAAAACATTTCTATACACCGATCTCTATGCATCACATTTCTGTATAGCATATTTCTAGTTAAAAATTTTTATATAAAAAATATATGAATATAAAAATAATGTTATAAAAAAGAAGTCTATTGCAATTATTTCTATCCAAACTCAAATTTATTAAAAAATAATTCATGTATGAAATATCTTTAGTCAACTGCATCTCTATGTAAAATAAATATATATAAATTTACTATAGTACACCATAATTCAATATCAAAATTTTTATATTAAAAAAATTCTCCTCAGGTGCTGTATTTAGAGTACATAAAATTAGTTTACAATAAAATTAATTATATTGTTATAATAAATGTATTTTTTTTCAAATCCGGATTTGTTAAAATTATTTAACGTCTTGCTTTAATACATTGCGCCTGCTTGTAAGGCGCCGATTTACTTTCAACGAAGTGCTATATTGCCATAGTTTTTCAATTTTTTATAACTCATTAAATTTTAATGTTTATTGTAGAAAATTAAAGAATTTTTCAGACATCATATTCAATATTATAATTCATTAACACTTTCCAGAGATAGTAAAAAAAAACAGTATATTTAGTCAAGCGGTTCAAGCGTTATTTTTTTATCATCCGAAGATACGAACTACAGGCTTATTGACGTCCAACAAATTATTTTTTTGTCAATTTTTTTTACTACAATAATATTTAGTGAAATACTTCAAATGATATTAAATTTATAATTTGTAGTATATTTTGTATAAAAGTGAGTATTTTAAAGAATATTAGTCCTTTTTTACAAAAATACAGAGGTTTAAAAGCGAGCGCTCTCCGTGCTTTTTATTTTGTGAGAATTAAGCACAGCCTCCTTGGAGGCGTGCAATTGCATGCGGTAAGTCGCATATTAAAACACGAAAAACGCTATGTGGGTCGGTGGCTGCATTATCGCTAAGTAGGTATGTATCGTGACATGATCGCAACTAACGTCATTAGAAGTGTCGGCGTGACAATCACGCACAATCCAAAATAAACACCTATTTAATTATTTCAGAAAAGCATATATTACTCTACTTTTAAAATTGCACCTAGATAAAAAATGTTCTCAAGACAAAATCGATCCATTTTATTGTTCAGTACAAGACACGAGTCCAGAATTATATAATACATTTAGGTTAAGAATATATTTAATGTAGTATTAGTATGAATTTTCCCCAGTAAACGTTTAGTTTACTCACTAATTTAAGAGTGACAAACAAACAGAATATTTTAAATGTTATATTAAAGAAGAGTTAGTTAAAAATCGATTATAAAATTTACTGAACCAATTTTTTTTTGTTCGGTAATTTTTTTTTTTTTTAAAAAACGAAGAAAACGTTGCCTCGGGTAAAAATTTAAATCGTATAGTGAACTCAATCTTCTTTTTCTACATTTTCTTGCATTTAATTATGAACTGTGTTCTAAATGTCAAGTCTCCAGCACCTCGGGAAGTTAATTTAAAATCAAATACAAAATTCCACTCTGACAGAGATAGAAGAAAGCGAGATAATAATAAAAGAAAATTAATCAGCCCTCACGGGACGCCTGGAAATATGAAAGTATTTAATATTGAAAATATACATGAAGGGACATTCGGACTACTTGAAGTCGCTCGCGTGTGTGCGCACGGTTGCGGCTCAATTGGGAACGTCACCTACCACTCGAGCCGTCGCCTAGCAACGGCTGCTGCACATCACGCGTCGCATACGCACTTGAGTGAGCAGCCATCCATTGCATTATTCGAGGAGGCATTAGTAATTGATTAAGAATTGAAAATTGATATGTATGATTTGGATTTAGGTATCTTTTGCACATCTACCTACTGTAAACATAAGGTCCAAATTTCGTGCACGAGCGAGTGCGATAGGTTTATTTCATTGCACAAACGCGATAATTATATTTTACTACACTTGTGCGATAATATTCTTTTCATATCGCCTGCATTGAAAATGCCTAGTTTCATGCCTGTTGAGCCGACAGAAACTAGTCAATTTCAGACCAATGCGACCGTCGCCGGGCAGCAATTGAGCAATTCCTGCCCGCAGGGCAGGAATTGATCATTTTCTGCCCGCTGAACGAAGTTGCAGATTTATTTTCAATCCTGTCAGAGTATCTTTTGTTTATTTCATGCCTTTATAATTGTCATTCTGACCGTCGAAATCGAAAGTTCTTGAATTGTAATTTTGATTTCAATAAATTTACGTAATAAATGGTATTATCGCTATTGTCTGAAATAATCTAGTTCTTGTCGGCTCCAGACAATGAAACTAGCATTTTCAATACAGTTGATATGAAAAATATAGTGTGTGACGCGGGATGAAACACGATTTCAGACCGAGTGATATCAGCCCTCGCTTAGCTCGGGCAGCCAACTTCACTCTGGTCTGAAACAGTTTTGTTTCATTCCTAGTCACATAATATACTATTTATCGCATGCGTCTTTAAATGGGCATTTTACTCGACGTGCCTGCGCTTTTAATTTTATTAGTCACTAACGATCCACTCCGACTTCGCACGCGTAAAACTTAAAAAAAACGTTCCTTCTATGCGGACACACTTTAATTTTTAACTTTATTTTATTTTTATCGTTTCTTGTTATAGCGTTCATAATAATACATGTTCTGTGAAAATTTCAAGCGTTTACCTATAACTATCCAACCGTTCGAGTAATTATCGTCAAAAAAGCACGTTTTTTGTATAGGGATCTCTTATCTCTTTTAATTTTTAACTTTATCTTAATTTTATTATTTGTTGTTATAGCAGCTATAGTATTACATACTTTGCGTCAATTTCAAATCTCTGTCTATTACGGTTCAAGAGATATAGTCCTGTGACAGACGGACGGACAACAGACGATTAGTAATTCGATCCCGTTGGCGTCCTTTGGGTACGGAACTTTAAAAATGAATTTATAATTAATTAACAATAATTTCCAAATACTATAAGCAATAATAGTTGTCTAAAGTTTCTTGATTTTTATAAGTCTTTGTTATTTTTTTATACAAACAGCCAAAAATTTTGAAACTGAGTATGTACGAATATTAAGAAAGTAGATTTAACTCATGTACACTTGCTACGTACGAGCGTCTGTGTAAACAGCCGGTCTAATCCTTCACATTAGATGTTTCACATGAAAAAACGCGGCAAAACAGCAAGCTGCAGTCAAACATTTTCTGTATTTGCAGAATTTTATAATAGAAAAGTACTGGAGGATACTCTTGTAAATGAAACGTGAGCTGTTTAGAACACATCGAGGTAAGTCTTTCGTTAGACACTCTTGCGTGTCGACCGGGTTTTACGTGTGGTGCGTTATGCATTTTATAAAATGAGCATACTGACCATTTAATATCTAATAGACAAAATTGTTTATTGAACCATACCGTTCCACAAGTCTTCCAAACGACTAAAGAAGAATATTATAATAAGATCACTAAATACTGCGGAATTCTTTTTGAAGTTGTATGCGAGTATACTCTAAGACAAATCTGTCTTGCTTCCAGTCTCACCAGTGTAATTTTGTGATTAAAATTAAAAGAAAGTTTATAAATGAGGAACAAATAGGTTCAATTTTCAATACAATTCAAAGAAATAAACAGTATAAACGGAAAAACAAAATAACAAGTCACACAGCAAATCTATGGCGAATCTGTATGTGTCATTGTATGGGATCGAATCAATGTTAACAAATTAATAAACTTTGATACGTCAGTCGCTAGTATCAAAAAAATATCCTTAATTAATTCGCTATAGTACATGCAGTTTTGCGTTTATTAATTCCCCAGTGTTTTTCATTTATTAATTGTCCAGGATGTACCCAATAATAACGTCGTGTTTGTCTGCAACTACATAGCACTGAAATGCTCAAAACAACCGACTCAGTTAGATCCACCTTTCGATACCCAAATATGTGGTTACTTAGACTGTGTATAGTGCTGTGTGTGAAAAATATGTTTTAACTAAATTAATTTTACATAATAAACAGGTCTGTTGTAAAGCAGATTTTTCTCAATATGTGCCTACTACGTACACTTATTTAATATAGTAGGCCTAATAATCAAATAATTATTATTTAATTGTCATTATGAATTACCAAATAAACATCTCACTGTTATTTTTCTTTCATTTTGTTTCTATTTTTTTTCTTGCAGACTAAATGTCGTAATTATTTGAATAGTAAAATAAGTCTGTTTTTCTTGTAAAAATGAGATTATTTATGTCACGTATTCACACATTTACTTAGATATCTACACTTTAGACTCGAAGGCAATGCATGAAATACAATCTGAAATCAATTAAACTTACCTGTATATGAAAGGTCATTAATTATGTGACGACAAATATTAAATTACGCAAGCTGTTTTTTGGAAAATTCTCTTTACAAAGGAAGATTGCTCATCTTGTATTCATGACAATCTATATATCTTATCTTGGATGATGACACACCTTTTTTTAGTATTTAAATACACCTTCTATTATTATCTAAGAAGTTCACGGTTGTTTCATTTGCCATTTCTGCTGGTTTTAATGTTTTTTCCTCGTGTCGATCTTCGTATGCCCACATTAGACTCAGGTGTCATATACGACTGATAGCGAGTTGATCCTCTAATTTATTCTCATTCTTATTGTAAGCTTCTGCCCTTATGCTGTCATTAATCTTAATTGTTAGTTTTATATCAGTCGCTGACCTGTTAATATTCTCGATTGATTTAAATTCTCTACCAAGATTGTTCCCGAATGAAATATGGTCCCGAGGCAAATCTGTTAAAGCCTCTTTTGTAAATAATACACAATATATTGTTTATAACAGTAGTGTTGAGACCACTTAAAATTCTGTATTTATTTTATTATGATTATTATAGAATTTTCAAATGAAGCATTCTCTAAAATACTGAGGGAAATACCTTGAACAGATCATAGCTATGGTGGAGATTTACGTCTTCAAGTTGCCATAAGATGGTAAGTTTATCCCTAGAAGTATAAACATTCTATCCTTGTTTTAAGCGAATCTCGAACGGTTAAAACCTCAAGTTGCATTCAATAGTCGTACAATCGTACATACAACACTAAGACGTTTAAAAAACGCGGTAAAGGCTCAAATAACTTTTACTTGAATAGTTGTACTATAAACGATTTAAAAGAAACTCATTTGTTACACAACGTTCATTGTGATGGTTACTATCAATAAGTTATATAATAATGTCGTTTAATAAGCTTAAGCGATTTCTGAGCACATAGAGGTAGAATAAACGTAGTTATTGCTTATTCCTAGAGGTATTTAGAATATTCTATACTTGTTTGGGACGATTGCCGAACTGTATAATTTAGAGTACCTATACGTCGATTGCGATTTTTTTGACACCTCATCAAATCCAGAGAGCAATTACTAAAGTGACCTAACAATAAAGTGACAAAAAGTTTCAGCGACTAGCGACAAGTAGGGTGACGAGTTTGCCACAAGCTCACTAAGTCATAAGTGATAAAAAAATTACCTAGTGACTACAGTCGCTGTAATTTTTTTTCATTAATCACTAGGTAATTTTTTATAGGTACTCGATGCGACAATTCGTTTCTATTCACACAAACAGTAAACTTTTGTCCTTCATTATAATGGCTGCTCTGAAGGAAGTTAACGACAGCAAAAACCTTATAGAGGAAACAAAGATATTGCCAGTGTTGTATGTAAATCATATACATTATTTAGTAACATATTTATGTCACTAAATGATGTGGTGACTTGCGACCAGGTGATGAATAATATATTCATCGTACGAAAGAGAAATTTCAAATGCTTATCGAAAAGAAGTTAGGCGGACCTTGAGCACCTGTGACATCTGTAAATTGGCATTTGATTGGGCGTCAAACATATCATTTAATACATCATGTAAAGCAAATATTTATTTATGCACTCAGTTATTGTTGCTATTATGATAATTCTTCAATATTTCTTTCTATTCTGCATGCTATGCATACAGAAACACAGCGAATAAATTATACACTTAGTTTATATTGCAATACTGTTACACAGTGTTGCTTCTATACTTAATAACATTATAACGATTGTTATCTGTTTTATGTACCTCATAAAATAAAGAAGAAAAAAAAAATGGTGCATCTGTCGAGTTTTTTACAATAAATTTGATAAGGCCAGATCTTTATGGTTACACTGTTTTGTACATTTTTTTTGTTTACCTAAAGATAATTTATACGGAATTTGTTTTCTATACACTCTCTTATCACTAAAATTACGTGACATTTGTTTATCATGCCAAGTTTTATAATATGACCATAAAAAGTTTGGAGACAATAATCTTGTTCGAGTTATCGTGTTTGTCATTCGTTATTATTATTGTTGTATTAACGTGATTATTAAACTTCTTATTTATTTTAATAATTATGTCCTCAAGAGAGTGTAAATTGAATCCTTTTGTTAAGTTTGCGATAAATATAATTTTAAGGCCGCTTCATTTGCCGCGCCAACAGCCGATCTGACCCGCCGTATTATATGTTCCACTTATAAAAAATACTGTAAATATCGTAACATGTCTGTGAAAACAAATCTTTGCATGTAAAAAGTTAACCAATGCTGTCTATATGTAGAAGTTCAAATAAAATTATTGCCTTTAACGATGTACTTTTATTCGAAGGTTAACTGTCACATCTGTTCCTCGGCGGACTGATGTTACGGTTGTTACGTTCTTTCAAAATAAATAATCCACTTTTGTACTTTTATCAATTTTTCATCCAGTAGACGCACGATCTGGGGTGTTAATTAGTGACGATCCTGGACGATCTCATGATAAATTATCAACGACCTAACGTGAATACTAACTCACTAAAATTACTTATGTTCAAGTCGAATTGTGTTGAGAAACATGGTGATGAAATGAGAAATAAACCCGTGCAAAATAAAAATATTACAGGGACATCGTCAACATGTATTTGGAAATCTAAATTATTGAATGATAAGTTTTTATTCGATCTGCTCGAGATTAATAAGGAAAGTAGTAGATACGCAATGTATTTTCCGTGGAAGAAAATACCACAAAAAATTTGGCAGTATTCACGTCGAGAATCCTTGACTGCGGTTGAACGGCGCGCTCAGAGAGGCGTTAAATTCGTACAATACTTATAATAATAAGTATTTAATACAATACTTATAATTATAATAATGCGCTTACAATAATAAGTTATTAGAGCATAATTAAAACATGTTAGGGAAAAAAGTTATTCTTTATGTAAAATATACGTAAAGAATGGATGGACTTTGGACTTCGACCGTATATAGTATATATGATACACCGTGGTCACGAGTGACTAACTTTCTGTCAAATATGCGAAGGGAACTCGATCTCGGTACGAAAGGTGTATGCAAATTTAATCCACATAATAATTAAAATGGATCGATTTGGTGTTTATGAATCTCTTTGAGCATATTTAAATAAACCTATCCCACAAATGACAAAAATGTAACAGAACTTACAATACATATTAAGAAAACGTTGTCGTAGTATCACTTTTCAATTAGTCATATTTTTTGACGCAACATATTTAGTTTCGACATTTATCGCCTCAACATCGAGTCCATAACGACTTGACTTCTTTATCGGTATTTTATAGCATAATAGAACGTTAACGCGCCGCGTGAACGGTGACGCGTTCACGCGAATATTCACATACGACCGTTGGCTCGTTACTGCTCTTGAAGTTGCCATATAACGCATATGAGACATGTGCGTATTTTTTTTTAATAATTAAGTTGCACATATATTTCAACTAAGGCCTACGGTCCATGTCATCTGATATTCGCATTCATAGATGTTGCCTGCTAACTTCAAATATGGTAAAATCCGTTGAAGTTATGGACACGAAAGAACTGATTCTAAAATGTCGTATTAACTATGTCATTATGATTTTGTAAATTTAAGAAAGTATTAAAAATGATTGTTAGAAAAAGCTTTATCTGTCATTTGTTTTGTTGTACTCTCCATCGCGGCCCTTACAGTTCGTCCCGTTCGACGAAACGAAAAAAAAAAAGCACCTTTGTTTTCTGCCACTCGTTTGATCTAAGCACGCTTTCGTCCATCTGGTCATTCGAGGTGTGTAATAAACGCATATGCGATGACGTAAACACAATGTGCTAGAATTTCGATTGTTATTGTTAGACGGGAGACAAAAGCATGAGCATACCCAGCTTCCGGCCTGAGGGGGGGGGGCGGGTCAGATGATTTAGGTCAGATCGTGTAAACGGGGAGTAATACATTATAGAACATACAATTTCATGTAGAATTTATTGTTGAATATACAAATTCAGGGGGGCAACTGCCCTTCCATGTCCCCCTGCGTACACCCTTGGGCAAAAAGTTTACCACAAGCGTCAAGTGACGAAGACGTATTTATGAAACGATGTTACTTGAACAATAGATCTAAGGATTCTTTTTTATCTTTTCAGTCGAAAAAGAATTATAAAGAATTGTAGCATATTATGAAGAAAATTAGCGATAATATGTAGATGAAAAATTTTGGCAAAATACCTCAAAATGAATATCGGTGTGTACTATGTAATTTAAATTTTCTTCGTAAATTAGGAATTAAAAGACGGCTGCTGAACAAGTTGTAATATCGTTTTAATATGTCTCGTGTATTGCTTTGATTAAAAATAAACAACTTTTTCGTATACAACTTAATTTCAAATATAAATCTTAAAGAAGGAATGAAAAGGTATCTATCTATTTTGAATATTTTCAATGTCGTTCAATATTTATAATGACAAATTATTATATCTCTATTGCGCTTATCGATTTTTTTTTAATTCTCAAGTATGTGGGCATTTTTTTTTATTAGAAAATCGGCTAACAAATTATTGTTGTAAACTGATTTTCTCGCTAAGGAATGCACTAATGAATCGACTCGTCTTTAACATTGATTTTCTATGAATGGTTTTAGCCCAGAGAGAATGAAATACGTAATTTTGTTTAGAGAACTGTTTTGTGAAACTCGCTATTTCTCTTACAACTGGAGGTGTGTCGATGGTGATTCCAGAATTCTTATTTATGTCCTACAATATATGAATGCATAAATGCCGGCTGAGTGTATCTAGCACCCTACCTACTCTTGTATCAGGTTTCGTTGTCAATTTACTAAAAGACCTGCCGGCATTGCCTGCTACGGAGGTTTCATCACATTATCTTAACAAATCCTTCTAAATTTTGCTTTACAAGGAACTACAAATAGTTATTTATATATGCTTAATTTTTATTTGTACAAAAGTATATATGTTTCTACATTTGACAACTCTCTATGCAATGAAACTGTATCACATTGATAAGAAAAAAAAATAGCTTAGGACATCTACGTAGAAATGTCGTACTGACAGCCTTAGATCAGCTGACACGTAGATGTCAGCTGATCTGCAGCGCGTTACGATTGCGCTCGAGCACCTGATTGCGCCCGCGCTTGCAGTCTGGTCGATCATTTATTAGGGATGTGTCTATATTATTTTATATTGTTTAAAAGTATCTTTTCAATAATATGTTTTTGCTATAGTTACTCAGGCAAAGTTGTTCTAAAAACAAAAAAGATTATGAATATTTGCGAAAAGATGCATGATAAAATCCACCATGTATAAGTCCGCGGTACTTAAATTGGATAAGAAGTGAAATCGAGTATTAACCCTTTATATTCATAACATTTTTTTGTGGCACGAAAATAATGTGTTGCTCATTGATCAAAATACTATGAAGAAAATATTTTAAAATAATCTAAAATTTATTTTTAATTTTTATTTTATAAAAAACAGGAGAGGCCAAATTTGGAACAGTATGCATAAGTGAATAAACACGTTACATAAAACAAATGGAATTAGTATCAAATACAAAATAAATCTTGTGCTCATTACAAATGTTTTGTTTCAATTTCTGTCCTTTTTTAAACATCTTCAATTTTCACATTTTAATTGAGATTTTTGAGGACATAATCTGCATCTCTGGCGGTCGCTCATATACAGAGGAAGAGGTCCCATACTATCTTCAGCCATCCCTCGTGACGATAAAGGTTAGAGCCGCCGACGCTTACTTCTACTTACAGATTGCTTTTCAAGATTTGGTCGACCACTTTTTCTTGTTGTAGGAGTGTACACACGAATATTTTACTTCATCAGCGTTTCGCATATGGCTAATATAAACTGTTGTCTAGTCACGGTGGTAGATTCATTATAAATGGTTTAAAATATTAAATTGAAAAATGTTGTTTCCTGAGGGACGTTTTAGCAAACTTTAAACCATTGTTCTAGTAAACCACTTGTTATATTTAAATAAGTTTTGGATTGTTTAATTAATGTTTATTAATTAAATTAGTTTTCGTAGGAGATTACTCTGCTTCAATAAATACTGAAAATATTAACGTTTTTCTTAATTTTTACTGATACTTGAGTTCACTCAAGCTAAATCAGTCCGTATCCAGCCCATCTGAAAGCACCCATAGAAAATTAAATCTATTAAATTTCACCATTTAAAAGTGTAACATTGTGAAGGTCCGTAGAATTTCTTATTCACTGAAATGTAATTAAGTTGAATAACCTATAGATTTTGTAGCATCATTAAATTTTCATTTAGCTACACCAGACCAGGATAATCCATTTGGGTTTATTCAAACTGTTCTATCGATTGTGTTTCCGTGTTTTTGACATGTTTCCGTAAAACATCTTCATTAGTGCTTTCTTGTTTTAATTTTTATTTTATTTTGGTTTTTAGTAAGTAATTGTTTGTTGTTATTGAGTTATTATTCGCACTTTTTGTGTTTTGCTACGTTTTTTCAACATGTCTGGTGTTAGGCCTTGTTGCGTGTCTGGTAAAGTCTGCGTAAACTTTCTTTAGGCTGTAAGTACATTTGTAATTATTTTTTAAAATACATTGTTGTATAAAATTGATATTTAAATTTGCTGCCTTAAGCCAAAAGAGCATTTATCGAAGTTAGGATACAAAATTGAAGCAAAAATAGGTTTTGACAAAATTTAGTTTTCATTAGAAATTTAAGTTGTTTTTTAAATCTCTGTTTTTACCAATTGACATAATCTATGACCTATCTCGTCTAAAAGTATAGAATGCATTTTGCCATACAAACAAATAAGTAAGTTCAGATTTATTTAATTCATAAATCTAACATAATTATAGACATATTATTATATGTCCATAATTATTACTAAAAGTATTATATTTTTAAAGGCGTGCCTGATATTTGTTACAAAATATCAAATTATGAATTTCAAATTAGAAAGGAATATGAAAATTTGTGTGAAACGTGACACTTAAGCAAAACCAAAATTTCAGGTTTTGAAACTAGACTGAAAAAAGTAAAAAAAAAAATAACAAAAAGATAATTTTTTATACAAATGGAAAGTAAGATGTTATTGACTGCGAAATTAGTATTTCACATGTAATATAAAGGATTTAAAAAGTTATTAAAAGAAAGACGCTTTAAAAAATACCTAACTTCCGTGCAAGTTCAACCACACGCGGCTGTGCGTCGCGAGCTACTGGCCGTGTTTTATGACGCACGATCGTCAGCTGTTGCTAAGGTCGGAAGATTGCGATTTTTAGTACATATTCTAAGCTATTTTTTTTTTAGAAACGGCTACTTCGATAACTATGGTTTTTTTTGGCACAATTATCCTAAAAAGAAGGAGATTATGAATATTTGCGGAAACATATATAATTAATTCCATACGAATACTCTTTTATCTGACGAAATGTCTCTTATGCCACATACACAGTATGACACAACAAATTACCTAATGTGTGGTTAGAAAGATGTGGGTGCTACCAGAACAGCAATGATTGCTGATTATGCCTTAGTATTTATCATTGTTGAAATAAACAAGAAGTTTAACTAACTCATAACATATGCGTTTATATCCGGAGTCATAAATAGTGTTGAATTAAAATGCTCACTAGTTAATATTAATAGAGACTTGCAAAAATTAGATTATAAAGTTGTGCTACTGTACAGTGTGATCAATGCACTACTTTCAATCTGCAATTGATATATTAATTAATGAAACAAAGGCTGTCTATTTAGGCAATAAGCAAGAATGACATAGGGATTTCTTAGAAGTACACGAAGAAAAAATTATGCCAATTTATGATCCTCCTAACCTAATAAAAGGAATCATAAATTATTTGTTAATATGAAAATCTGAAGGCACTTATTAAATAAAAAAGTGTTATAGCAAAATGGCAACACATACAGTCAACGTATAATGTTAATTCTAATTACAGGGGAATTAAATTAATGCCAAAGCCGAATGATTACCACGTAATACCAAATAAAATTAAAAAGATGAAGGTTGGGATTTATGGCAGGTAATTAATACTGCAACGTAGGATTAAAAAATTTATAATCTCATTCTTTAATATTTTTTTTTCGTCAAATCTGTATATCAAACGTTCCCTGAGAAAAGTACAGCTTAGAGAATCTTCATTTCCATTAGAACATTATTGTATTTACTTACCATGGAAACTATACAAGGTTATAATTTACATTATTGCCAAACAGCAGACGCTAAACTTGAAATGAAATAGGTAACAATACAATCAAGATGCAAATACACATCACATAAAATAACAATTTGAAATTAAAAATAATAATTTAAATTTAAACGGAACAGCGGCGAGCGCCCGCCCGCGAGCCATAGCCCGCAACTGCCTATCGCGGGTAGGTAGAAAACAGTGACGCCTATGCGGACAGTGAACGCAAGCCAGCGCCCGCCACAAGCCGTTTCCTACATACAGCGTGTTTCATTGTTTCTGCAGATTCTTAATAATATCAGTCCGAAGGCATTTCTTAAATAATGCAATTGAAGTAACTCGCATAATGGTGATTTCTTTTATAAAATATATTTAAAATTATTGTTTTTTATTTCAGAACACAACACGATTCCGAAGGAATGCCAAGACAATGCAGATATGCTGTTATTTTTTGATCAACTTTTGGATTTAGAGAGTGCTAATTACTTAAAAAAAAAACGGAAAAAATGCAAGGTGGCATTAACTCCTACTTCTCCACATAAAAAATATGGCAAACAGCCATATCTATTTTATGCCGATGATATTTTTAGATAATAAAGGAAAATAAAAGATAGTGCCATCCATCCGAAGTTGCATCAAAACTATAGAGGCTTTGTTCTTATACAAAAAATCTTTTTGAGAAATATCAAATAACATTTATATTGATTCAACAAATAAATCAAGACACAATTGAAGATTTTTTTGTGTCAATAAGGAGCCATGGTTACCACCACACTATGCCTTCTTGTAGGCAATTTGAAGTTGCATTTAAAACATTATTACTTAAAATCAGTCCATTCTGTTGGGGAAAATTGTGAGAAAGATTTTAATAAATATTTTCAGATATTAACATTTTTTTTCACAACAGCAGGAATCTTTAAATAAAATAAATATTATAGTAGAAATTGATTTAATGATAACAACTAGGGATTTCACATGTCTCAATATTATGGACAGATCAGCCATTTAATATGTTACAGCGTTTATTGTAAAAAAATCTAAAACAATTTTTCGAAACTATAGTGTGTAATAAAGACCTCTGTGCTGAAAATTACGATTCGAGTCAATATATAACTCGTAGAGAATACCAAGCTAGGAGTAGGTGCTTAATGTATCCTTGTATGCAAATAGTACGCCTATTTTTAGCCATAAATGATATTATTTATAGCATATTACAAGAAAAAAATATAGTAATTTTTTGCAAAAATTAATAATATCTGTAAATATAAGTTTTCCTTTTAATTGCCACCAACACAAAGGTCTCTTGTCGGATTTTGTAGGAAAAATGCTATAAAAATGATAATGAACAAGTTTTGTGAAAAAATAAATCAAGTTTTAAGTGGTAGGAGGTTACAAATTAATTGTGAAAACCTGTACATATAATGGCGAAAGATTATTATGAAAAAAAGGGAAATTATAAAAAAAAGCTAAAAATTTCTAAATATCAAATCATTGATTTTAATTATGAAGTATTCTATAAGTTTTGTACTATTCTCTCGAGGGTACAAGTTCACTTACATATTGTAAAATAAAATTACTTATTTAAACAAATTTATTTTTAAATGTTCCCCGGTATCAGACAGCGACCTATGTATTTGTTGCAAAGAATAATTTTTCTGTCAGATATAATTTTTAAGTTTGTTCTCTATTTCCCTCATGTATATACTTCTCTATGGTCCAGCGCTCCTACTGTTTGGACGTAGTACCTGTCATGTTGTTTTACAAATAAAAAAATGTTGAAAATTAATATTTTTGTTGCTTATGTTTTTAAGTACTCATTTCGCAAAATAACATTTATATTTAATTATGTTACTATACCTTTATACAAACGTAAGATTCGGCATCCACTTTAGTTATTCACGTATTTATTGTTTGCATAAGATAATAAAATTTTTAATTATGTAGTTAATACTATATATTTATGTGACATGTTAATTTGCTCTTTTTGTGATTCATTTCTAGCAACCTAAGATTGTGTTTATAAGAAAGTATTGTTCAATAAGCAAAAAATGAAGAAAAAAATAGAAATTAACGCGTATTATAACTAGTTTTTTTACAATTTTTTTACATCATCTTCCATAAATTTTATAAATCTTTTCGACTGTTATTTTTCCTATTTTTATTAGGTTTTTAAGTGAGTCCCTGAGTTATGAGATTATCAACAAAGTAATGGATAATCCTGATCTCTAATTTTTTTGTACAGTAGTGAAACTTGGGTATGGCAGAAGAAAAATGAAAGTAGAATCAATGCGGTGGAGATAAGATTTCTAACTATTCTTAAATATCTTTGAAAGATATCTAAGTGCAGTGATGTAAGAAAGCGATGTGGTCTGAAAGATGTAGTGACTAGAGTAGAAAAAGATATGTTGTGGTGGTTTGGCCATCTAGAAAGGATAGTATGAAAGTAGATAAAATGAAAATAGACTGAAAAAAAATATAAAACGTATGTGTGTTATGGAAAAGGCGACAAGGGTCGTCCTACAAAATTCTGTGGAGACCAAATTCGTGGCGTGTCAAAAAAGGGCCAAATTTTAAGCACCTGATACCGACGAGCTTGCATGAAAACATTGATGGATCAAAAAGGAAAAAAATATGACCAATACAAATATAATAATATATTACAGAGACACAACCACTTTTTGCATTAGTCAACTCATTTAAGCTTATCAATTGAAAAAAAAATTAGTTTCAGCCAGTTAGGTACAAAAGCAATTGCAAAGTCTATATGTTGTAAAATTTATTTTCAAAATACTGAATTAAAAACACTATAGAGTCGTAGCATGTAGGGCCATAAGCATTTTTATCGGGCGTTGCAGAATTAAGAAATAGTAAACGTACAAACAGATAAACGTGATCGAAAAATCCGAAAAAAACGTATATATTGTTCGATGATTTTGGAAATAGTATTATAATTTTGTTAAAGAAATAAAGTGCTTTCATTTACATAAACTACAAGGTTCTTTGTTTAATATATTAAAATGTACCAGCTTTTATTAGCGACTATATGGAACTTTTTAATGACATTTTTAAAAACTTTTACACAGATTATAGTGTAGGTTATTAGTTCTCTGTAGGAGTATGTCTCCGAGATAAAATTTGTCAAACCTTAAGGGTTATTAAAATTTCGATCGATGTTAATTTTTGGAGTTTATGTAGTTAATGATATTGTTCAATCGTTATATACAGCTGTATCATATTTTATTCTTATGCCTTTAATTCCAAAAAATAATTAATTTGGATTTAAATTTTACGTTTCATTTTAATTTCCATAATTGTAAATTGATTAAGCTCATAAATTATATTTGATTATTTATTTTAATTAACAATTCATACTAGTGAAATAAAACTATTGGATTATTTTGAGGACACGATAAAATTATAACAATAAATTAATGTTAATTTAAATAAGTTAGTTAATTTTATTGCTCAAAACAACAAAAACCTTTTTCCGAAATACTTCGGAAAATCTTCTAAAATCCTCTGAAGATGTATAAGTATTATAGTCAATAAATAATCAATTTCTGTGACGTAATGTAATAAATATTAAGTGTGTTTTTAATACAAAAATAAGAAAGTGTATCCGATCTGCTCACCTGTTGGTCTATAGTACCAGTGACAAGAATTAAAGCGAGACTGCAGTGTACCCGCTAAGCCTCCCGCAACTAAGCAGCCACGCCCTAAGCTGGTTCATTTTTTGGGTATGTTACACCCTTAGGGAATAAACTCCAATAAAATCCACGTTCGCTTCCGTAATTCGTGAGTCCGCAAAAATGGTGGTTATAATTAGCGCTAATCCACTGATAGCGTCAAAACTAACAGGACCGATTTTCAAATCTGAAACATTCATCATGTCGTGATTCATTACACCATCGTCTTTGTCACGGCGATAAAATTTATAATAGTCCTTTCCACATTGGTGACGTGCGAGCCATCGATAGCGGTCGCCGGTGCGGACAACTCTCTACGTTTTGTGGTGTCTATTAAAGGTGTGCTGTATTAATAAGCTATCTTATCGAACGCACTCACGCACTTGGATACATAGCTACACTGATAAACACATTACCCTCCTTTACGTTCTATGCTCGAGCAACAATGTATTCGCTGCGTACATGCCCTTGCCTACAAAAAAATGTTTTTATTACTAGGATACCTACCTATATAGGAAGATTTAGATTTTATTATATTATGTGGCTGTACTATGAAACTATGCATTTCGTAGGAAATCTACGGGTTTATATATATACATATCTATAAGCTTACAACTCTTTTTCCGTAATTTTTGAAACAACTTTATGCGCTCAAAATATATGAGTAGCCAATTTATTTTCGAAACGAAGAGACATTCAGTAAAACCTATAGTCGATATACGTACTTCCCCACTGATAACTTGAAAACCAATAAATCTTTCAGGTGGCCAGTACTCTAAGACAGTAATATAGGTACCTATTTTCCGTCCTTTATATTGTGTTTACCACGCATAATAATTTTATTTTTGATAAATTAATTATATATAAAAAAGTAGTAAAGTGTTTAAAATAGTTATGCTTACAATTTCGTAGCAAAATGAATTTATATTCTTCATGTGGCAAACCCTTCGTGATGCAAGCGCTTCGGGCTCGATAACGTTAATTACCATTATCGAAGACGCAAAGTTTTATAAACATTACTAATGTTTCTACGTAAAAAAAAAAAAACGTTATCAACGATTCCATTGCACAGATAACGAAATCCGTTATCAGAGCTAGGCAGTACGGTCGCAAAGGGCAGCACGAGGCGGCCGGCAGAACGCAGTCTTCCGCGCGGCGGACGCGCTGCAGCACGTGTGACGAGCATTCTAGGCAACCGCCGACCTCGCGCGCCCCCGCATGGACGTGGACGATCCGACGGTGCGTACCCCAGCGATCGATATCGTCTAGACGATAAGACCGTAATGTTAAAATCCTCGAATTTCAACTGTGAAGTTGGCGAGCCGCCGTCGCTAAAGGCCTTCCATATTTTTTCGGTCAAGTTCAAAGTTTCGAAATTCACGCACTGGCCGTTTTCTTTTATCGAGTCGGACGCGCCGGGCGGCGGTATCTCGTGCCAAGTACGAAGTGGGTCAAGTTCTATGTCTGGCGGCGACTTACGTAATGTCGAATTGTAAATGAAAACGTTTGAAAAAAAGGAGCGTTTAGGTGCGCAGGTTTTTTTTTATTGTTTTTACCGACGTACAAGTCAAACACGCGAGGCGCTGCGGCTACCGTCTTCCGTATAAAGATGCTCTGAACTTTATACCTCGCCGCCGGCGCGGGCGCGGCACGACGCCAGTTGGCGGCGGTTACTTCTCGAGAGGCGGTTCTCGATTTGCGCGCGCGTCTCTGCTCTGGTGCTCGAATACTGTAAAAACTGGAAATACACTTGTTTGTAAAGAAAAAAAATATTAAAAACTAAAGAAACATGTGTCGTTCTTAAAGATTGAAAGTTCTTAACGTACAGACGACTGTAAGTATTTTGATTCTGAAAGTTTGTTGTTTTGTAAATACCCTTGTTAACTTTTGATTTGAGAAAGACGTAGAGACATGTTTACAATTATCACAAATTGGATAGAAAACATAGACAATAAATACAATAGTTTATAGCTAAAGAAAAAATATATTGTTTTGACTGAAGACGGTCTCGTTTGCGGTTATGGTTACATTTGTTATGTTAAATTTGTTAGTAAGGTTAATTTTATTGAAATTACTTCATCCGATCGAAAATGTACATCATTAGTTCCAAAGCACTTCTCCATTTCACTATTATTTGCACAACAAATTTAACGCAAAAACAAATAAATACATGTTTCGCCTTCTCTTCCAGACAAAAGGCATCCAGTTCAAATTCACAGCAATGTGGGGAATTATTATTTATTACCGACAGACAAGCCGGAAATGTGATGCCTAAGAATTCACACAATAACCTTCTCTTATTAAAGTTTATTTAAATGTTTGTAATTATACTGCCGATATATAATTTTCATATCAAAATGTGACATGTTCATAAGGTCTTAACTACAACTTTAACACAGAAGTTATCGATCGAGAGATCTGAATTTCATTCAACCCTGTAGTTTATAAATTATTCTTTGTTTCACTGATGTTAAACTCGATATCAGTGTATTTCGAAGCTTCTACCTTGTACTCATTTAATATACAATAACAGCACAAACGATTATTCACGTCACTGCGTTGTCCTTTCGTCCGTATACATTTAACCATTTTATTAACAATATTCATTGTTGTATTAATCTTATAATAATTATTCATTTATATACAATAAGATTTATTCAAAAGCCACTGAAAATAGGTTTGTAAAATCTAATTGACGAACATATTTCTTCGAATTTAATAAAAAAATTGTAATATGTAATCTTTTTTTAAAATCGCCATTCGTGTACTTTAAATTCAGCTGATTCGGTGCGCGCGCGCATCACGCCACGACGATTTACGTCACTGACAGATAACTGTTTATTAGTGCTAATGTTTCCGTAAATCCGCGAGATTTCGATATGCGACTCGATTTTAAAGTCTAACACAACTCTGCTATAAATAAAAATAATACTTTCAAACGAAACAGCGTGCCTATACGTTGTTTCAATTTAAACCATCATTCGATAGAATACGAAAGCTACCATTCATATAAATTTAATAGTAGAGCTTGGCTATAGATTTATAAGAGCGGTGGTAGCTCGGTGATTCTACAGTGCCTTCGAGGCACGTCGATCTTTAACTTGAGTCGACTCGTGGCAAGGACGGATCCAACCTTCGGGTCGAGAGGGTCACTTAGTGGAGGTCCAGTCGGGACAGGCTCCATTATATTAGCAAAATTATCAGCGGTCGACCGAGACCCGGCCCGGGAAGAGATCACGATCCCGATGACCTCCCCCAGATCGGCACCGACTAGAACTGCCTACTCGCTATGTGCCGCGGGGAGCACGAGCTCGCCCGCGTCGTCGCCGCGTCGGTGATAACGGTCTTCCGCAAACCTCCGAAAGGTCCAGTGCTGGCGAACTCGGTCACCGCTGACCTTTCGATCTGAAATGATAAGACTGCGGGACGGTACGCTTTGGCATTGAAGTGTTTATATGACACCACTACAGCTGCATCCGCTTTAAATATTTCACCGTAGAGTGTTTTGAAGGCTTTCTATAATTTCACACTCCGTGAGTATTGTTTTAATGAACAGATATAAAACAATATGTCGAGTATGTGTCAAATATATTTTTCTGATATACTTTAATATGATTTATGAATTTATAAAATTTGTCTCTCTAGAGCTTCTATGCTATTTATAAAAGATTTGTAAAGTTTAAAGTTGAAAGTTGTACTGTGTATACTATTCCAAAGATCGAAAATTTTGCTATAAACAATGAAGACAATGACGTAAATCGTGCTTCGGTTAGCATTTAGTTATCTACTTGTAAATCACAGGTAAAAATAATATTTAGTTAAATCTTCTTTTCATGACTGAGTGATAAACGCTAACGACTAACAACGACAAAAAAATATTTAAATATATTCATCTATTGAATAGAATATAAATTTCGTTAAATATAATATGTAAATATGCATCTTAATCGACGTTTCTTACATAGTCGTAGAAAACATCTTCGTACTGTAATCACTTTTAAAGGAGTTCAAAACAGACGGATCAAAGATTACGTAACTTACAAGTTTAAAATGCCCATTTTTAGGATTGTTATAAACCAATGGAATATATAAATGAGAAGTCGCATTTGTATATTCCTAACAAACGAAAACATCGTTTAATTTTCAATATTGCCACTTGTGATACACATCTTGGATTTTAGGCGTGGTGATGCTAAGTTTTTAATTTTTCGTCAATGAGTTCTCGTTTCACCAAATTAACACAACCCTGTACATTGATTCCATGTTATATAGCGCTACTGAGTTGACTTATCGTTCTGTAAAGTTAATTATAGTACGTTTTAACGATGCAATTGTTTATACCGATTAAATGTTTACATTTTTAAATTTTGAGACTTTACGTCTATCAGAAAATGTTAATTAATTAAAGGTTTATTATAAATCTTTTACTATATATTGTAAAATAAAAAAAAAAATCAATGTCGTTTAAAAAGGTTTATGTAATGTTGGCATAATTCATCTGTTTTGACATATTTCTTCTTAATTTATATAAACATTTCTTTGTTTTATAAT
This sequence comes from Eumeta japonica, assembly GCA_005406025.1. NCBI lineage: Eukaryota > Metazoa > Arthropoda > Insecta > Lepidoptera > Psychidae > Eumeta > Eumeta japonica. The sequence continues at coordinate 87,491 of BGZK01000542.1, forward strand.
GGGTCAATATAAGTTATAAAATACGTATATAATATGATAAAATATCAATGAAGTTGTACTACATTTTCAAGTAGCGTAAACATCGAACCACGACGCTAATATAAACTTTGCCCTTTCCTTTTATTATTCCATAAAGGTATTTTTACAGCAGCTAAACAACAATGATCTTAAAAAAAACCTGAGCGAACGTAACGTATGAAACTTTTAGCCAAAATTAAGTAAAACATTTCAATTATTAAGAATAATAAATAAAAGAAAATTACTTAATATTCTGTTGTGACGACCAAAAATATACTTCAAATTTTTAAAAGAATCGAAACTATTTTTCGCATATATCACACTTCTCGACCAGACTATGGTAGGAGTATATATTTCAGCAGCCAAGCGTGCGCAGACGGCGCTAATCAAATCTTTAATTGTTTGTCTCGAAGCATTGTCTAGGCATTACCTATCGTACGGGTCTCACACACGTTCACACCTTAAAATAATATGATGCGAGTCTGTTACATTGTTGTCGTGGGTATAGTAAACTTTTTAATTTCTCGATTTAGTAATTTAATAACGGATTACTTATGTAAAATACCACTGTTATATAATCGAATGCAAGTAGATACCGTAATCAATGTAAGAACTTCTATTATCTCTGCAACATAAATAATGTCGCTGATACCCTTGTCTTTGGGTTTATCGGGGATATTTTAATGATCGCCTTATGGCAGATAAACAGATCGACGAGAACACATGCAAACATAAGCCGAGCGTGGATTAAAGCATTAACAAAAAGGAATACGTCAATGTCGAGATATATTCGTTTCTTATTATAAAAATACACCACGCCACATTCAAGCGACCGAAATTCTGTTTTTTAATCAACGCGGTAGGCACACGTCTCACCATAAACACTGCAAATTCTTGGACGTTTTTTTTTAATACTGAGCTTATAATGTATAGAGCCGAGAAGTTCCAATTTGTATTTTTATATTTCGATTAAAATAAAAATTAGACGTCTGTAAAACTAGGTTTTTTTTTTCTGGCTACAAAATTAAGAGTATCAGTCGATTATCTTACTTGACAAATACGTGACTATTGATGTAATGTTTGGAAACACTTGACGGAGCACGGCTTTCGAATTTCTGTCGATTAATGTGGTCCGTTTCAATTTTTATTACCTCTTATAATAACGTTTTACACATTGTCATTACAATTTCCGCTCAGCTTATACTTTTCACAAGTATTATTATTTGCTAAATATATTCTTTTTATCGCGTTTTTAAAGGACAAACGAGCATGCGAGCCTCCAGGGATAGGCGATCGGCCCATAGACGGTCCTAACTCCAGAGAACCTGTGTTTTGCTGGCTCTTTAGGAAGGAATGTAATATACGATGGAGGAAATAGTTTACTCGGAGTCCTTTCAGCACGGAATAGATTTTTTTTATTTAAAGCAACTTTATTATCTGTTTACGTATATTAAGTCTCAAAAGTACATGATATTTGTTAGTTTTTTTTAAAACATCAATTTTACATACAACTACGGAAGAAGTGCCCGTCTTCACACAACTTTAGGTAGTCCCTTTTTAATACTTGCTTCCAACAACTAAACTACGCGATATGTAGGTGGAAATGACTTAGTTCATCGTATTTGACGTGACCAAACTCATTTATCGCTTTTTTGTATGATATTTTCGAGTCTTCGTGCATGCTGTGGTCACTCTACGAACACAAAGCAAAAGTTCGAGTTAACTGGTGATAATTTGAGTACTTTAAAATGTAATTAACATGGTAGTTCGGTGGGGTTTACTCTAATTGGCCGCACTGTAGCCAGAAAACGGATTGTTTCATGATAACTGCCGACTTTGAGTTATACGGCCAAACGCGCCATAATACGATCAGATATCATACTGGTAATTTAAAAAGTATCGCAGGTGCAATCACCTCGAAGTTCGGTCGCATGTCTTCGGTGTGGTCACGTATGGTGCGTCGCTGTACACTTACATTACGTAAAAGACTTGCATCATGGTGTGGCAACTGGAGTGTGGCAACTACGAAAGCGAATCAGAGACGCTCTGTAGGTTGCCTAGTAGCCATGTACGATCCACGTAGCCGTGGCGGAATAACACAAACGGTCTTATGCCGTGTCACGTATAGAGCTGATTAGATATTAAAATATACGACGTTTTAGATAAATCACCGGTGGGCTTATATGCGATGGATAATCCGTAGTGATTATAATAAGTTTAAACTTTGATGTAAACAAAATAAAATAAACGACAATAATTATATAATTACAATCGTGTTTACGTATTCAGCACCTCGGATAATACAGATCTGATATTAATTGTGAAACATTCGGTTTCGTAAAATTATTACACGTCATATATTATTTAAGTTGTTGTGTTTTTACATAACATAAATTTCAGAAAACAAGACTTATTCGGTGCGAAAAATAACGTCACATTAAAGTAGATGTGTACCAAATATCATTAGTATAAAACCAAATTAGAACATCTTGTAGCTTTATCGATCATATTCATCACTTCGTATAGATCTAGTTCAGAATTATGTAATAACCTTTGTCACTACACGTCGCATGAGGTGGTTGGGAGCGCATTTGTCGGTAGTTTATCACTCCTCGTGCCCTGGTAGACGTGACTGTTTGCATTTTCCTGAGGATGTGCAAATCTGACGTGAAACGTACGTGGAAATAAAATTATAACTATTTTACGGACTGAAATATATAAAACACTTGCTTAGTTGTTCGATATCTGTCAATCCTCTCGAATCAATATTCAACTCATTGAATAGGGATTCGTAGTGGAAGAAGAGATACGTGGGTCAGCGGTGGGTTGCATACTGCATGTTAACACATGTTGCAGGCAAGCGTTTTATCTGACACCTTATTTTCGTATAAAGTGAAAAATAATAACTATATCTGGGAAGGCGAATTGGATACATATATCAAGCGAACCATCATGTAAAAGTATTAAGTATACTGCACAACAAGTTTTCCTACTAAACTATGTATATAAACTATGTAAAACATAATTTACGAGTTTTCCTCTGGAAAACTGGTAATATCATTGAATATAATGATACAACTTGTACAAACAATGAGTTGTAATTGCACGAACATCCTTGTAATTTGACCAGCATTGTGGTGTTACAGAGCACCGGAGATTATTTCGTAGTGGCGTATCGTGTCCATCACGAATTAAGCTTAATCTATGAACAGATTTAAATAATCATTAGATAATACTTTTTCGTTCTTCATTGTCCTGGCCGTTATTTTACGATATCAGCATTACAAATCAATAATAAGCATTTATTCATAGACATGAATATTTTTTATACTTTATGCACATAAATACATAATGGCATATATGAACGTTGAAAATTATTTATCACCAATCGCTTATTTATTTTTGCATTTCACGATTACAGATTTCCTTCATCGTAAAACATAAAACTGTTAAATAATGAAATTCAAAATGGATGTATAAAAAAAAAACTTTACAAATGATGAAATTATATTAAAACTGTTCATTTATATAGTCGCTAATGCTTGTACAAAAACTGTTTTTATTTTTGACTGTATGAGCTGTGGGCAAAAGTTCATTATTTTCATCACAGGTATGGAGAGTAGTTTTGTGTCTGACACAGTAATTTTTGAAAGACTGATGACAAAGTAGGATGATATCAAAACGGAATAAAATAAAATAATTAAACAATTTGACTGCACAAAATTGAACTAAACAGATGTAAACGAGATGATGCAAAAAATAATCGAATCAAAAATAACAAATATATGCAGTCGGAGAAATACATGTAGCAACTCTCGGCAAGAAAAGAAACGTGAATCTGATGTCTCCGCAAATATTTGTTGTATTTGATCGATGATTTATTACATCATTTTGTTTACATATTTTTAGTTCATTTTTACGTAGTTGGGTTTTAAAATTTATTTTTTTTTTGTTTACTGCTTTTTTTTGGTTTTATTTTAAAATAATATTAAGATTGCTTTCGCGTCATTAGCAAAGTCTCCCTTTGTAATAATCGCAATGGATTTTTTTTTTCATAGCCATCGTTGTTAATTAATCATTAATAAATTATAAACATAGATTGTGCAATGCTGAAACAGAGATGATTGCTGTAAAATGGTCCACAAAACGTCATTTAGATGTTGAAAGACCTATTGAATGTCACTCAAATGGTAAGCAATTTTTTTCGTCTCTACCGCTATTTTGTATTTTGCGACCGACTGCATAATGATTAATTATATTTCACGTTAATAATACGATTATTTAAGAGCTTTATTATAAGTTTTGAACATTTAAGTGAAAATTATTACTAACCAACTTTGAATCGTTATAAATTCTAAATGGTTATCCAAAAGGAAAAATGACTAGGAAAATCTAGAAACGATTTTTAAAGACCTATTCAACGATACCCCATTTGATATACTTCATCGACTTTAATTTCCTTCTTATTCACAACATGGCGTCTGGTTGTTATCCTTAGTGATACTCACAAAATTAAGCCAAATCTATTGACGTTTGAATCGGCGAAATCGGCGCACGCGTTTAATCTTTCGAACGCCACAAAGGAAGTAACATGCATATATGTATATATAGACTGATAAACACATTATACTTCTTTGCGTTGCACGTTCATACGTTCCTCTGCTTGTTCATCCGTCCGTTTATATGATAGGGTTTCCGATATTTTGAATGTTAAATTTAAGTGAAAAAATTCAGTCATAAAATATTCTCTTAATGTATTTTCTAATCGTTCATGACATAATAGCTTGTAGAAACATATATCTGTGTCCAGCGTCACATATGTTTTATAATGTAAACATAAATAATGTTAGTCTCATACAATTAAAGTTTTCATTGTAACCATTTTTAAAAATTTCTGAAAACTGCTGTGTCCCACGCGCGCAACCTCTAATTGTATGACTCATTTAGATACAAAATTCTAAAAATTAAGAATAATTTAAGTGTCTGGGTAAAAACTCTCATTTAATATTATTTGTTTGAGAGATTTTTGATACAATGAAATACAATGTACCGAGTTATGTTTATATGGAGTATATCGAAAATCCATAAAAATATATATTATACTGTTATAATAATTGGCAGTTGTCTGATTCGAAAGTAGTCTTGATTAAAATGATGGCCGGAATCGTGAAAATTGGATAGCGCGTTGCGGCTAAAGGATCAAAGGATCAAAAATTACACACAAACATAGACTGATGAACACTTTACATCCTTTATTTCACGGAGTCGGGTAATAAAAATTACGGTTAAAGTTTTTCACGATCAAATTCATATTCAGAACAAATTTATTTCTAAGATTAAAAACGCGCTAATGTCGTAGAGATAATTAAAAAACACTGCACACTTACCATTAGGAGCACACGTTGAGGGTTCCGTAAAATGTAATTATGTATGTCGATATGTCATCCATCAAGAGTTTCGATGATATTTTTGATACCGACACTGAGGAGATATTTATTGGGCCCGGGAATGCGAAACTTTTAGTTTAAAAAAAAAACTTGAAATTTTTAAAAATATCCGAATTTTTGCGTCTCTTAAATTTTCTTAACAGGAAGCTAAAAAATTTTCTCCCGTAGTACACCTCGGTTCGTACTCCGATTGGAAGTTAATTTTGTAATCACAAAAAAAATCCATTTAACATGAATATAAATTATTTCCGGATTTTTCCTTTACTTGTTGATTTCGCTTCTGGCGACAGTTAATGATTCTAGGTCAATGAGAATTACTCTATAGATTTTGATTTACTTGCGAGTACCAAAATGTAAAGGATACATGGCCTTATTTTTTTCACTATGTTGATTTAGAAGCATGATTTTTTGCAGCTCCAAGGGATCGTACAGACCTAAGTATTTCATGTTAACATCAATTTGATACCTCCACGCGTTCCTGAGAAAAAGGATCTTCACAGAAGTGAACGTAGTGATCTATAATTCAAGTTCAAAATATCTTTATTTCATAGGTTATAATATAACACTCGAAATATAAAGTTTCCTTTTTTCTTTTTAAGTTACGGAGCCCTAAAAATAGTTACAAATTCATAGGTTCATAAACTTATTTCAAAACCGTTTCGATTACATATCTACTTAGTGTATATGTTTGGATATGAGGATATAAATAGAGCTAAGTTAGAATAGAATCTTTTAAATGTTTTGCGAGATTTACGGTGAGCGAATCTGCCTCCCACTTGTCTGGTATTTATTATTAAAAAAAAAAAACTGTATGTGTGCTGAAACATTTCAAATTACCTATGTAATTACCACGAATTAACTTCAACGTTCACTTTGTATTCACAGAGTAACATCACAGCAGCCATGGAGAACAACGAAAACATCGCGCAGGTGCACAAAGCGACAAATGGCTTGGACCACGTCAAATATTTAAATGGTCAGTATTCAAATAATTGCATGACAAAACAGGAAATGAACACTTAATACACACATCCTACAGTTACATGTAGTATGAAGAAAAAAATAACTGACCGAGGGTGTGAAAAGAATTCGTATTTATAGTTATTAAATGAACGTTAAATATGAGTTAAAACTTAGAAATATTTAATGAACAATAAGTTCATCTAAAAATGAAATTAAATATCTACTCTGAAAATAAAACGTATTCGTAACTGAATTCCTAAATTTAATTCTGAATTATAAAATATGGGATTCGGCCGATTAACAACGATAACAACGAGGCCAAAATACATTGAAAGACCAAAGCTCTTCGAGTTGGGGCATGTTTTCGATGTTACTGAAAAAAATAACCACAAAGAATAGGCGACTATAAGTACTAGAATTATTATCCCAAAAGATTTAAAATATATACAATGTCAAGATAATAGTAAATAATTTCCTAAATCAATTTTATGCCACATCTTTACAAACGACCTATTTTCCATTTCCTCACTTCATCATCATTATCTTCACCACCATTCGCTCAATCTTCGCAGCCAGTCGCAATTACAGAAACCGACAGGTCCCGATACATCGAAGGGAACGTAGTTGTAGGAAAGGTAGGTAGGTTCTAGTCTAGATTAGGAGCGACAGGAGTGAACAGCCAGCTGGTATGTCATGCAACGTTAGACTTTTCTTTCTATTGTAGTAAACGTTAAAACAGTGTCCAATAAATGATGTCAGCTTTTGTTGAAAGAAATTCTTCTTTCGTAATATTTATTCATATCTTGTTATTCTTTAATTTTTTGTTTTCTTCGCTTGACTTTCAGTATCCGTTTCTAGAAGTTGGTAAAATTCGTCCACAGATTATTGCAAAAACATTGATTTATTAAAAATTGGGTATATAATAATAATGAAAAAAAAATGAAGTAAAACATGCAATATTTAATCTATCACATAAAAAAAATCAAAGCTATTCATTAGAAAATGTAATGTGGCAGTTTACTAAATATGAGCATAAAATAATCTGCACTCTGGTGACATTATCACGATCAGTAAGTACGTAGGCACATAGAATCGTATCATCAGATAAGCTTTTAATTTTACTCATTTTACACTGCGATAAAAGAGTGTGTTGTAAATATTTTTAGAATCTACAATTATCTACGATAAACTACGCAAACGATTGTAGAAATCGATAGCGGACGGTATCTTCGATCTAGGTACACATCACTCGCAATTGATCAATCAATAAAGTTTACGGTGAACGTTGATTATTACTGATACAGGTTTCAACCACCCCGCTCTCGAGCTATTATACCCTCCTCACAATCTTTTTATCACAGATTGAGGGCATGGACTTTGAATTCTCCACGGGCCCGGTTGCATATTTGGGGTCGCTAATATTAAATCTTTGTTGTCAAACGCGCGTATCGTGCTCTCGGTTGCACGTAGCGAATTATTTTATTTGATTTAAAAAGTTATCTTCGAACACTCATTGTCGTTAATCATCGTTTGAAACGCCCTTAATCAGGGTCGAAATTGGCATATCTCGAGTCGAAGCCGACGTACTTAATCACGCACCGATCTATACCGCTATACAGTGAATACTTACTCATCATATTTAATAAGATCGCCAAAACCCTTTTTTTTTTCACTCAAGTCTCTTGTGACTGATTCATTTATGCAGTTCAGATATAAATAAGTTTCCTCGGGACTTGAGTGATATATATTATATCCCGGGGTAAACACCAATTAGATCTCAATGGGGTAACGAATTACTAGCTTTGGTAATGATATTTGTATTTAGCTTGAGAAAAATTTTGTTTAATATTTAAAAAAAATTGTTTTATATTGAACTCAATGGCGTCCATTTTCAGTTCAAACGTTGAAAATTGGCAAGAAATTATAAATTAATATGAAAAAATTTATGCATCATGAAAACGTTAACGTATAAGAAATCAAGAAAACGATATAGATTTGAAATCGATTTTAAGGCTCTCTCGTGTCATTGATGACAAGAAATTAAAAAAAAATGAAATATAAGATAAAAATTTAAAGAATCTCATACATCCTATACATTAATTAAATTATTAATTTGTTGCTGCTAAGAGTAAACACAAATTATAAACTCTGACACAAAATATATATTTCGTTTTTTATTCGTACTACATATACAATTTTACTACAACAGGTGCCCCATATCACAGTATAAAGACTATAACTACCAGTTAACTCCTTTGATCTGGATCCCATATCGCCACCGCGCAGGAACGCACACATGAACTCTCTCCAAGGCAAGGGTTATTAGAAATTCGAAAACAAGATTAGTAATGTCTAAAATATTATCATAGTCATCATATAACTTAGACAATGAAATTGAAAGTAATGTTTTCTATATTGTTTTTGCACAGTAATTACAAATCCTTAAGTGATTAGATATCTTCGAGAAATGTTGACTTCTATTTTTTTAAATATTTGTTATTAAATTTTACAATGTAAGGCATTCTCATTCGTAATTGTAATTTCAAACAGATGATCTACATTAGTCATGTAGTTTGAATACCTCGGCTAGGTAAATATTGTATATATGTTTCTTTGGGTCTTTCACCTGTGTGCTGACTGAATGAATTAAAACAGATGGTAGATTTAATGTAGGGATAGCAGTACTTTTTAGTCTTTTCCACTCTTTAAAATGTAAACCATATATGCATATATTAAACAATTTTTCCACGCTTTAATCCCTCAAATCTGGTCGCCGACAAGCATGTATTCATGATTCATGTTTAAAAAAACATGTAAAAATAATAAATCAATTTGTAACAATAAACAAATAAACCTAATTAAATTGACAATAATAAATAAATAGACAATTATGTCTATTTATTCATTATTCGGCTCTGCCTGGTACAGTACCACTAGGATTGCCAAAAGTACTCTAAAATAGAGTATTGCACTCTATATTATGTCGGCGTACTCTATAATCTATAACATTAGTACGCTAAAACACTCTTATTTCTTGTTTTGTGTTGCGTTGTTATGTGCTGCAAAAAGTGCCATAAAATACCTTTTTTAAACGACCTTTTTATTTATAAGTCCGTACTCTTTATTTACCTCCTTTAAAGTCAGATATATACTCCATTTCTTATAATAAAAGTTGGCAACCCTAAGCACGACGCACGAAACTCTGCTGTTCTGAAGTTAGCCACGAAAGAGTGGCAGTGGCGGCGTCGGAGAGCGTTGTACCTGGGCATCGCATCACTCGCAGGCAATTCAAACCGGCAGAGTTTCGTGCTGTACTGTAACGTTCGTCTCGTGCGGCCCCACCGCGCCGCGCGCCGCAGCAGCGTCACGCCACCGCACGGCGCTCACGTTGCCTACAGTTTTTTGTTAGACTGGTTGACGTTTACGATTGTTAGTCCGGTCTTGTGGCCGGAGCGTCTATTCTTTGTTCTATAGCATTTTTCAACAAAAAAAAAAAAAAACTATTTCATTCGAGTAGATTTTTTCACGTACTCCTGGTAGTTCTTGAAGTTAGCACGTTTAAATAAACAACTCTTCCACTTTATTACATCAGGCGAACGCTGTAGCACTCTATAGTGCTCGATGTAATGTGGCTTGGTCACGGCTTTACGACGGGTTGCGTCAAAAGTAAAAATGTATTTCGTAAAGTAATGCGTAAGATTTAACAGGCAATGTGCGGGCAAACTGTCTAGTTTTTTACGGGTTATTAACTACGTTTTTTCTTTGGTGCCACCAGCCGTTAATAACAGTACAAATGTTGGCCGACCTGCGAACTTACATTATTACAATTTATGCTTATAGATCGTTACCTGTCGTGCCTGTAACTAGATACGATATTATCGTTATCTAACTGCAACTAACATAACTCGCCTTTCCCCCGCGTCGGTCGGTCTATAGATCAAATGTACTACCAGCTGCCCGCGACTTCGTTCTCGTAGAATTAGTTACCGTGGGAACTAAATACTTTGCCGCCTTATAAAATAGTCTTTCGCGATTTATAATATCTATCTTCATATCCTCTTACGTATACGTGCACAATATAATTACAACCCTCTGCTAAATGTGGCTTAGGACGACATCTCTGTTGTCTATATGCGAAAGGCATAATATATATGCACCTACTTTACGTGCAGGATCATATTGGAATTACGGATAACGAGAGCACGTTCACAGCCATAAGAGAAAAAGCTGATTAGCAGTAAAGCCAGCTTGGAAATGTGCCAAGAAATACGGTACTTCACACAAAGCAAGGGTGAAATCATCGAATGCTTCTTTCTTTGGATAAGAGGACTTTACAAAGGCTTTTCAGATGTCGAAATCACGCTCAACTGTATAATGCAAACACTTTCGGGTCACGTTGGTTTCACGTAGTACCGGCATCGGGTAGATTTACGCCGCATAGAGAACTAGCTAGTAGAGTATTTGGAGCAATAATGTTAAGGAACGTGTAAAAGATGAAGGACGTACGTTTAAAAAAATAAACATATACATACAATACAGGATCGTAAGTTATCATAAGTCACGGACATAAACAAGACCGCGTAAATATAACAGAATATAAAACTAAAAGATAATGTATTTACTGTAAGCGAAATATGAAAAATTAACAGAGGTAAATAATTTTATTAATAAAGACCTTTAAAAATTAGCACAGAAAACCCTGGCTAAAAAAATGATTTGAACTTAAAAAAAGCAACGAAATCGTGCGCGGGAATTGTGATTACCATGCCATAGCAGCTGCAACTGCAAAGTAAATTGAGAAAGATTTGACAACAAAAGCAATGCAACTGTATCCTTACCTTAACAACACTATAAATAAATGCTATATTGCAAAATCATGTCTAATTTGTGACAACATTAGTTTCGGTTATGTATTGAATAGAGACTCATCAATGAAAAGGTGCGGCTCTCTATGTTTAAACATTTCCCGTTTTCTATATATATATATATATTGGTATGGTTTTTTCCACAGCATTTTCATTGATTGTTGCTATCATCATTGCAGATAAATACTGCATGGCGATTAAATTAAAAGGTGATATCTAAAATGCAATGTAATTCTTTAAGATAAGTGGTAATTGATCGGTGTAAAAATGCATACGTCATTGCCACCTGCCAATTTTCGTAGTTTAGGTATGTGTGTACTCAATAATACCAGCGTCGATAAATACTTATTCAATACATTATTTCGACGGATCGAGATAGATGTAGTTTTGTATAACTTTACCTCGTTAAGTGTTATTTGTGAGAATCCCGATTACAGTTTCCAATTCTATTTCTGGTCCCACTCCCGTTGCCGATAGACATATAAATCGGTAAACCAATCGATTTTAAATTATTACTGAAAATTACCAATATTCGCTCTGAGATATCGAGATCGGAACTATTCTGTTTTCTATTTAAAATATGATGTACGAAAATGTTGAACTATTAAGCAAACAAACTGAACACTTTATAGGTATGTCAAGCAAAATTATAGCACAATGATTTTGCCTACCCCGAAACTTTCATAAGGAGCTGCAACACATTTTTTTATATGATACAAATCATATCTAGTACTTAAATACTAATGAAATACTAAAAATATTGAATTGCGTGTCAAAGAATAATACGTACATAGATATAACCTTAAATCTTGATACATAATTTTCACTGCAAAAGAATAAATGCACACTATACATTTATAAATATACAAAAAAAGGTTTAAAAATATACATACCAGTATTAACAATACAAAATATTAGTCATACACGATATCGTTATAAAAATTCGTGAGTATAAATACACATTCATTATATTACGACTCTACGATATTATGTTTACAATATGCAACACGTACATTGACGGCCAACTTATTCGAAGCTAACTTCATGTCTTACAACGTTGCGCACAACCTCCATCAATTATTCGAAACTAACTTCATTGTCTTATATCAGTACACACAACTTCCGCAACTTATTAAAATATATTCTGATCTTCCCACCCTAACGAGATTAACAAAATATGATTTCAAAAAATATTTCTGAGTGATATTTTTTTTTCTCTCAGCGATTACAAATGAACACAGTAGTTTTTTCAAGAAATTAAATATTTGTATAACTTGTGAGCTACAAAATTAAAAATTGTCTATTTTACAAAGATCATATTTTTTTTAACATAAAAATTTTCAAATTCATTTCACTCCTGTTTGACTAAAACTTGGGGCAGCGTTTTGTTTGAGATTGATTAGTTTGATTTCTAATTGGTTTTATCGACAACAAGTTTACAAACAAATCAAATATTAAATCCACTCGAGAATTCATTATGAGTTTTCCAAATTATACCACATGCTCCGTGCCGCAAAGAGAACGTTAAGCCGTCGGTGCCGGACGTTGTCATCGCATTTATGATAGTGGCATTAGCCCCCCTGAGTCAACACGAAGGGCTTCAGGTCTACGCCGATCGATTTAAAAGAAAAGAATTATGGGGGTGTGCCTCGGGAGATTTGAAAAAAACTAATACTCGAGCCTGGGTGTTTATATGTATCATATGAACTATCTGGTACTTATGATACAAGCCTCATTGCTTAGTTTGGAACCTGATGGTGTTGTGTATATATGTCCAAAGATATATATATATCTATAGACACTGATAACGAATAGATACGCCCGCAGAAATGCAAATGTTAACAGCATTTGACTTATAAAATAGTTGAAATAAAACCTTAATAAATCAACTTTTAATTCCAATTCAACAAGAAAGTCGCAATAAATACGTTAATTGACAAGACGAAGGCCGATACTTCGTTAACGTCATAGTAACTACACGTATACTTATTTAATATGTTACACTTTCAGGACCGGAACAGGTGGTGCCGGCGGACAGCTACACGAGCTGGCTGCCGGAGGGTCGCGTGCGGCTGCGGCTGGCGTCGCGGGGCATAGCCGCCGAGCCGCCGATATCGGTACCGGGGCTGCTGCGCCGGACCGCCACCCGGTACCCGGATGCGACGGCGCTCGCCACCAAAAAGGAGGACGGGAAGTGGCATAGGCTCACCTACAAGTTAGTGTTGTTTCGAATGGAAAATTGTAAAACGAAACTTTGTAAAATTATGCCGCTGTTCGTATGTTTGTGTGTCTGTCTATCGAGACTGTTTTTTTAGCCACGATTAGACGTCAGTAACAAAATAATATATTCATTACGTGTCGTACATTACTCTCAAATGGGATTGTTAAAAAGAAGACCACATATTCTTATTAGTTGTACTAGTATTTATTGCATATATTTTAATTTTAACAAAGAATTAAAATAGGCAGTGTCATTTTGGCAATATGGAGTACATGTAGTGGCCTACAGGTCTTGTATTTCCAACAATTTGTAATGTGGAAATTTAGCTAAAATTATTTTAAATGTATAGAATTAGGGTCAAAATATATAAATGGTTAAAATATATATAAAATTAAGATAGTTTGTTTTCATATTTTATTTACATATGATTATAGCATATATGACATTGTGTTCAACAACTTCTTGCCATTTTGTAGGTAGTGGGAAAATCCCACTATTGTAGAAATTTTGGAAGTCTGATGAAAAAACTGCGACAAGTAGTTTTGACAGTCCTCTCTTGATATTAACCTACAACTACCTAAAGGATTCTGAGGAGACTGAAACAGGTGAAAATCTGAGGGTGCAAGATCAGGGCTATATATGAATATATTAACACTTCCCAACCAAACTATCTCAATATTTTCTGAGTGGCTAAATATGTGTGTGGTTTGGCGTTATTATGGTGAAAAACCATTTCTGTTGATCAATTCCAGTCGTTTTTTTCGTCACTTCTTGCTTGAGTCTCATCAGCTGTTGGCAGTATAGATCCGAATTGATGGTTTTGCCTGGCGGTAAAAGCTCACAATTAATAAAGCTCTTTCAATCCCACCACGCACATAGCATCAACTTATTGCAAGTTAATCTAGGTTTTGTTATAGTCCGCGGAACTTGCTTACTTTTTCACCATGATCTTCTTCGCACGTCCTTGTCGTAGGTAATCCACTTTTCATCACCAGTGATCATTCTTTATAAAAACAATTCGGTTTTATTATATTTCAATAGAGAGTCGCAAATAAGTACACGACTCATTAGATTTCTTTCAGTGAGCTCGTATGGGACCCAAGTATAGCGATTTTTTGTATATTCAGATTTTTCAAATGATTCAAAACTTTTTTATGACCAATCCTCAGCTCTTCAGCTGTGGCGTGAGAATAAATATGCCGATTATGCTCTACTTTTTTCAAAATTGCATCGACCTTATCCGTAACAACTCGACCAGAGCAAGGTTCATCTTTGCCATTTAAATTACCAGACTAAAAGCAGTTGAACCAGTTTTGTGCTACTCTCACCGACACTACATCAGGTCCATAAACGTCACAATTTTTTTCACGGCTTGTGTCGCATTTTCTCTTTTTTTTTTTAATAAAACTTCAAAACTATTGAATTTCCATGTTAGTTTCCTTCACTTTAGTGGACAGGAAAACAATATAAAAATGGCGAAACACCATTTTTACTTTTCTTTTTTAAAACGCCATCTTGTGGATTAGCTTCCCGCCCGCAGCGTCGCTGGCGTGGAATTCGGTCTGTCGCATAAAGTTTTTATCGCAACTCAACCCCCCCACGCTGTTTTTTCAAAAACTCAAGCACGTCATGGTCAAATTATTATTCACCTTGTAACTTTCAAGTTCAATATTTAAATGAGAATTATTTTTCCGACCTGACGTCCAATTTAAATGAAATAAAGTCTTTCTTCTGCCTTCATTCTGGTCCAAACCGAGCTTTATCTACCGTTCATTAATTTCATAGGTTTGCGCAAAATATCAACAGACAAGAAATTTAAATATCGTTATTTTCTCTTATATTGCCTTTCCCTTATCGTTCCCTCTTTGCTTTTCATGGACACCTTCCATATACATATACAGTGCATTCTACTGTTCTATTACAGATATCGACATATAGATGTATATACCTTGAACTATATACGCCTTTTTGTATGTTCTGTCTATAACTGTATCTCTGTATTTACATGTGCACGTTTTTGATGAATAATTTAAAAACCATTACGCCGATTCAAAACAAATACTTAATCAAAATTAATTGTTTTGAGATAATAAAAGATTTATATACTTATGAATTGATGATATAGAGAACTAAAGGCATTATAGGAAAGAATTATAAGTAGCTAGGTACCAGTTGATGCGATTGATTGTATTGTCAAAAAATGAACATGCATTATGAAAATAAATATAAAGACAATAATACATCACGTGCTACATTGTGTATTTTATATTCAACTGCAACTAGATGACGATGGTGTTTCAGTGGTTAAGTGCGTTGCCTTCGAAACTGAAGGTTCGAGAAGGTGGGTTCTCGATACTCACCACGCGCGAATTAACTAGGGACTTTTTATCATTTTAACATAATTCAATTCACACCACACGCTCCGCGCCTCGGAGAACACGTTAAGCCGTTGGCCACGGACGTTATGTGTCGCGTTGACGCCGACGGCCGTTGTCGAACACCAATCCCGATGGTGGGCTTGAGATCTGAGCCTTCGATCAGAAATAGAAATAAAGACTTTGGGAAGGTATGCCTCATACAAAGAACCACTAGTACCAGATAGAAAAGATGACGGTGATGGTGAACAGAAATGAGACTATGTGGGGACTATGTCAGGATCGGCTACATTGAATTACTCTCGATCGTGAAATGATTTAATAAGTACGAGAAGAATAAAATAAGAAGAAATCAATGTGGAAATAGGCGCATAGACAGTTTAGTCTATGCGCTAAAAAAGTAAATACATATGTATACAAGTATGAATATACATATGATAAACTGAAGAGAGAAACTAAAAATGTATATTTGTACGAAGCCCAGAAAACATAGAACGACGAGTCAAATTTACAATAAGCAAATTATTTTTCTATATTTTAACATTTATATCGTTTACTGGAATATCTGTTTGCCTTCAACTCCATTTTCCGTTTGATTGTATAATAAAACTAGATATTATTTTAAAGACAATATAACTAATGCACTAATTCAAAATAACACTAATCAATGTATTTATTGATAGGCCAAAGATATAAAAGAACTCTACTCACTTACTGAATTAACTTACTGACAGTAAAGATAACTGCTGTACAACATAAAAATAAACGTATTTTGAAATTACAATGTTTGTTAACCTAAATAAACGTTATGAAAACTTGCATACCGGTGTATGAATGGAATTTCAAACCGATCGCTTTATATTTCTCTTGGTATTTATTTCATTTACACTAATATAATATAGATATAAGACACAAATTAATTACGCATGCTCACCATAAAATTTTACATTTTTTCAGACAATACCTTCAGCGAGTAAGGACGTGCGCCAAAGCCTTCTTGAAGTTAGGCCTGCAGCGGTACCACTCGGTCTGCATTCTCGGCTTCAACTCCGAGCAGTGGTTCGTCGCGGACTTAGCCGCAATACACGCGGGGTCAGTATTTGTTATTGTGTAACGATATTGATTATATGCAAAGTATGACATACACGACGTACACCATGAGGGCTTATACAATTGCTTCGTTATTCAAAGAACTTGTTCGACCGTTTTGCCTGTGTTGCCACGAAAAAAATTCCTTCATTAAGTGCGAAATCGATTTATTTTTAATCCGATAATAGAAAATAATGTAAGGTAGATCTAATAATAATAAGCGTTAGTGACATATAGATGTTAACAATAGTGTTAACAAGTTTATTTCATATGGCGTTTAAATTCAAAATCAAGGTGACAATGTTATAAAGAATTTTATATTCATGCAAGACTAAATAGCTAGAATAAGTTAGGTCTATAGTAAAGTTACAATCATTAATGAACAACACAGTAAGTGGTTAAAACGTTTATTACTATACTATATTGTTTTGCCAATAAACAAGTAGATACAGTCAGACACAAATTATCTACCTATTAATCACTTAATTTTATAGATAAAATCTGTGATATCATTTCCTTTAATGAACGTCTATTTCCTTAATCATAGCAGCGCTATCTAGAAGTGAAGTCACTGCAGTGGAATTAAGTTTCTTATCTCGTATCACTGTTTTACATCAAAGTTTCGGTTTACCAATAGTCTGTGTTCATTGCAGAATAATTTTATCACGTTTTTTGATAACTGTTCTAAGGTGATGCTCAATCAATTTTAAAATTTTTAAAATTGTTGTGCAATAAAAACACCAATTAAGAATTTAAAATCACGTTTCTAAATATATTCAATCTATACGTGATTTTCTAATCTTAGATCTGATCTTGATTTCGATTTTGGTCTCAATACATATACCGTTTCTGCCTCTGATTCAATTCCGATAAAATTATCTAGAGGAACTTTTGCACCGAAGACACATACCGCGGCTATTTTTTTTTTTGAACTCACGCTCTCAATCCCGGTCCTGGTCATGATTCTGATCCCAAACCGATGTTAAAAAGAACCTTTCCTTGAACATTGATGTTCCTAATAACCAACTGGCATAAGTAAAGAATTCGTTCGACGTTCACGCGAGCGAAGCCTTGAGCAAAAGCTAGTATCTTTATAAATTATAGCCTAAGTCTGATTTCGTGTAAGTTGTAGTACTGTGAAGGTTTATCAAAGTCCGTTAAGTATTTTTCGCGTGAAATCATTACAAACATCCATCCATTCATCCTCACAGTTTAGCTTTTCTAATATTAGTAGAATAAAAACTGCTGCGCCCCGTCTAAATATATACAAATATACAAAAAAAAAATACATAGTTTCCTAAAATGTAACAACAAGTGCTGTATGTCCAAAAACACTGTTAGCAACACAAAGAGAACACATCTGTTATCCGCTCACAAGTGTCTAGAATTACTTGCCGTCCGGTAGTAATGGAGGTCTAATCGTTGATGATTACAGGCACCGCAATTCTAACTTAATGCACACGACACTAACAGCGGCTGCGGAACTCGATTCAAGAAAATAAACGTTCATTACAACTAGCAAAAAAATATATTTTGACTTAGACCCTGTGTAACGTAAAAGCACCCCTCTACTAAAATTATAATCTTTTTGGTTTCCAAGTAGTTGGGTTAAAGCCGCGAGATGGCCGATGATATCGTCAAGCACGGAAGAAAACTAAATTTTTGTTTTCGCAGAGGTTACGCGGCGGGCATCTACACCACGAACTCGGCGGAGGCCTGTTTCCACTGCCTGCAGTCGTCCCGAGCAAACATATGCGCTGTTCAGGACAAGAAGCAATTAGAGAAGATCCTGTCCATACGCCCGCGCCTCCCCCACCTCAAAGCGATCATACAGTGGGAGGGGCCCGTCGACACCGGCGTACCCGGCCTCTATAGTGTGAGTATCGATTTTAGATATTTTAACTTTCGTTATTACAACATCGTTACATTAAACTTGTGCAGTTGTATTAATATACTTTTTTAGTTTAAAGAATTTCACGTGTAAATTCATTAAATTCTTAACTTTTACCCGCTATCCGCTCCCGGATTTCTCCTCGTATGGAAAATAATTAAGTTCCTTCATGTTCTGTATCGAAGAACCCATGCCAGTTCCACTATACCGACGTCGACCTTCGTCGTCCCGCTGTAAGTTTAGATTCTGGTCTTGCGATTGGTTGCAAGTCATAAGTCCATGTAAACATTATGCCTAAACATTTTATATTTTGTTTGTATTGTAAAAGGAATAAGTTAAATAAAAGTATATTGCGTAGGGTTACACTACATTATGTATTTCAATAGACCGTCATATTTTCAGAGACTTCGTTTACTATTATGATAATGTATATAAGTTATTTTGCTTTAACTGATAATATATGAATAAAAAAACGTAGTTTTGATAAAGGATGGAATGGCGAGCGCACTAAAGGCATACATTAATGATATAAAACTGGCAGATAGTAAAATAGATGCAAGTTGTAAATCCACTCAAATATAAGTCATAAAAGAGGTAGCGAGTGAATAATGAGGTAATATTAAGTAGAAGTTTATAATTAAATTAAACAATTACGAAATATTTTTATATTTTATTAGATTTCTAATTATTTCACTTGATAGGTAATTAACAATAAAATGTAATGATGTATCTTACATTTCGCTTTTGCAGTGGGAGCAAGTTATGGAGATGGGTGCTAAAGAAACGGACGAACAACTGGAAAGTGTATTGAAAACCATAGCTATTAACGAGGGCTGCACGCTAGTATATACAGTATGTTTATTGCTTAAGAATTAGTCAATAGCCACATTACAAAGTCTATATTCCTAAACTTTATATCTCCAAGAAAATATGGAATTGCATTGCATTAATATTTTTTTTTATATTAACATTGTAAAATGAATAATGTACTTTTAAAATATTACCAAAAAGAGGTTGCTACTTTATTTGTGATTGGATATAGACACCATTAAACTATAACCATAATTGGGTAGTTTTTATGCAATAAAATTTGAGACTACCTTTTTTTTGGTTTTGTAGTCGGGTACCATAAGTCAGCCGAAGGCAGTGATGCTGTCGCACGACAACCTGACCTGGGACGCGCGCACGCTGGAAGAGCGCGTACGCGACTTGCAGGCCACCCACGAGCGGCTCGTCTCCTTCCTGCCGCTCAGCCATGTTGCTGCACAGGTTTGCATTGCCATGATATTGTACAATAACGGCCACGTGGCATGCCACGTGGCCGTTATTTAATTAATTTAATTAATTAATTAATTAATTAAAACAGCTAAGCCAACCATGGTTGGCTTAGCTGTTATAATTAATTTTACGTACGACAAAGGAATTTTATTAAAATAGTTAACGCTGAAATGCGTACGATATATACTTTATTAAAAAAATTGAAAATTATCTCGGTTATCCTCTTGAACTATACATAACATATCTTCAACTTTAGTCTCTCAAACAGGGTTCTTTGTAGCTCCTTTATATAATAAAGCTAGAATGAATATTTGGACCCGTTACAATAATAGACTGCTTTCAATCGGGCATGCGCACACCACCAACATGTTTGTTTATATTTAAATTAAACGTTATTGTACATGTTTATACACGACGTGTATGTAATGTAATTGATTCTTCTTGCCGTTGATTTAATTCCAAGACGTAATCGATAACGATGAAATAATTTATGGGATGTCTCTGACGTCAGTAGGCCTAGACAAGTAGCAAATCTTTTCTATTCCTACGAACGCTAATGCTCTTATGTAACCCATATTCTTCTACAAAATTTAAATTTCGAATTCCTAAACCGCGTGTCGTTTCGTTAGCCAACGTCAATCCCATACATTTCTCATTCTTTTCTACGAGCGTTTAGTTATATAGATCTGCCTGCTCTAGAAATTTTTCACTTCAAAAACAACTACGATTAAAAAGAGAGAGGTATTAAATGTTGCGCTAACTGTGTCATATTGAAATATTCAACTGCAATTCTCTTTCAGGTTGTCGACATCTATTTAACGTTGGCAACCGGCGTCGCCGTATATTTTGCTAAGCCCGATGCTCTAAAGGGAAGTTTAGTTGAAACACTAAAAGAAGTGCGCCCAACGCGGTGAGTGCTATGACTTACATTCGGATCTTTCCGATGTCTTGACATGTATCTAGCTAATTACGCTAACAATAATTTTCTAGGTTCCTAGCGGTGCCGCGAGTGTGGGAAAAGATGTACGAAAAAATAATGGCGGTAGGCGCCGCCAGCGGGGGACTTAAACGCTCTTTAGCCTCTTGGGCTAAGGGCAAAGCGTTGGAATTCCACTTGGGACGGATAAATGGGTCAGTATTAATAAATGGCATTTAATTAAAATATCTAATGAAAATTTGATTGTAACCAATCCGACAATGCACTTAGATCTCTATCGGCTGGAATGAGAGGTTTGCCAACCGAATTTACAACTACTGAGATGTTAAGTTATTGGTATGTACGAAGGAGCGGACGTACGTAAATAGCATGGCATAAATAAATAACAGTTTAACAAATAATCAGCATGAAAACTTTTGAAAACGTTTCCGGCATGTAAACCTAGATATATATTACATAAAAAAGTTTTGATTGCTATACAAATCGTCATTACATATTGCATCAAGGATATCTATATTTTATTTGTGAAGATTATTTTTTTATATAATATTCGTTATCATTTGCCGTCGTAATTATTTGTCTGTGCAGTTGTGAAATACGCGCAAAACTGTTGAATTGCCAGATTTTGATTCAATCAATACCGACTTTATTGAATATTGATTTAATATTCATTATTTGCAAGAAACAGTGTTATTAATAATAAATATAGTTGGTCGTTACAGCATGCCATTGTATATAAGCTTCCGTGTGTGGCCTGAATTTGAAAATAAATGTAGATACTTTCTAATTTTTTGTGCCATAAATTACACATGTATGAAAGTGCTTGCGTTTTTACAAATTGAAGTAAAATTTTATTTGCTGAAAATATTTAGTACAAATGGCCTAATTAAATATTTTTCATAAACAAATAAAGCAATTTCTGTTTCATTAACATGAAACAGAATTACCATCGTATCGATAAGATGTGTATATTTCGTGCATATTACAAATCGAGGCAAAATAAATTTTACTTATCCAGACGTAAACACTGCGCATGCTCATTAACTGCACTAACTCTTTTATAAATGCACCGTACCATTTATTTTTAACTTACATATTTTAACAGGTACGACGGAATGACATGTGGATACAAAATGGCGCGGTCGATAGTGTTCAATAAAATACGAGACTCATTGGGACTTGATAAATGTACAACATTCGTGACGGCCGCGGCGCCTTTGTCGCCCGACATCAAACGATTTTTCCTTTCTTTGGACATACCAATTATGGACGCTTTTGGAATGAGTGAAGCATCTGGTGCTCATTCACTTAGTATAGAACCCAAGTGAGTATCACAACTTTCTCTGTTTATCATTTCTGTTTTTCTTAATTCAATTCTTAATATACATATAAAAGCAACAATAGCTCAGAGCGATTTCAGACATTAGTGGCAGGACATTTGATTTCTAGATTCGGATATCCGGATTGGAGTACTATTTTGGTTATTAAAATAATAAATACCCTTGGCAAAAGCACTGTCGGGCTTGTGTAAGCAGGCATGAAGCCGAGTCAACGATCTTGTTTAAAATTAATAATACTAATAATAATAAAATTAAGAACATATAATATTCTTCACGAAACAAACTACTCTTGTAATTCACTTGAAAATAAGATATTATCTGGGAGTTTCAACAAACAATTGCATGATAGCATTGTAATTACTATGAATTTGTTTTATTTTAATAAGAATGTAACGTATTATTAATTGATGAATATATTGTTATAAACATTATCCCATGAATTGACAGATTCACTCTGGAATCAGTAGGGGAGCTCCTCGAAGGAGTAGAAACCAAGTTTGGCGGGTCGATGAGCGTGAACGGACCTGGCGAAATTATGCTGCGGGGAAGACACGTCTTTATGGGTTATTTAAATGACGAGCAGAAGACCCGCGACGCCATCGATCCGGACGGGTGGCTATTGTCCGGCGACGTGGGGCGTGCGGATGACAAGAACTTTCTATATATCACTGGAAGGATAAAGGTAATAAAATAAATATAATAAAAATTACTATTTTTATATCAAAGGTATTTGTTCTATTTTGGCGGTTGAATCGATCACTTTTTGAGATAAAATCCGATGAGAATAGCTCAAAATTAGTATTTTCCATCTTTGGTAATTGGTTTTATCTAAAAAAAAAATATAATGAAAAAATAGTTTTACTGACATCAAGGACAAAGGTCAAAACTGTTTATACAATATAATGAATTGAAGCAATTGATCTCCGTTTCTAGCAATAGGGGAATTTGCAGATATTAAAAATTCTTCAAAATAAAATATATAAAGCCAACTATAACAACCAACCAAAGCAAAGACAACAACGATGTTTAGGAGTATAAACAAACATAAAATCGGTTAAAAAACAATTAATTGTAAGCTATAAAAGATTTTTTGCCATTATTTCTTGTCAATTTGAGCTTAACATGTCTTCTATATGGCGCTAATACGCAGTATTGTCACAGGGGACTAGTGCCCTCTCTGCTTAATTGGGAATTTAAAACTGTCATTCCTCAATCGTTTTCTAGGAAAATAATATCACTACTTAAAAAAAACTGATCAAGAGCATGTCGGATCATATTCATTAAAGGGTTCCGATGTCGTTATTACAAAGAAATGCATTACAGATGAAAAAAGGATGTTGTTACACTTTTTTCGTGTTTCTCGCACAGAATAATTATAAGCACTTTTAATCACCTATAACTAGAGAAACAAGTAGGTATATTAACTATTACTTTTAATCTAATGTAAATTAAAATGCATCAGCAAAAGAACACATTCTCATGGCACTTACGTTCTACTGTTGAGAAACGCAATTTTTCGGCAACGACTCAAAAACAGTATATCCGACCATATTCAAAATAATTCTCTTTGAAAGTATTTATTAAGCGTTACCTTCGTTATTTTTTTCATATTTTTCGGACATACGGTTTAGAAAATAGAGGGCAAGGGGCCGGGGCGCAATTTCTGCAACTTTCGAAGCGATTATTTTCGTAATCAAAAAATTGCTTAGAAACCTGTGTTTTAAAAGAACTGTCTAAATATGTACCACTCGTCGATGTTTGCTGAAAACAATTTTTTTCAGCTTCTGTTATATGTATGGTGTGACCCCCCTAAAAATATTTTTTTTTGTTATTTAACCACCAAATAAGTATCAGCTTATACAAATACCTATATTCCAAATTTCATCCATATATATCTTATAGTTTTGGAGTAAAATCCCTGTGACATACAAACGGATGGACGGACAAGACGAAACTATAAGCGTTCCGTTTCTGCCATTTTGGCTCGAAAGCCTAAAAGAAATTTTAAATACAGTAATAAAAATACACAGCGTGAACTCCCACATTATCGAATCCTTTAACTCGACAGGAGCTCTTGATTACCGCGGGAGGTGAAAACGTAGCGCCGGTACTGATTGAACAAGCCATCTGCAAGGAGTTGCTGCACGTAGGCTACGCGGTGCTCATCGGAGACCGGCGGAAATTCCTTTCTGTATTGCTGACTTTGAGGGTAAGCGAAATTTAGAGAACGTTCTAATTACATAGTACTAGAGATGAGGCGGATTACATTACTGTATCATATAATAATTCAACTCTTAAAGAACAAAAAGTAATGTGACTACAAAACTAATATCATATCCAAAACTAAAATGAAACGATAAATAGCAAACATCGATTCTGTCCATATATATTTTGGCAGGAGGATTAAAACATACAGAACGGGATGTTTTCTGTTTTACAGTTTCATTTGTTGTTTACTATTTGTAAAATAATAGTTATGTTTGTGTGCAGGCGAAAGTAAATCCGGACACGGGTGCACCATACGACGAACTGGATAAGGAGACAGCCAAGTGGGTGTCTAGTCTAGGCAGCAAGGCGACTACCATCAGCGCCATTGTTAAGAATAAAGATCCCGCGGTCGGTATTAGCCTTAGAGATTTCTATTCAGTTTCTAATATAAATGATAGGTTATATAATATTAACTTATTTTTTTTTAGGTATACAAAGCATTGGAAGAAGGTATCGGTAGAGCCAATAAACAAGCCATATCGAACGCGCAGAAAGTACAAAAATTTGCCGTCTTGCCTTGTGACTTTTCAGTGTTCAGTGGGGAACTAGGTCAGTCTATTGTCACTAGATTTTTTTTTGCAGCATTAAGTTATAAATCTAATGCTAACATAAGTACACTTTTTGTGCATTTTTTGGTAGACTTTATTTAATTTTTTTGTTACAGGTCCCACTCTCAAATTGAAACGTCACGTTATTTATGAGAAATACAAAGACATTATAGAAGATTTATATAAGGATTAAAAGTAGCTTAGGGATTAGTTTAGGGACCGGCTAATTTCTATGATAATTTATACCTGCTCAATACATAGTAAATGTCAGTGATCAGACTGAAGTTGTTGTGATCTTAATTTTATTTGTTGACAAAATGTTGTTTGATAATAATATATACATATATTTTTGTTACAAAACCTGTTATTTTTTATTCTAAAAATAAAAGAGATTTAAAAATTTTTGAGCAATTTTTTAAAAAAATACTTGCAATTGATGATTCATTTACTCCGATAAAAATAGCGGGTTGCATCAAAAACATACTTTTATGGATTCTCAAACGTACTTGAAAAATATCCATAAGAAAATTCACAAGTAGACTGTAATAAAAAGATATGAATTTATATTTCTCTATAATCACGTCTTAAAAATCGGAATAAACCTGAGAAATGAGCTCAGTGGTACAAAATTATGAATAACCCTCTATCTTAAAGTCAACCTAGTGTTAACCTAACTTATTGTTCAATACATAAGAAGTTGAATTCCGAAACTTGTTTCAAAAACACCAAATACATAAGAATTTATAATGACAATTTCTGGCGACATTATTGTTTGTGTAATAAGTTGTACTTTCAAGTCTCCTGCTACCGTGCATATTCATTCTTGCCGGATGAGTTCAAAAACTACCTATCAGAAAAATAACCGATAGGCAGGTAGACTCTTAGCCGTATTGTTACAGTAACGAACGTATTATAGTTGAGATGAATCTATAGCTAGAGTAGACAGTTCTGGAGTTGTCAAAACTTGGAAACTCATGTTTATGGAGTTGACTGTACAAAAATTTAATAGGTCATATAGCGGACAAATTAAACTTAAGATAGGATTGAAATGGTTAAAAAAACATTACACATAGAAATTGTGAGGTCAACCTTTGACCTTATATATAATATTAACAAAATTATTGCAAACATACATAAAAAAATACATACAAATGAACATAAAACCTCTTCTTTTCTTGAAGTCAGTTGAAAACCATTTATATAATCATAATCATTTATAAACTAATAATAAGTAGACATTGAAACAAATGTCCTAAGAAATAAACTATATTTTTGTTTTTTATTTGTTGTGGTGTTGGTTGTTTCGTAAACTTGTTTACTTTCAATTTAAATGACTCAGGGTCTCTTCCAATACCTCCTTTCCAACTGACATCAACAAAAAGTCCCTCATAAAATAAAATTTGATATCCATGTCTTCCTATTAACGAGTTTTAACCCAAATACCCACTATAAAAATAATAATAATTTTATTTTCTTAATTATAGGAAATTACAATATTTATGAATTTACAAAAAGTGCTAAACATAATTGATCGTAATTTAGAGTGTTTCGATTTCTATTGGCTCCACACTAGGCAGTGTCTATCCTGTCGCAGCTGTCAAGAAAAAAGAAGGTTGTAAAACACAAATTTTATGTTTAAAATGACTTTTTGTTAAATTTCAATTTAAAAGATGGTGGAAGAGCTCTTAGTTTTTTTAACTTCACTTATATGTTATATGTACATATATATATAAAATGACTACATTTTTTCTTTGCCCGGACATCAGTTGAAGTTCACTCACAAACACATCGGAGTGGAATATCGCTGGATAGTTTGGATACATTGCGAATCTGCGAAAAACATTTTTTGATTTAGGAATCGGCTTGTGAAATTGACCTTTGGAGAGCTAATTTTAGAGTCAAGTGTAAACTAGATAAATGGTTATTTTTTGATATATGAAAAAGTTTGCAGCATTAGCATATATTATGAAGTTAAAAGGAAAACTATCAGGCTAAGTAGGCTTTACTAATTAATAAGTAATAACCGACCAACTTTGTATTTGGAGAAGTGAAAAACAAAATTTCATACAAATTCCATTGAAAGTTACTTAGAAGAGGTGGTTGGCGAGTAAGAGGTACTAAACATAGATTTAGGAATTATGTAAAATTATGGAAATAAAATCATAACAACCTTAACACCCGTCCTATGTCGGTCCGTCGTTAAGCCATAAACTCAATTAATAGGTTTAGTCTCAAACAAAAAGCCCCCCTTTTAAGTCTGCATGTCGCAACGAATAAATACAAAACCCTTCAATGCGCGTAGTTCGATTCGCACTTCACAGTTTTTTTACTCTAATTCAAGCCTAGTGAAGCGGGCAAGTGTCCGCTAGTATACTATAAAGCGACATTTTTTGATCTATGAATTACTTTTGTACCTCCAGGGGTCAGATCTATCATTCTCCTTTAAATTCCCAATCTTATGTTATTATAAACGATTACTCTTTTTTATATTTTTTTTTCCATAAATAAGTAATTATAAATATAATAACAGGTGTCAGAAGCACCGTTCAAAGACCCACTCTCTTTTGAATTAAAATTGTACTATAGAATATTAAAACATTATAAAGAAAATGATGAATTTTGTGGCTTAGAGGTACACAATCTTCAATTGTATAGAAATTAAAGACCTTTATTGGAATAATAATAATAATTTAATAAACAATAATTCTCATAAGTATATTAAAATACTGTTGGAATAACATTTCCTAAGTAAAATATAACTTAAAGCATACAATATAAAATATATAACAATTATTCCTAAAATTAACATATTAGTGTGATTACTTACTTTGATGGTGTCAAATGAAATGTTACACTTAATTATACATAGAAATACCTGCCCATCTAAATTCTTGTATTTTATATGATAATTCACATTTGGTAGAATTACAATGAATAAAGTCACAATTCTATAATACTATTTTATAATTATAACATGCAAAATGTCACTTTTTGATAGAAATGTTTGATTCTCAATTAATACTTATTGCAATTTCAAATTTGTTGTTGTTTAACAATTAAATAATACTGGCATATTATATGAAGTGCAAATCTATTAGTAGTCAAAAACAACCAACTACTACTTCCAACATTAAAATAGTATTATCTCATCTACAAGTACTTTTAAAATGAACACTACTTAAAAGTATTGCATAAACAGTAAATATTATTTTAAGACTTGATTAGTTTAATTTTATAAATTACATAGTTTGTATTGTAGTTTTTATAATTGATATTATACAATGCTAAGTTTATATTTTAACATTAAATATTAAACTTTATATATCATATGGAATTGATTATGCATCTTTCAGCAAATATTCATAATCTGCTTCTTTTTTTGAATAACTTGTGAAAGAAACATTACTTGTTGAAGTAGCCGTTCCTGAGAAAAATAGCTTAGAACGTATTCTAAAAATGTACGATGTTCCACGTGAAAAATCGGAGACTATTGTAATAATACCTTCGGTGACTTTTATGCCACTGACAATATCAAGTATATTTGTAGGTAAGTGACTAGATAAATTCTTTAAAAAAATAATACATTGCATAGCCAGAGGACAAAGCAGAATTAGAGATTATCATGTGTCCTGAGTACGCTGCGCAGCATGCTGGCACGCGGCGTCAGGCACGGTGCTCATGATGGCGGCTAGCCGAGTATTTACTAGGGTTGTGTCTATTTCTTTTTATATTATTTATACGTATATTTTCAATGATGTATTTTTGCTATACTTACTTTGACAAAGTTGTTTTAAAAAGTAGATTATAAATATTTGTGTAAAGATGCATGATCGATTCCATCCTGTATAAATGGATGATATAAGTACATTCTAACCAAATGATATAAAGTTAAAGAATTTTGATAGAAAACATTAATTTACGAGAAAATAAATTTCCAGTTTATACGATTGTTTTACATTAATTTTATCTAGTGTGAGATATTTTACATTAAATGACAGACAAAAAAAAACACTCTTGTTAGTGATTTATTTGATTTTAAGTGATATTTAATAAAAATTTTTGGTCCAAAATAAACTAGTCAACATTTTCATTCATAAATGCATATATGCATGCTTTTGAACATTAGTAATAGTGCCATGAATTAAATTACTCATATATTTATTAATTTTAAAATAATAATTTAAAAGTATTCATAACAAAAAAAAAAGAGATTTTGATTACGAATAAAGAAGAATGCCGTATTTAGTATGGTACACAGTTCAACTTAATTTTCATAGTGACCACTCGAAAATCATCAATCTTTTGAAATATTAATGAAAACCCTATTAAACATTCTTTGAAAAGTATCCAACCAGTGGTATAACTATGTTTATTATACTAGTGATATAACTATTACATATTTCATATTTCAAAAGTCCGTTTTATTATGTTTTTGGAATGTGTATAACAATAAAGTAAATAATTCAGATTTAAACTCAACGTAAAATAAAATACTAATTAATTATACCTTAAAATATTGAAAATTTGTCCAAAGAGCTGACTGCCCAATAGCGTGAACTGATGTTAATTTTAATCGGGTATTACCGCTATGATGTTCAATTTCTTTTATTACAAATGTTTGACATTCATTACATATAAAATTCTTCATTATATCTGCATTAAAGACCTGCCATATATCGGTGTAATAAAAGAATTTTTACAAACCTGAACTGGAATATATGCCAAACACAATTCTTTAGTCCTACTGGTCGAGAGTAAGCGATGGCGCGGGAGAGTCTGCTAGAGGCAGGGGCTTGGCCACTCCGATGCGCACCACGCCGCGCGGCGCGCCTTTCAGCGCTGCTACTGCTTGTTCTAGGGTAGCATTCTCCAAATTCTGTAATAGGGAAATTAAATACAATTAGAAGATATTCAAAAGTATAAAATTAAACATCTGTGAAATCAACTCTTTCTCTAATGTGTCATCTCACTGCTTTGATAATATCTGAAACCGTTTGGTAATATTTGATCAATATTTACTGGGATTAGATTTTATTTGATAAATTATTATGTTACATAAATTTTCTAAGATAAGTCACTTCCATACTTAAATATTATTAGAAGTTTTAAAAGTTTAGTTTTAAAAAAAGTTCTAAATCATCAACTTAGAATATAATAATTCAATTCCAAATTTACTATTGTAATCTATGTTATTAGAATTTCACATTTCTAATAATTAGAATTTAATTTAATAATACTATGTCGTGTATGTTCTTCGTTTAATGGCATTCAAGCAGCAGAATGGATTTTAATAAAATTTTAGACAGAAATATACACAAATATACAGCTATAGTTTTGATGCCTATTCATAAATATATCCTGCTGCCAAGACAACAATAGTGGCCATTTTCACTTACACAAATAGACAATGAAAAAATACTAATATTCGGTAGCCATTGATAAATAATAAAACTCAAATTTGCATAAAAATATTAACTTTCATTTTTTTTATCCAATGTTATTGCAATATACTGTTTTAAGATAATTTAAAGCATTTCATGAGGGTAACAATGTCAATCATTGTTTATAGAGCTATTAAAAGTACTTTGTTTTACAACTTAAAAAGTAGTTTGAGTAATTTGTTCAATAAATAATGCTAAACATTATTACCACAATGTCAATCGTTTTGTATAGCTACCTTGACGACATTGTTTACATAAATAATAATTATTAGATGTAATTTGTGTATTTGCTGAGAATTGAAGAAACTGACAAGGTTTAATAGTTTAAAGAGTTCTGTGATCTTTATTTTAAATTCAAACATTCTTTTAAATATTCTTTACCATTGTGAATAAATTAATTTTATTTAAATACCTATTGTTGTATAAAAAAATGGAAAGTAGTTACATCACTATTGAAGGTACTCCAAAAGTACATAACTAGAAAGTATAGTAACCTGGTCATTGACAAAAAGTAGACGATCGCCAGGGATGAGGCGACCGTCCTGTTGAGCCACACCACCAGGAACTAATGATCGAATGACCACCAGTGTGTGTGCAGGTCGCAAAGGATCCTGGTAGTCCAGTATAGAAAAACCTAATCCACGTTCACCTTTCACCAGTTCTATAAAACAGAAAAAAATCATATATTAAATGGATAATAATTAATAACTTTTATTTATTTCCAATTTGATTCATATTTGCATTTTAAACTTTGAGCAATGGAAAAAGTTTAGAGTACATGCACCTTTTTATAATACTTGTATATTTTTTCCTTTGCTTACTACTGGATATAAATGTTATAAGTTACAAATAAAGTCCTGGAAGAAAATTATAAATTTTATTTGTAATACGATAACTTTAGGTTCAATTAATTAAGTCATAATAATTATTATTTACAATGCACATTATAACATCAACTTCCTTCTTCATTAATCTTGCTTACGTTATTTTATATAACTAATCTTATATTTGAAATGGACTAAATATAACTGTATGCAAAATAGAGCTTTAGCAATCAAAAATGGTTTGGCAGCCACGATCCTAAAGTTGATAACTTGAATAGTGAAAGATATCTGACTTTATTTTCACTAATGTTGCCATTATTGTCAGTAAATTGTCATATTGATCCATAGAATCGAAATGTAAATACTTCCTTTTGCTATATATTTATTCCTGTAATGTAAAAATGTAATAATTAGGATTCATGTACCATATAAAACAGTGGTACGATATGCTTGTTTTTATTTTAACATATCAGAGATGGAAATGGTTAAATTTATCATTTTTCGGAATGATATTGGAATAAAGTGAACGAATGTGAAGATAGGACAGAGGTAAAGTACAGTACAACGCATGAATGTTTGCGACTCCAGATTGCCTGCGAATGATGCAGTGCGCATCCCCGATCCTTCCCTCTTCTTCCACGCGTTCATAATATACGCCAATGCGGTGCTTTTTATGACAAGTTTTACAGCTGCAAACATTTGTGCGTTGTGTTATAAGACAGTAATAATACCTATAATCTGCGGTTCAGACGACCACATCGCAAGGCCGGTGAGCGGCTCTAGACTGCGCGAGCGGACCTTACTGCCCGGGGTCAGGGCACCCGGTTCTTCCGCGCCAGCGCCTGCTAGACTTCCATCGGACTTTGCCTGAATTATTAAGCAATATATTTTACATTTGTGACTAGAAACATGAACAGAATAATATATATTTGTATACGATTCACATTCATATTAACTGCTGCTGCACCTAAAACACTATAACAAGCTGAGCTATTGATACTTAAGTTGATCTACAATATTGGTAATAAAAGTTGATGTTTTTTTTCCAACTTTAACTGTCTTATAAAGTTTATGTGAAACAGAACAATGTATCAGTATCAGTGTACACAATTCATAATAAACCCATTGTTATAATTTGGCCTCGAAATGAAATAAATTATGTTGGTCCTATTAAAAAGGATACTATTAAAAGAGCACATGACAATATTGTATAATCTAAGAAAATTAATGTGTTAATAGCTAGCACCAAACTCACCTTCACAAGAGTGGCAGAGGGAGGAGCGAGATCCAGCGGAGGAGGAGCCCGAGGTCGGGCACACACCATGCACACTTCACTGGATAACTCTTTGAGAATAGATACCACTTCCAAGTGATTCATTCCTAACAATCGGTGACCATTTACCTCTGAAAGTTTGGTAAAGCTTCATGAATATAGAACATTTATGAAACCTTAGAAATGGAAATTAAATTCAATTCATGTTGAATATATTAAATTACTTTCATTTCATAATTAATTTCAGAATAATAACGTGATATGCAGTTATTTCAACTAAGACGTAAACACCACTCTATGGCTCATACATCTGCAATCATTAAAATTGTACAAGAAAGTATAGCATTCATATACTTAAACATATTCATAAACTTGTCAACAGAGCATTGCTAATTCTGTCTTTTGGGGTAAATCTATGCATTTTAAACCTTTCTTTACCAACTTATGAAGATCAGTTTTCAATTTATATATTTTATGTGATCCAATTAACAGAATTACATTGCATCTGGCTGAAATGAACAAAGACAGAAGATCTGTTTTCTTTGATAAACTTAATTCAAACCGATATCAAAAATAAATATATCCCAAACAATGAGTTTTCGGACATATATTTCCAAAATTATAATAAGAAAATGTATGATTTAAAGATGGATAATAGGTATTGATAAATTACATAAAACAAAAAAAACTTATTTTTAAATAAATTTCTCCCTTAATAAATAGGAGTAACTTTGATAGTTTGTCATTTTCAAATATTGTAACTAGGTAATTTATTAATAATACATTTAATGTGGGAATGAAAAAACATGTGTGGAATTCAAATAACAATAAATTATGAAATTCTGAGCAGTTAAAATAACTATGCATATTTTTTTTTCACATTTAGAAAAACCTACATAAATTTATAAAGATATACTTTACATAAACATACCATCTACAGTAGACTTGATATTAAAGTTATCTAATGAAAAACTAAAATCACTAGCGTAACTATGCTGATCCATAAACGGATGTTATATATATCTATAAATTTTTCATGTGCACATTCTAATTATTCTATATAATATACAAGTATGCTCTAAGCCATTTCTAAAATCTGTGTTGGCAACATTCACATCCACAATGGTGTAAATCACATCTTTTAAATTATTGCTATGCATTTCGACCTGCAAGCTACAATCTGTATTTAAAGTAATGATAAAATAATTGGATCACCACTACTTATAAATGTAGTCAGGGAGGTTGTGTTATAATGTGGGATTTTAAATAATTGTTTGTTTTATGAACAAGTAATTTAGTTTTGAAGCAAAAGAAGTAAAATCACAGGATTTAGTTTATGAAAAAGGCATAAAAGGCAATATTGAAAACTGGTGCAAAATGGGAACAAACTCCTGAAAACTAGTGAGTATACAATTAATAAGTATTTTAAGACAACAAAGAAGACATTATAAGTGTGTAGGTGTCGGCCAATAGACTATATATATTTTCGACATAAAAAATATTAAATATCTAATACTATAGAAATTAAGGACAACACTGCTAACCTGAATGTTGATGGCTAAAACGATATAAAAAGAGAAAATATAATGGAAAACTCAAGGGTCATAAGCATTATATACTTAAAAAGCAGAAATACTATTGTAAAATTGGTTGCAGCGAGATGTGATAAGGTAAAAGCCTACGTTGAGTACCAGGTGCAAATACCAAGTTAAGCACATTATCATTTGTTTTATCCATGTTTGAAATGCAAGTTGTGAATGCTTTCGCCAAAGAAGTGAACTTGTATCACATAAAAACCTTTTTACATGTTCATAAAAACTATAGTCATTTTGAAATGTTTAATAAAAAAGTAGTTATCATATTTAACATCTTGTTGGTACATACCAAGTAATTCATCTCCAGGGCGATGCACTCCAGCGCGACCCACGGGACCTTCGGGCAACACGGAGCGCACGTAGTGGTGTGGACGCACCTCTCGTCCGCCCTCCACGTCTACAGTGCCTTCTAGTGAAATGCCTAGCCCTCCGCCACCGCGGACTACGATGC
Organism: Eumeta japonica; assembly: GCA_005406025.1. Lineage (NCBI taxonomy): Eukaryota > Metazoa > Arthropoda > Insecta > Lepidoptera > Psychidae > Eumeta > Eumeta japonica. The sequence continues at coordinate 122,315 of BGZK01000542.1, forward strand.
CAACTATAATCTCCACGTCATCCCCTAATGATGGAATCATAATTTTTTAACAGACTAATTGATAGGAAAATCTGATAAAAAAAAAAAGAAACGCAAAATACATAAATTTACCTAGTATAGCCTGCCATTTTCTGCGTATGGTATCCTTCTGTTCAGGTGTGCGCGGCATTTCGAAGGGTGGGTGTACACGTGACATGGAACGACTGGCCGTCTCCACCACGCTAGCGCGAGACTGCGTGCCTTCGCTGCGGAGTTCATCTTCGTCCACGCTACCAGACTCAATACTCGGAGTTCCATAACTGATTATAGAGAATTTTTAAATTACAATAAAAAATAATAAATAAGTGTGATACTCATATACACTATGCAAACTCTATTATAATGGTAAAATACAAAATAAAAATAAATTAGAAATTATTTTGTTTCATTGTTGCCAACCACACCTTCGTGACATCAAGGTACATGAAATTATTTCCTATTTCATAAATTATGAAATAACAATAACATATTTTAATGTGATATATTATTCATGTTCATGTTCAGTTCATTAATAAATTCAGAGGAACATAAATATTTTTTATACAAATATCTAAAACACAATGCAAACAATCTTGGATCAACAACTAAGCAAATTTAAGAGTAGGATCAGTTCATATTATATTATAATTGATTGAAAAATTTTTAGAATTTGAAACCCGATGATACAAATAAAATTTATAATATTTTTCTACTGTCTTTCCTTCTACTGTGTAATCTGCTTGATTTCTTTTTTGCTTAAATTTCAATCAAGAAGTATTCTTTACATGTTATTAAACCAACATTTTCACAAAACTATATAAGGATATAAATGGTTCTTTTTCTTTCTTGTTAAATGGAGTTTATTGCAGTTTATGAGAATATCACTAAATTTTTTAAACATAAACTATAACCTATTAAACCAATTTACAAATATTTAAACTTTCCAACATATATCTACTATAAGACAATATTAGTTATAAACTAAATATTTAGGACATTAAATGCCTAAACCTATAGTTTTAGATTTTTTCTAGGAAACTGAGTATTGTGAATAAGAAAAGGTGTACAAAGCTATAACTCATTATCATTTAACAATGTCATATTAATGGTGGATTGCACTAGAAATAAAAACGCAATTATAAATTATTAACCATAAAATTTAACATTATCTGTAATTCTGTCAAATCTTATATTTAACTTAACAATTAAAGTTTGATCTTTTAGTACACCCCGCCTAAGTGTATTTTTTATACAAAAATAAATTCAAGGTGCAAGCCCTAAGTCTAAAATAAAAAATTGTGAGAGGATATGACTAATCAGTGTAACGATAAAAGCTAACATAAGAACAATACGCAAAAATAAGTTATTAATAAAGTACTTTACTATTTTTTTTATTATATTGAAAGTTTTTTTAATTGTGAAAGTATGGAACTAAATAGTTTTTTCTTTGTTAAATGTAAAAATACCTAAGTAATGAGTTTTTCAATTGATAATTAGAGAAAGTACTAGTACCCGGGAGTATCTAATAACATCATTGTCTACTAGTGCCATATAGAATTATGTTAAATTCTATCTTGCAAAAAAGAGATGGCATAGAATTTTCGATGGCTTATATTTTATTGCTTTTTTAACCGATTTTAATTTTGATTTAACTTTTAGTCATCATGTCAAGTCAATTTATATAAATAATCAACAAATACATTACTTTAAAGTTAAGTAAACTACTGTATTTTATATATAGTTACTCATGCACAAAACTAATTCAATAACAATTGAAATTCAAAAATTTTCAACAATTATATACATACCTATTATGGAACTGAGTCATCTGTATGTCGTGGTGCGAGGGCGGGTCGGGGCCAGGTCGATGCATATGCAGGAATGGGTTGTGCACAACGCCAACGGTTGCCTGCGCGCTGCTCTCGCCTGCCGCGATCGCCTGTTGCAATTGCTCAAACTTCGGCCCACGCAAATATCTAAAATTAATAGAAATGCAAACTACACTATAAATAAAACAAAATATAAAATACTAATAAAACATTATACTAGTAAAATTGTTGTTATTCTATTCTGTGTAACGCAAACTTAAAAAGTAAAAACAACTTTAGCCTATAATTATTGTAGTTGTTGTATTAGGTTTTCCTTTCAGATTGAGAGATTAATTATAATAATCTTGAGCCCTCCATAATGCCCCGGTGCATCTTGAAAGCTGCTAATGACCATTGTCATGATCACGTTCACTCTAATGCACAATAAATATTACTAAAAATACATTGATCAATCTGCTTGTGGTTAGGATGGAACCCAGTAAGTACCTCCTGGCTCAAGGGCAATGCACTTAAACCACTCTATATACTACGACTAAAGTATATTTGTGTAGTATAGCTAACTGAATAAACAAAATGTGCAGTATTGGTTTTAATGATATCAATAATTTCAATTGTGACTATAAATATATATTGGTCAAGTGATATAGTATGACATAATAAATACATTTATAGTACACTGAACAACTATTACAGTAAAGTCCTTAGTAATATTAAGAATTAGTTTTGTCTAGTACATTCTCACAGCTAACATATTATCATGAAATTAGGTGTGGACGTAGCTTGAACCCTGGGAAAGAATTTAGGCTGCCTTTTATTAATGTTCACTTATTAGGAATTGATTTGAATATATAAACTGTGGTATGGAAATTAGATCAAAAGCGAAATTGAGTATTAACAAATCGTGAAGTTATTGTTATGTTGCGTCTCTTTGTAACATTAGCGTACCTTATACTGAATGCTTAATTTTTCATCCATTGCTGATACATGAATGTATTATTTTTAACACATAAGGTACGTTGTTGATGTACATAGTGTTAAATGTTATTAACATTTTAACCATGTAACACAATTTATGTTAAATAAGACAATAAGAGAAAAAAAAGGAAATGAAATGAAGAACAGGATTAATCAAGTTCGGGATTGCCAGTTTGTCTTAAGTGATCATTAGGGTTCAGATTTGTTAAGATTTTCTATCCATGCAATGCCACTGTTAGAAACTGTTAGTTTATATAATTCTAAATATTACTAAATTTCCACATTCATGTCAATATGTTAATATATTAGTACTATGGTCACCCGCAAATTTCACTAGGCGAAAAAATAACTATTAAGGACTTTTTTGATTGTGAAATGATTATGGGAGGGTATACATCAGTTGGGAGTTATTAAAAAAATTACCCAACAATATTAACATTTACACCTAACCCTATAATTGTATTTATAATTGCTATGTACTTATATTAACCTTTCCAACTCCAGAGTAACAATGTTTCCGCTTTGTTTGAGTGCATCGACGGCGCGCTGATTGGATTTTCCAGCGAGCGACACGCCGTCCACAGCTACGATGCGGTCGTTAACGCGCACTCGGCCACTCAACGCCGCTGCGCTACCCGGCGTCACTGACTTTACAAAGATGCCTGATAATTCTTCCTTCTCGCATACATATCCTGTAAATAAATTGTGAATGATGAATATGGTAGGAACTCTAAAATCACAGTATATGAGGGGTAGGCTAAAACTATGGATCTCCATCTAGTCCTTGTAATACTTGGGGCGCACTATAAGTTTCAGGAACTGGCCACTTACATAAACAGCATTTAGAAAGTAATGACTGTATTTGAAAATGAAACTCTGGCTGTAGAATACAGTTTGTTTCATCTAACTGTAAATTGTTTTTAGATTATGACATTATTTTAAAAATTGTGTATCATTATTTTAAAAAGCTCAGCAGAGTCTCGCTCGATTGCAAACTATTTTTGGCGATAAAGCACCATACAAGATGACTATTTATAATTACAGAATTCAAGCGTAGTCGTGTCAATTTCACTGACGAATTTCGTGATGGCCGCCCGTCCACCGAAATCAACCAAAGTGGTGCCCGAGTGAAGTGCCACTAAGCAGATGATTGCTTCCTTTTTTAATAAAACTGGACATGTGGCTACTGATGCTATGGAGAATTGTCGTACAGTGAATAGTGATTGGTACACAACCATTTGTTTGCAGGAAATTATTGACAAACTCCATAAAAATAATCGTAAACGTCATATCACCTAGTACCACAACAATGCCAGATTTCACACAGCCCAACAGATTATGAAAAACATATTTCCAAGGGCATCAAAAATGAGTAACATAAATATTGTCAAAATTGGTTTATTCTTATGAAAATGTATTTATGCTAACAGAGAATATTTCGAGAAACACTAAATCCATTTTTGAACATTCAGTCATTTTTTCTTATAGACTCAAAAATTTTCTTTCCACCCTACATATATTTTTTTTCTTTCATTGACACTCATAAATTTTTCCTAAGACACCTTTTTCAACCTACGACACATACTTTATAATTTTTTTTAATTCAAATCTTCATTCTTTTACAATGGATGGATATGTATAATGAAATACATTACTCTGCTTATTATCCCATATAGATTATTCCTTAAAAACTAAAAGTCAAGAAGAATTATTTTCTTCATTCTTTATAACAAATAATATTTTTGTAATTGAAATACATATAAAATCACCTGTGAATGGCTAGACGGATTTGGTTAATTAATTTATTTAAATGTCTGTAATAGTGTCAATAAAGTTATTGGGAAAAATGGAAAAGTTTCCTGGAAAGTTTGAAAATTCATAAAAAATCAAAAATACGTCTTTTTAAATTATTTGTTTATGAACTCATGACCATGATCCACAATTCAAACGATGGATACACATAATTCTCTATTTGTTCAGAATCAAAAGCAAGACCGAGGATTTTGATTGATATTGATTAATACAATAATAAAAAAGATAGAACAATAAAAATACATAAAAATGAATGATTTATGTTTGTCCTCTATGCATTCCTAAACCATTGATCTAACTGCAGGGAAACTTTGGTGATATGTTGTTGCATGTGTGGGAAGATTTTTGAGAAAAAAACTATCATTTGTTTCCAGTTTCATCTGCATATTTGTATTACTAAGCTGAACTACCAAACTGATTCTAAAAATTCTTTCAATAATAGGTAACTACACCATTCCTAAGTAATATAGATTATACTTTATTTTGTGATTAACATTTGTTTCCAGCTTCATTCAAATTGGGAGTTGTGACTGGTAGAAGAATTAATATTGATATTGGAACCGGGACTGAAATTGAGAAAAAGATCAGGATTGAAAATGAGTGTTACAAACGCTACAGACTCAGACGGGATCAATCAAAAGTATGATTGGGATTTAAATCAAAAGCGAGACCAGAATTTAAATTGACATTAATTGATACAAAAGAAGGAATTCATTATATGTCCATGCTGGCGGAGTTGTGGACATTAATCACAAGTCACATATAAGAAAAATCATAACTGCTGATCTGCTAGACCAGCTAGTAATATAATAAAAGTAATTAAATAAGCATATTTACATAATTTACTACAATGTAGACAGTAAAATATCCTAAATTAAACAAACATGTAATATTACTTTATTTAACTTTTAAGTACCGAGGTGTGGTCTGACAGACATTTTGAGAGTTCAGAAAGTCTAGTTATGTGCGTTAGCGAAGACGTATCACCTCACGCTTTTCTCTACCCTTCGGGTAGTTGCCTGGCAAAGTTCATGGAGAGTGACTTTGTCCGCGCGAGCGATTCCGGTGAATTTTGATTTTTATAAGAGCGCGAGTAGTCTATAGGACCACTAATCTGTACTTATGTAACCTTTTCTTAGATTCGACTTCTTTGACTTTTTTTTGTTATATCGTTTTTCTCTTATATTCTTAATCAGGTATAAAAATGGACAAACCAGATACTTCAGGCATGAAACGGACAACCACAAATGCAAATAGGAGTGCCGTTGTCAATAAAAAGAATATCCTAGAAAGCCTAAAAATAAATATCATGAAATTTTTGCGGAATGGCTAAATAAGAGCTCAGAGTCCGACTGTGACGATATCGGCCCGAAGTGTGTTGCCTTGGATTGTGATCTTGATTCAGCATCTGAATAGGAAGGGTCCGAAGGTGATGAACGATATATGAACAGAAAAAGTGAATTCAATGAGGCCAATCGATTGCTATATTATTTTGGCAAAAATTGATTCAAGTGGAGTAAAACCCCGTCCCATACTGGCAATATGCGCACACCAGGGCACAACATCGTAGTAATTTTTGAATCATTGTCTTCAATCCTCTCTAATGGAGATCCTTTTCATTTACGGCGTAAGTTTTTAAATAATTCTATATATCAGAAGATTCTTACTAAGACTAATGTAAAGTTGCAAAAATACAGAAAATCATTCAAAACTATAACGGAGTTGCATGACATCTATGAAATTGAGCTAAATGCTTTTCTGGGACTCATTCTATACTTAGCAGTATTAAGTCCAACCATGAAGACTGCAATTTGTTGTTTACAACTGACGGAACTAGCCGCGATATTTTCAGATGTGTTTTTTCCAAAAACAGATTTATTGCCTGAATTGCCTGCGTTATGACAACCTATGAGAATTACAAGATGGGCATAAATATGACCATTGATGAGATGTTGATCGGCTTTAGAGGCCGCTTGCACCTCATTAGCTATATCCCCCAAAAACCTTCCATGTACGACTTGAAAGTACAAGCGATTTGCGACTCAAAAGACATTTTATTTTTATGATAGTTACATATATTCTGGGAAAGGATCAGACAGGAAAGTATTGACAGAAGAAAAAAAACTCCAGATGCCCACAGAGTGTATATTGAGATTGACCAAGGACTTGCACGGCAGCAACTGAAATATTACTGCTGATAATTAATACAGTTCTGTACAGTGTGTCGAAGAGCTGAAAAAAAAGAGTCTGACATTTGTGGGCACTCTGAAAAAGAATAAAAGAGAAATACCCCTCATTTTCTACCAAACAAAACTTGTAATGTTGGTTCAACGCTTTATGGATTTACTAAAGATATTACTTTTTTCTCCCATGGACAAAAAAGAACAAAGCTGTTCTTTTGCTTTCATCAATGCATCACAATAAAGAAGTAAATGTAGAAGACAATAAACTGAAAATTATATCATACTATAACTCCACAAAAGAGGGGATTGACAAAATTGACAAAAAGTGTTCAATTTATAACAGTAGTTGATGAACACGACGTTTGTCAATGACAATATTTTTTCGGATATTAAACCTAAGCGCCATAAATGCAGGTATTTTGTACAATTTGCACTCGCATAAAAAAATAGAAGAAAATCTGTCCTTTTAAAATTCCTAGCAAGATCTCTGGTCGTTCCACAAATGCAGGGCCGGTATTTGAATAAACATATACCAATACAGGCTGCAGTGAACTGTGTGAATTGCCGCGTTTGTTTCTTATGCAAATTAATTTCCAAAAACACTAATAGATGGCGTGACGCGCGTGAAGCCCAAATAAAGAAAATGATTGAATAGCATAATTTTTTATGAGTTACATTTATTTATTTTTCAAGGGCATGTGTGTATGTAACTACAGGATATGCTCAGCTTATATGCATGTATGAAATGCACGCGGCTACTTTTCCTATAAAATAATTTATGTGATTCTGCGAAATATTTATAGTAATGCAATAAAATATATATATATATATATATATATATATATATATATATATATATATATATATATAATATAAAAGTATTATAAGCAATAATAGCTATTTAAAAATGCAAACCTGCAATTGTAATTCCAAGGCCATTTTCATCTTTTTTCAATTGAACTGTGAATCTATCGACTTCAGGTGACTCAGCATCTGTAAAAAATAAAATATGATACTAGAAATAAATATAACATAAATTTGTGAAAATAGAAAGTTATATTTCAGTATTTAACAAGAAATGATATTTAAATATAGTATACGATTAAATATAATACAGTGGAATCTCAATAACTCGAATGTCAAGGGAAATACAAAAAAATTCGAGTTAACGAGTTTTCAACTTAACAAGAACTTCGAGATATGTATGACTGTGTCGACAAGGAACAAACATAACATTCACAGCTGTGTTACTTCCAAAGTTTCATGAATGTATTCATACATTGCACGTGTACAAGACAAAAACAATAAATTAGAAGCCCCGAACCCGAACATTCATTTTGGAATTTATTACTATTATTTCAGGGAATTCCAAGGAAGATGTCATTATATTTTACCAACTACAACTTACAGAGTCTTCTTTTTGAAATTCGAGTTATAGAGTATAAATATGCATTATCAATACTTCATAGGGAAATAACATTTTGTTCGAGTTAAAAAGTCTAAATAATTCGATATACTACATATTTAAAGGTTCATTGGAAGGGAATGGCAATTTTTTTCGATCAAAATCTCAATAACTCAAACCTTATTAATAAGGTTTGAGTTATTGAGATTCCACTGTATAGCATATTACATATAGTATACAGGATTAAATCAGAATTTAACTTTACCTTTTTTATTTTTAACCTCGAAAGAGTTCGAGGCATAAGAACTAGAGGAACATATTTACAATCTCACGAAACTATAAAATTATCTTGTCTTTAAATTTTAGTTTCTCCTAAGGGAAAAGGTATCTGTTATACTCATCATTGTAAAAGAAATAAAAACATATTGCATGCCAATATACATATATACATTCAAAAATTAGTCAAGAAGTATTTCTTTGATATTTAATTTTTATGACTCATGTATGTATTATAAATACGATCAAAATTACAGTATAACACACGAAACTCTGGCGCTCTGAATTGCTTGCAAAAGATGCAAAGCGCAGGTCGTAGGCATAACGCTCCCTAACTCTTCCTTTTTCTCCTTCACGTTCTCATTTTACGCCATTATGACGCTTTCGTGACTAACGTGACTAACTTCACAGTGCCAGTTTTGTGGGTTACACTGTAGCGGTGAAGTTTTATTATTTATCTAAGGAAACATATCTATACTATGTGACCCATTTTTTACAATTTTTTATCCTCCCCTTTCAGTGGCCAACCATAGTATATACCAAGACCCCCCTTCTTTCTAGTTTTCATGTAGTAATTCGTAAATATGGTTTTAAATCATTTTTTGTAAACAGAAAGTTAATATTATCAAGAAGAAAAAAACTTATGTAAAAACATATAGTAACAGAAACTTGCATTTTACTATAAATAGAATACTATGTAAGCGTGCTATTACTGACCGAATACAAAAACCGTCACTTTTAAATCAGATGGCATCTTGGCATAATATATGCTTTAATGTTGCCACTTGTGAGTTTAAAGTGCTGAATGCTAAGCGCCATCATTGGAATAAAACTTGAAAAAGTACGAGCTTTCCCTGACTATGTGATGAAGACTTAAGCCCGAGGCCATGTGACTAAGCATGGTAATTTGAAGACCAACTCCTCCTCTGAACGGGCCACATAGTATGGGTATGTTCCCTAACTAATTAAAGTACTATTCTAACTGAAAAACAATAAAATATGCAACAAAAAAATTAAACACAGAAAGTAATTAATTATTATCGCCATTTAAATAAAAAATAATTTTATTTCATAGGTCATAAATAATATTTGAAATGTCTCATAATTTTTGGAGATTTGCACTTTACTACTCATTTGAAAGACAGATGTCCTCAAGAAGAATAAACAAGAAACTTAAGGGTAGCTCTTTTCATTATGCATAGCCAAAACAAATACAAAACTATTGACCAATGAAACAGCTTCGTAAGAAGTCACGCCACTTATGCCCATCGACATTGTCTTTTAACTTTGAAAATTGTATAGAACCATTTATTATTAAGTAATTGTTAAATAATGTTCTTAAATTTGCATAAGGGTAAATCTTGTATATCCACAGAGAACCTATTTAACACTCAATTGTTTGTGGTTTTAATGGAGACTCTTATAAAAGGCATGGTATTGTATAGGTATGACTTTGTCTAGAAAATCTTATAAGTCAACATACTTTTCAGTCGAAATGTGCAAGGTGAACCCTTATAATTTTTCAGTGAAAAATAAGAAATATCTTTATTTGTCAGTAAAATTTTGCCACAAGTAGTCTTTTGTGTCTTTTTATAATCCTTATCTATTTGAACACCAAACAATTGGGAATCTATGAGTTGTGGCAAATAAAATGGATTGACCATTGGATTATTAGTCCTATTCAGCATCAAGATCTTTGATTGAAAAGATAATGCTGGCAGATAGAGGTAGTTGGCATTTATTCATGGGATACCATCGTAACACATATATCTGAACCAATTTCATTGACGAGACAATGAAGTTTGGAATCGTCCTATCAAAGAAGTGAATGTCGACTGCATCGGCATGTCATCAAAATATGGATATTCTAAGTCTTAGTAAATACAAGAGATCTGTTTCTTAATTTTATTCATATAGTCTTAGAGCCAATGCTAATATCGTAATCTATACTAATTAATACCAGTTTAATTTAAGAATTTTCATATTTCTAACAAATGTATTTGACTTCCAAACCACCCTTTGTGGACAAATTATTTAAATCTAAAACTTGCATTAACATATATAAAATGCTTGTAATAATAATTAAAAAGAAATTACTTTTTTTCTAAACATAGCTTTTATCTCCATAATGGGAATTCTTATTTAGCTATATTTTTATTCATTATTTTGTCTTGATAAGGCACATTAACACAATTTGAACTCACCAGTTTCAAGAGGTGGTGTGATAGACCCATCAAAGACAAATCGAGATCCGTTAGAACTTTGCGTGACAGAAGATGCATGTTGTGTGTTGAACACTTGCTCACAGCCTGCATCTAGCAAATACCGATCTAAAGCTTCAGGATCCGACAATAATCTGAAACCACATACTTAAAAAGTTGAATATATGTACACATAAAAAGTGAAAATATACACTGGTGCTATTAAAATGTTAGAAAATAAGCACATAAAATTATTATAATAATGTATTTAAAAGTAATGTAGCATGAGATCTGCATTATTTTATATTTAGTCAAAATCTATTACTTTTGCTTTTTTATTTCATATAAAAACTGATAAAGAAATAAAATAAAACAAAAAAATGTGCATGAAATGACATTATGCTTATGTAAAATAAATTTGGTGTTTAGGGCAGGGGCCTGGCTACACTCTTGAAAATTGATAACATTTACTAGATGTCTAGTTTAATAGTAATATTTACACAGATTAACCAATTGAAATTGGAAATTAAATATTAGATTTGATAATAAAAAAATGACCTGGCAGGTACAATTGGAGCAGGAGATGAGTGATGTGCTGTAGGGTCAACAGGCCGAGCAACCACCAGTCGCACACGCGTACCTGATGCTCGTAAGACTCCAGCCACTTGCTCTGAACTCATGTTTAAAAGACTCACCTGCATTATTAATGCTAATTATTAATTTACAGCTATTGTTGTAGCTAGTTGATGTATACATTTTAGTATTTTTTAATTGTGTGTTTGAAGATAAACCTTGTTTTGAGTTTTTGTAATGAAACCATATTCCATATTGACAATATGTTAAATAAAATGTTTCATTGTGAATATGTAAAAACGTCATTCTTTTATTACATGAAAATAAAGTGATAAAATAACAATAAAACATTATCTTTTAGAGATTTTTATGGCGTCGATTAGTAATTTCGATATTTTAGGAAATACAATCAGTAAATAAAATTGTTAATGCTTTGTTTGTATAAAGAACTGGGCATTTTAGAGGTATTTTTTATTATCTTTTGATCAATAATACATATAATATAACTAGTGAAAAATCATTACTTGTAGCCAAAAAGTGAAGTCTAACAAATCATTGTAAATAAATAGAAAGTATAAATGAAAATTCTAGAATCAAATAAATAATATGATTATTAATAGTCATTGAAATGTCATAAATAAATTGAAAAATGAAAATAAGTTACAAATAACTACAAAAACAAACAATAACAGTATCTCTTTATCAAGTTTACAGAGGCAAAACAATTATAAATATAATATACAGGATGGAATCGATCAATCATGCATCTTTTCATAAATATTCATAATCTCCTACTTTTTTAGAACAACTTTGTCAAAGTATAACAAAAATATATCATTGAAAATATACTTATTAATAATATAAACAACACCTTAGTAAATGCTCGGCCAAACTGAAGTCGCGTGCTGCCACCACCCCATGATGGGTGGCAGCGTCTATTGGCTTGACACTTGATATTGTCAGTGATGTAAAAATTGCCTAAGGTATTATTAAATCAGTCTCTCATTTTCCACACGTGTTCCACTCACCTCTAAACAAACAAGGCAAACTTAGATAAATTATCTCGTAAACGATACACAGCATGCAATATTACTTGCGGAATTACAGGTTGTTGACTATCAGGATAAGTTTCACTACGAAGTCTTAACGTTGCAACAATTTTACCTATATAAACTCCAACAATAAATCATGTTTGCATATTCGATAGCAAAGAAAAGAATTGTTATTCAACACTTAAATATTAATCACACACAATCTTAGTTTCAAAAACGTCGATAATGTAAATGTAACACTTACATTAACAAAATACCTACTTATCGTGTAACTTCAAGAACAAGTACGCACACGCACGCGTCTGTCCACCGCATACATCTAGATTAATCGATCGACTGCGTCACTGGGCAGGCCGCAACGAGGGCGGGAGGCGCGGCATCAAAGACATGTTTTTTCAGAGTTGTAGGTGCGAATTTTTTATGTACATATTCTATGCTATTTTTCTTAGAAATAGCTATTTCAATGACTATGGTGTCTTTGACAAAGTTGTTCTAAAAAAGATGGAGATTATAAACATTTGTGGAAAGATGCACGAGTGATTCCGTATGGTATACATACACTATAATATACACAATATAATTATAATATCAGACAGTTTAGTGAATATAAAACAAGAAAATAAAAGTTTTTCAATATTGTTATTTAAACAAAAATCAACCAAGGAGGCGATTCTCGGGTTGTGTGGAAATTATCACATGAGACATTTTTTAAAGAGACATATAATAGAATATGAATTTTTATATAACAAAACTAATTATTAATAATGAATTAGTGTGGTCCTTTCATATGTCATTTCATATAAAATGATAAATGTACACTAATTCAGTATTTTCAATTTCCAAGCTGTGATGATTGTCAAATGGTTTTCGTGTGACATGCAAAATGTACACCCTAGCACACAACAATAATTGTCACATGTTTTTAGAAGATCAATATAATGAGTAACACCTTATTTGAATGAAATCATGACTGTTGCTCTTATCTAATCCTTTTTATTCCAGAATGAAAGGCTTTAAAACTCCCCTTTTTCTGTTTTAAATATTATAAGTATATTTTCAGACCTATTGAAAATTCATGATCTCTAAATAGAAATTATTTTAAATTTTCATAGGTGAGTGAGAATACATATTTCATCCATCACTTGACATGTTTCGTCCTTTTGTATATGGAATATTACAGAAATATCATATTTAAAAATTGTCTCATGTGACAATTTCCACATGGCTCGAGAATCGCCTTCCTGTACATTGATCAGTAACTGGCACTTTTTTATTTATCGGTGCAATTAATCTCACAATATAAAATCTTTTATTCAATGACTGCATCACTATGCTCTATTACTATTACTAATGATGCTTACATCTCCTATTTGTAAAATATGATCTCCAGAATGAAGACGACCATCTCGATCTGCTACACCTCCACCTAATATTGTTTTAACAATAACCCCACTTGTTCTGGCACCGATTATTCCTATAAAATATTTGCATTTAAATATATTTTATTCTGCAACTATAAAAACTTATGAAATACTTTTTTGAATGTAATTTAGAACAAAATCCAAAAGTGCAGGCCCCTAAGGTTTTAATATTAATAAAACATTCAATTTATAGAATAGTAATTTATGGGCATATCAGAATGAAAATTAAATTGAAAAAGCAAAATAAAAAATTACAATTCGAAATTACTACTCAATTTACTTGCAGTGACACCCGAGATATTTTAACAGAAAAAAAAAACTAAAGAAAAATATTCTTAAATGTTAGGCAAAGTTTACTCATGTGGTTAACGATATTCAGACACTTGTTCAAAACTCTTCATTTCTCTCAATAAGTTACATATATTTCTTTATTTTAAACTTTATGAAAAAAAAATTGACAAATGTGAAAAAACTCATATTCTATTAAGCTTCTAATCCTAATGAATCTAGTTGTATCAAAAAATAAATCAAGTGAATTACTAAAGCCAATTAAGCAAAATTGTAATTACGTCCTTACGGACCAATGACAGACCAATTAACAGCACCAAAAACATTTTTTCAATGAGATTTGTTGCTATAATTACATCTTGTGAGAGACTTAATATGATATAAAGTTTGAAGAATAAAGATTTCTCTTTACAATAATGTACTTTTTACATCAAATTACATCATATTATTAGTGAGAATGATTAAAGTTGAGTAGTTTTCATGTTTTTGTTGATTGACTGTAATGTTCAGCAATATCCTTACCAAAACCCAATCCTGTGCCATCATTCACCAAATTTATAATTTCAACTTGTGCCCAATCTCCAGCAACAATATTGTGAGAACCAGAACCCATTGATTCTTCATTTCTTGGAGTTAACTCCATAATATCCCGTGACTGTAGACAATGACTGCTTTTATGAAAAAATAAACAATTAAATAATAATAGATATTATATTACCATGAAAACTCACCTGCTGAGGTGACATATTAGAATCAATAGAAGCAGTATCCAATCCCAAAATTCTTTCATTATCCGAGTTGTTTTCAAGGAAATCCATACTGTGGGGAGGTGACACTTGTGGTACCCTTTGCTCTTCTTCACCCTCATGACCTCCGTATAAATTTTTAGCTTGTAATGTCAGTTCACCTACAAATAAATACTAGTCTTGTTCATTTTTGACTAAGAAAACAAGTTGTAACAAATGAAGCTAAAAAGTACCTGCAGGAGTAATGTCAAAATCACCAGGTAATATTGAAGGATGATGTGCAACTTGAGTTGCAAGCATTTCTACAGAATCATGTAATGTAGCAATGCTTCTCAAAATAGGGCTTTCTAATAAATTTATAAGCATATTAAGATCATCAGAAGTTGATGCCTAAAAATAAATGGACAAATGATTAAATCGTAATTTTATTAAATGTTAACACCTGGAATTAGCGTAAGTATAACAACCTTTAGCTTTGGATCACCGCCTTGATCCACTGCAGTTTTAATGCTCTCTAATTGCTGTAGTGCGTTCGATATGTTGACTGTTAGATGCATTCTAGAAGAGGCAAAAATAAAAAGAAATGGGTGTAATTTTAGCTATGTCATCAAGATTGTAATTTAAAAACTTCTCTTTTAGATGTTAGATACTTACTTGCAACTTTATTATTTTTCCTGATTTCTTTGGTTGAAACAATTATCACAAAACAATAATCACAAACGTCACCACAGAGCACCAGGATATACTCTATGGGATATTGAAACGGGACGTCACAGACAATAATTCAATGAAACAAATACATTGGCTTTGATACTATTCTTTATACTTTGACATTAACCATATAAAAAAAAATAATTAGCTTCTACCGCAGCTCCTCCTACGTACAGATACAATGATTTCCTTCGTCTCATATGTAGAGAAATGTAGATCATAATAATGATTCCGATCGTTATCTTGTTTTCGTTTCTGATCCTAGATTTATCCTCGATACTGGTTTGTCTCACTTTCAATTTCTATCGCAATTCTGCTTCTGATTCTGATCCCGATGTTGATCTAAGTAGATTCCGATTCTAGTCCCGTTATGAAGTCTGAACACGGTATTGCTCCTTATTTCGATGCCGGTCACGCTTTTGGTTCTAATTTTGGTCCCACCCTCGATTTCCATCCAATTTTAAATTTTTATTTCTTGGCTTCCATCCTTCGCTTTCTCGATTTTGTTTCTCATCTCGTTTGAAATTTTTATTCCAAATTTTAGTTCCACTACCGGCCACAATTTTAATTTGGATGAAGCTGTTTCTATTGTGATAGAACCATGCTGTGGTCAACTTAGCTACAGCACGTAAATAGGCAAGCCCGACCTGTGCAATATCACATTTTCACCGAATACAAATGTGAAGTAAAAGTTTTGTGCTGTGTTGTTTCGTTGAATGAGTAAGAGTTCCGGTGGCTCACTCTCCCTCCATCACCCGAAAACCTCCCTCAATCAATTTTCTCCCTGCACTAATACTCCACTTCTTTCTTCATCGTATTTTTAACCAAGAAGCCGGAAACGCACTGGTGGCACCATCGGACTCGCGAGTATCTATGGGCAGTGGTGATCTCTCGATAATACTATAAAAAATGGTCAGGAAAATGTCGGCCTCAACTAAAATTTAAGCTATATTATACAAGGATATTGTAGTTTTCTGTGAGTCAAAAAACTTTTAAAATATGTAATACAGTAATAGCATTGTAGTAATTGGTGAAGCCAAAGCGAAACGTTATGGGGTTACTTTAATCAGGACAGTTTTTATTAATAAAAGGATTTTTATTAAAGGAGGAAAGGAAGGAGAAAAGGACAAACAAAGTCGAAACCAATAATTAATTTTTATTTATAAAAATCTTCTCGTTTGCGACTGAAACATGTAGTCGCTTTCAAAATGGTTGTATGGTTTAGATACAAAAAGAAGACGATCAAAATATATACTATTTTTTGTACATTATATTCGCTACGTGCGAAGAATGTCATCACATTCTTCGCACGGGAAATACAGTCGACCGCAGCGCACGCAGTGGCAGAATTAGAAAGTTTATCGGAAAATACAGTACATTTTGGACAAATTATGTGTGAAAATTCAATA
This sequence comes from Eumeta japonica, assembly GCA_005406025.1. Lineage (NCBI taxonomy): Eukaryota > Metazoa > Arthropoda > Insecta > Lepidoptera > Psychidae > Eumeta > Eumeta japonica. The sequence continues at coordinate 139,214 of BGZK01000542.1, forward strand.
CAATTAACAGTATCATTGGAATGAGATAGAAAGAGAGAATCATTATTGGAAATCGAAAATTATCCACAAATAAACTGATAAATAAAAGTTGAATAATCATCCGAGATATCATTAGAAAGACATAAACGTCAGGGCACATCGGTCACCTAAAGACGATTAGGTCTTCACAAAACCACAGCCTCAAGAATGTTTTGATGAATTCTACAAAACTTTAACTTCTACTATAAGGAAATCAGTTCTTTTTTGGATAAACTATCATATATATTATGCAAGCCACGATGCTCAAGTTTACGGTTCCATTTAAGACAAAATATATATTCATCATGTATATTAATAGTAAATGTTTCAGCAACAATAGAGATTATTATATTTTTATTACTCTGATTCCACATAGTTCATATCAAACACCGTCTTCGTTATTATTTGAGAAGAGATTTTTCGAATTGATACGTCTGATGTCAGATATAACAACACATGATTGACTGTGAAATCCGTATACTTAGCCGATTATTTAAATCAGAGATGTAAGCAAATAATTATTATTGTTTTACCAAATAAAAATGATTGTAGATCAAAGTGCAAACAATTAAACTGTCGTGGCTATAGTAAAAGAAAAGCAATAAGTTATTATTTTCATTGTGAAAATTAAAGCAAAACGAGAAAGTATTGTTTCTGTCTAATTATAGAAATTTAATTTTATAAATTTAGTTTCTTTTGGCTTTTAATTTATTTACAGTAGTAAGTAAATAATTGCAGGCGTTAAAATAAACAGATTGTAACCAGACAACACCGCCATATTGTACAGTTTAGTATATGAGTTAATGCTTGTACTTATGTACAAATAATCTGTGTAATTCAATGAGTTGAGTATTGGAATTGTAGAACTGTTAATCTACTTGGTACTTCTTCTCCTCAATAAATATAATAACATTCGGAAAATGATCTTTTCGTCACATACATTCGCTCTATAGATTTGTTTTGTCAGTGTACTTTCATCGTTTTTCATACTATGTATGTAAGTATATATATAAAAGGACCAAATTTTAAGCACCTAATACCGACGACCTTGCATGAAAAGATTGATGGATGGGTCAGTGATGCAAAAGAAATATGCAAAGATCGACATAGGACCACGACTATTCGATGCAGAATCGTCTGTAGATCGTTATAAGCTATTCTTAATACAAACTATACAAAAGTATGTGTGTATGAGTGTTTGTCATAAATTAATAGCTGGACTGTTTATTGGGATTTGAATATTCCTCGCGAAATCTTTAGTCGATGTTATGAAGATTTTTGTAATATAATGTTTCTATGGATGTCTGTTGCAGTTTAAATAACGATTTGTAATACTACCATTAATGCCCAAGGGAGGACCAATTTCGGTATCGAGTTCTGTATTGGAATTAAAAGCGGTACGGGACTGGATCCGGCAAATTAACCCGAATTATCATCGAGAACAGTACTATGTTCACGATCAAAACTGACAGAAAAATAGATTGGTATAAAAAAAGAAGGAATTCATTCTATGTTCATCGGAGCAAAACTGGGATCATATATGAATAATAAAAGAAATTGCTAAATTTAAATTTATGTCCTGCGAAGCTAATGGCTAGTATACCATATCTGTGCTAAACCATTGGAAAAGTTAAAAAAATGAGATATATCATTGCACTTATACATTTCAATGCATCCGAAAAAATTGGTTGACTGTAAAGTCGGTTTACAAGCGATAATTTTACGTGATAACGTCATAAGAAAACATTGATGAAAAATTGCATTTTTTTATGAATAGAATTGAATTATTATCATTTGCCGCAATTGTTGTTGTAATAAATATTGGAAACCACATTAACGTTTCACTTCACTTTATAAACAGTTGACAAAACAGTTCACGTGTAGGTTGTGTACGGCCGCTGTCTCTCTTCTACTCGGACGCATCGGGCGATGGAGTGGAAGAGAGATCGCTAGTTCCGCGCTCTCTCGCGCTCGGCTCAGGCGGAACGCGACAATGAGTCATGCTTTTTCGAGCGTGCAGCTGGCGTTCATCGATTTAAAAGACATTATCACGTCAAAAAGAAATTATAAATCGGATGGTACAAAATTATTATATTCTATTAATAGTGCTCACATGTCACGTGTGCGATAATTATCCATCCAATGTTCTGGTTGAGTGTAATCTCCGTACCGCATACGAAGAAATAAAATGATGGACTGTAGGTTCAATTCTCAAGTTTTCAAGATGAAAAGATCTATTTATCAATTCACTTTACCGATACTTCTGGACACTGCGGCGAAGACGTTTTCGTACTCCAGTCAGCGACGACTAGTTGTGGTCTTTTCGTGGCTTAGTTATAATCACATACGGTGTGATTATAATAGTAAAACAGGGTTTTCTTCTAGGAATATGGTAGTTGAAAAAAGCACAGTGCTTCTAAAAGTAACATCGGGTCACAAGATGATAAATTACAGTAGGTTGAATGTTTAACTATTACATAGCTTTTATCGCGGGCTTTGAGTGCGGCAACCAAATCAAGAAATTCCGTAACGAAAATAAAACCTAACACCCTCCACTCCGCCTACCGTGTAGCTCGGCCGAGCGTTCACATAACGTGTATGTATATGGTACAACTGTATGAAACTCGCACGGATCGAGACGAGCTATTTTGAATTTCCGATCACCACCGTAAAATTGTATACATACAATTGTCTCGAGTAATACGTACTTTGATCGGGATCACGGTTGGTTCTTTTGACAGTCAAAACTTCGAATCAAAAGATTCTCGCTGTCGTCTTTTAATAAACGATAAAACGCTTTGGCTCGCAATTTGTGGATTCTGTTCTGAATCATTAATTTATTTTTTTCTTAGTTGCTTTTTTCATGTTTTATTCGTTCTTGTAAAACTATGCAAGTGGAGATGCAAGTATATCAGTGCGGAGAGATCCAAAGCCTATGTTAAATTCGGTTTTGAAAACATGTCTGAAGTAAGATGGTTTAATATTTTTATGTTCTTCTGAGGTTTCTGCAATAAATAATTTGTAAAGTTTATTAATGCTGAGCTCTGATGACAAATATTGTCTACTTTTTATTTTAGTTCTGCAGTAATGTATTTCTAAAGGCACAAGCTTTTTAATAAAGTCTTGAACAGCTTTTCTCTTCGGTGCATATTTTTGTATTTTACGCCGTCCACCTCTATTCTTTTGTGATGATTCACCCATTACTTTAAAATGTCGACTAAAAACACCCGTTACTCTTCTTTTCTTTAAAGCCAAAATCGACAGAAACGTGCGTTTGCAAACAGGAATCGGAACACTGTGGCATCGTGCAAAGTAAGATACCGCCATTTCTTTTTTATTACCACGATTATTTACTGGTCGATGTCGCTTAGTAGTAGTCACTTTCGTATGATTTATTATAAAATTACCCTGATAAATTTTGTCCGGTTTTTCGTAGAAAGCTCTATTAAATGCTATTATATTGGCATGACTCAACGAAGTGCACCTGTATGCTTTGGTGTAGTGAGCACATGGAAGTCTTAAATTTGGTGGCTCTTTCAAAGAATACCTAAAACAATAAAAAAAATGATATGTATTCATATTCATTTATTGCAATATCACATTATCAGGTACTTACAATATATAATACAAAATAAATTATATTATACATGGATAAAGGTTGTTTGGAAAAAATAAGAAATGTAATTAAAAAACAAATAAATAATATAATTAATAAACTTCTATACTTCATGCCATCCCAATCGAGTAAGTAAAATCCAATTGCAAGAAAAATTAAATTCAGTGACTGATCCAATAAAATAAAACCTACGGAATAGAATTACAGAACTAAATGACGCACACAAACTTTAGCAACACTGACCATGAGGGCAGCGTGAGTAATCAACGCAATACAAACATACCTTTCCTTCTTCAATTTGTTGCATTTCCAACTCGCTTTTTGTTGTGTCCTTATTCGTAATAAACGGGAAGTAGTTTCCCGTATTAAATTATCCATTTTATTGTGATTAAACACCAACTTTTAATTAAAAACTGAAACGAAAATACAAAGCCACGATACACGTGCTTGTTACATCGTAAAATGGCCGCCAGTCGGCTGTCATTTTCATACATAATTCTGGCTTCTGATTGGCTGCTCGGATTAGACCAATTTCGTTTCTAAGCTTATAAAGATTTGACTCTTTTTGATACTGATCAGTAATTTCAAATTAATTTTTCACAAATTGCTTTGGATTTGGCTCTTTTTGATACTGATAACAGACACGAGGTTTTATACAGAAAAAAATGGCGTAAGCTGTTAAAAAGCTTTATTTTTGGCTTTGACCACTTTTGTTTCTAAACGACACAGTTGCTGGTGAATAGCTATACGCGTAAAATTTGTGTATAAAGTGTTTTAAATATAAATAAACAAAGTGAATTTATTAATGAAGAAAGTGATGAAAAACTTGAATTAATATCAAAGAAAAAAAAATACTGCACAAATAAATAAATAATTATAATTGCTTAAGTTAATAAAAAATGCTATATAATAGCTTTACCGCGACAGTCCTCGAGTGCCACACGTTTAACTTTTTTTTTCGTTTTGAGGGTGTCCAACCCGCGTTCGTTCAGTGCGCAAGTGTCGATAGTTGTATAATTGGTGGAGAGCATCAATTCATCTTAATAATTGATTTAGCATCTAACGCCATGGCTAAATGAAAAAAACTAAATAAGTAGATAAATAAAGTGAACCTAAGCATTATGAATTTATTACAGTTTGGTAAACACTCAAAAAATAGTAAATTTTATAATTACTATTCAATACAAATTTGTTTTCAATGAACATATTTAATCTTTGTTTCTTACTTATAGCATAGATCATTTACAAGTATAATTTTACAATTTTGAATACCATTCCGATGTTAGGTATTTTTCTTTTCTGTATAATACAAAATACCACAATTTGCAGCGCTCATTTCACTGAAAACTAGAAATTCGGAAATCATCTACATTTGTCATTTATTGCTAAATTTTTCGCTTGTATAATAAATAAAATACTGAACTATTTGAAAGATACGAATTTGCGTACAGTACAACGCAAGAAACTCTGTTGGTATGAAGTTAGTTACGACGCAATGGCGTAAAATAAGAAAGCGGGGGAGAAGAAGGAAGGATTGAGTAGCGTTGTGTGTGCGCATTGCATCATTCGCATGCAATTTAGAGCGGCGGAGTTTCGTACGTTGTACTGTAAATGACTAATATTAAATTCAATACTTTCTGTAAAATTCACGTGATAATCTATTTATATAAAAATGTGCTTACAATCAGAATTTTAGTTATTTTTATTACAGTCAGCTGAAAAGAAAGCAAATTATTAAAATTAAGAAAAGAGAAATCATTTTTAAAAATGTGTATTATTGATTAATTTACAATATTACTTACTGTATTTTGATATCATATATATTTGAAATCTTTGTTTGAGTAATGATTTTGCCAGTTATTACTGTTTCTTCTTCTTGACAATTTTACTTGCAACATTGAAAATATGCTGCGACTCAAAAAAATTTTGAGATTTGGATGTATTTCACTACGCTGTTAGTAATTGTTAATAGCCAAAACCCCTGATTTATAACTTTTATTACATTTTACCATAGTTATGTTTACATTAAGACAGTTAACAACTAATTTAAGGATTTTTAATTTGTAGGTGATAAGTCAAAAAAAATTATTTTTGATTTGCTGTGTGACTATTGTCATCTATTGTGTTGCTATCTGTAGTTCCCGCATGTTCCCTATACCAAAAGAATTCTACTTAAATACGTATAGTATAATGCACGAAACTGACCTTCTGAATTGTCTACGAATGATGGAATGGGCAAGTTCAGCTCTCCCCGACCTTTTTCTTTTTTTCTGCGCATTTCTTACTTACGACATTGCAACGCGTTTAACTTTACAGCGGCAGAGGTTCACGCATGGTACTGTACTAGTAAATTATATAGTGGTAAAGGCTAAATAATTTTATTTCAGTTCGTAAACAAAATTCATAAATAATGTACTAGATGCTTATCGGTAATACATGGTACCATTTTATTTCTTTCGCATTTGCATTTTATTTCTATAAATCATGAACTATATGATTTTCTTTAGTTTAAAGAAAAAATAAAGTCTATTCTTTTCATATTTTTCTTAGAATCCAAGATATTTGGATGACAACACTAATGTCCGTTATTGTCATTCTATAATTTAAAAGGTGTAAAAGTTTTATAACATTTTCGAAGAACTACGTTTAGAATAAGTGACGTGTTTCTGTTGATACACTTAAACAACATACTATCACCATAGTTGTGCATTTTTTTATGATTGCCTTGAAGTCATTTCTTTCTGTAACAAAATGATTTCCGATACAGAAATTATTACAATAGATTTAACATCTGATTCATTTTTAGGCGAAAGCTTATCAAATACTATAATAGAAATTGTTGACGAATCTTTTGAAAATCGCATTGAAATAAGTACAAAAAAAAAGTCTTCAGGTGATTTGCAGAAACGTCTCCATATGAAACAAAACAAGGTATATTAATACCATTGAAATAGAAAAGCATAGAAGTATACCTGCATAAACAATATGACCAAACGAAATTGGCTTCGTAGTAGGCGTGGCTTATGAATTGGCTTTACGGCTACATCAATTGTGCACCAATTTGTAGATGTGCTTACGGACGAATCCTTAAGTAATTATTCTTATCAATGCCTTTGTGTGTGGTGAAATGGTGCATCAATTTACTGATGATATTGTTTTTAATAATAAAGTTTAGGTTTTAAAGAAAACATTTTCACCGCTATACCTTTTTCTTTCTGTCACCAACAACTTCAGCTAAAAAAAGAGAAACAAATATAATTCATATTATATGAGCACATTTTTAAAAACTACAAAATGGTGTTTGCTGTAAATAATTTTATTTCAAATTACACATATAAATTTGAAGATTTTATTTATTTGTTAAAAGTGATATAGAAAAATTCGTGAAAATACGTCTATACTACATTGTCAAAAATGCTCAAATTATAAATTTGAGTAGACAAATTAAATAAATTAATTCTTTTTAGAGATACATGAACATTCTAATTTGTTGTTATGAGTAATAATCTTTGTATGGATCTTCATCAATAAATATATAATTATTGTGCCTATTAATATTAATGTTTAATATTTAATTTTGCTCTTTTATAGCCTTTCAATCAAATAACAAATATATGCTGACAATACAACTTGTAGTATAGGTAATACTCATTATTATGTTTTGAAAAAAGCAAGTTTTTGAATTTCTTGGGTGAATGAAGTATTTGCATTCATTTAATATTTTTGATTTCATTTTGTTAATTATTTCAATATTATTATGATGCATTCACTATGTTTTGAATAAATTTGTGTTAGTAATAAGTTAGCAATCCATTCCAATCACCGTTGTTTTATACACATACTCATCCAAAATTTAGTTTTAATATGACAGTGATAAAGTCAGTTTTCTTTGTATAGAATTTATCAGCATTTTTAAACTAGGTTTTTATTTTCACTTACATTTGTGCGTTTGTTTGGCCATAAAGTTATGTTCATTTGCACCGCGTTAGAATTCTATGCTTTTCTATTTTGATGATTATTACATATTCATTAAATGTAACTAATAATGTTGTTGTTTCAAAATTGTGCCTTTTTCCATCAAATAAATATAATTTCTGAACTCTTATGACATATGATAAAGTAGATATATATTTAAAACAAACCAGTTTATAATGTACATTTTATCTGTTTGAGAATATTTTTTCAAATATCTTCACTAATACTTGAAATTCATAACAAGACAAATGTGACTATATAAAATTATGTATTAGCTTAAAGAAAATGAAACCATATCTGTGTTCTCCAGATAAATGCATGTGTCAGCTTCATGAACAGTTATATTCTTAACATATTGACAGAATGACAACAATGTTCTATTTTTATGTGTATTTGTGATTTTCAAATATTTTTTTTTGTAAGGATCATAATATTAATTACAGCATAAAGTTCATTAAAATTTAGTAGTTCTATCTCAGATTAAAATTTTAAGGAAATATATGTATGCAAAAAAGGTCTTAATGTTTGCTGAAATGAAATTTTATAGTAAACAAAATGAGCATGAAAAGCAAAATGAGCATGAAAAACAAAATGAAATTTAACTTTCACCATTTCGTGTCATTTTTGTGATTTATGAAATTTTCTTAGATTTTTTTGCCATGGCTATAAAAATCGTGGATGGACTATTGGTGAATGACAATTAATATCCAATTATTACAATAAGTCAGTTTGTAATAAACATATGGGTCATAAACACAAATTTACATCTAAGTGAATTTATGACTCATTATGCTGTTAAAGGCACTCCTTCGTCTAGTCAAACATACTTAACCTGTAGGCATGCAATGCTGCAGATGCTGCTCATCAATGCAGTCTATTTTTTAAGTTTATGGTTTTAACAATTTAGATGTGTAGTGCACTTTTCGTTATGCCATCTAAGCATCCATTTATTCACAAATTTGCTAAAAAATTTAACCAAATCTATAGACAACTATTTCAAACATTGATATCAAGTTTTTTCATACCTTATATTTTCTATTCCTCCTATATCCCCAAGAAATGCCTTAGTTTTATGTTCTTTATTATAACTGAGTAAAAATATAAAAGTTTAAAGAATATTTATGTATACTAAATGGTATTATTTTTGTAGGCAAATAATGATGTAAATGGAGAACAAATAACAAATAAAAACAGCAATGATGGAAAATTGGGCAAGTGTCCAATATGTTTGGAAGAATTAGGTAAACGTGAATTAGCTTCTACAAAATGTGGACATGTATTTTGTTACAAATGCCTTAAGGAATGGATTACCAGCAATTGTAGACGTTACTGTCCAACTTGTAAACAAGAACTTTTTGGAAAAACTGCATTTCATCGGATATATTTGAATATATAATTATATAAAATTTATATCTATTAGTTTTCGTATTCAAAATTATACCTCTCCTGTTTTAGAAATTTTATCCAATTAGAGATTCAATCTTCATTCATCTTTGGATGTCCAGTCAAGTATGACAAGATGATTGTTGATTTTTTAAATAATATGACATTATGCAGATATAAAAAAAATACGAGAATAATGTTTAAAAGGAAAAACAGAAAATTTTGAGACATTGAGAAAAAATGTTCTAGTTTATTCTATTTTGCCTTAAATTAATGCAATATAGAATAAAATTAAGGTCCCCTCAATAACTTATGTAACAAATAATATGACGCATGGTAGGAAACAAAGATTGTGATTAATTTTTATTTATCATTAGAATTGCATAGGAGCTACCTCTGTTTTTCTTTGACACAATGTTAATGACTGTGATAGGAACGTTGACAAAAGTGACTTGTTATTATTATAGCTAAGTTAGTAACATTATTTTTGATTGTAATTTTTTGTTGTTGTATAAAATTGTTGTCTAGAAAATAACCATACAAATAATGGATGTTATTAAGTTGATTATAATGTGCTATTTTGATAAAATAAATGCTTTTTGTAAATACAGTGTAAACTCTTTATAACGTTATCCTTTATAACGATAAACTCCCTATAACGTTGGAGTGAGCCCAAGTTGGTTGGTTTGTGTTAAAACTCACATATTGAAACACTCTTTATAGCGATACGCCATTCTCTATTACGAAGAATTACGAAGAAATGTGTTCATATTTTTAGACAGTAAATATTTATTATCGGTATTATTGTTTATGTTATGTTATCAGGTAACAAAAGACTTTGAAGCTCCGAAACATCCAAGGTCGGTCTAGCTTTTGTTATCCTTAATTGCCTTGAACACGTGCAGTATGACGCATTGTTTTCTCGGAAGTGATGGTCTTCGACCAAGCATACTGGGTACCTATCATATTATCAGTCGTAAACCTACTTTGAAACTGTTATCATGGCCAGTAAACGGAAAGCGATTAGTGTTGACGAAAAAGTTTGTGTGATACGTGCGATTGAAAAGGGAGAAAAGAAAAGTGACGGAAGGCGTTTTGAACTAAGTCAATCCACTGTTGCTACCATTTGGAAAAACCAAAAAAACAATTCTACAGTTTTTTTTTGTTCACTCCATATAATGATAACTCTCTATAACGACAAAAAATGCTCAGTCCCTTGAGTTTCGTTATAAAGAGTTTACACTGTACAAGTTTATTTACTTACTATTTCAATTAAAAATTACTTTTGTCACTTGTAGTAAGGAACACAGAAATAACTGAATTACATACATTCATGCACTTCAAACATTTTGTAACTGGTGTCTAGCTGATCGTTTACAACTTTGGCCTTATGACGGTACGAATTGCTATCTTTGATGAAATAATTACTACTTATATATTTTTATAAAACTATAAGATTTGCATGTTACCAGCCATTGTCTGGTGAAAGATCCGTTTGTATAAGTTGCATATTGTTATTTTAGTTTTATTACATCAATATTTGCTAATTTGTTGTGTATGTTTATTTGACTTTCGATCCTGAAGCAAAGTTTTGCCAAAAATTATTCTGATTGGAAATTTTCTAAGACCAAGAATCATAGTTAAATATAGAAAGATTTAGTCATTGTTTATGATCAAGTAACTAAATTTTATTTATATGTGTATTTCAGACATATCATTATCAATACAGTTCCGAATAAGTATTGAGATTATTGTAAATTGAAAAATGGTTGAAAGATTATAGTAAATTATTCATTTGTCTAACTGTATTATTATTTATAGAATCTTTTATTACATATATAGAATACCTGTATTTTGTTATCACTTTGAAAAGAAATATAGTAGAACAGCATACACACTAAGAAACACTATTAGAGGAATAATTTGAAAATCCCTTGTATTTTCATACATTTGAGGTCAACTGTAAGTCTTGGTTTTTCAGGATTCATTGGGATATGGTTTAAGCGATTGCATATCCAACTGATGATGCATTTAGGAAATAGATCATGTGAAATTCTTAGTATTGGGACATGCATAAATTTCAATGCCATTATCACTATTTTCTAATTAATATACTTGGTTTAAGTGATTAATCTGACATTTCAATATCTATGGTGATTTGAACTTCCTTAATTCACATTCTGTATAAGTGTATATCATAAGATCATATCTTGATAAACCTCAAATGAAGAAATAAGACTTCCAAGTAACCACATATGTATGAAAATGTAAAGAATTTTTAATATGTTCTTCTACTTTAGTCCTACAGAGTACTGACAAATATTTAATTAAACTCATTTGAAATTCTGGTATTAATTCATACATATTATTAGCATTAATAGCTTAAAAAGTATTGTTGGAATAGTTTAATATTTGGTATCAGATTCTTTATATTGGTGTACTCCTTTTATTTCTCTTGAGAAACTAATTTTTTTGATTTTTTTCTGAAATTTGTTTTAAATTTTTCAACACAATTGTGTGCAATAAATATTTCTTTTCAAATATTGTGGGTACTGTTTGAGCAATATGTATATTAATTTTCATAGCAAAAAGTAAAAAAGAAATTTACCTTTTCATCCTGTCAAACCATCCTTATTAGTGTTTTTTCATCAACTAAAATGAAATTATACAGGGAGGTAGGTATCTTATATGAATCACCACAAATAATATAGAAATTACTAGCTATCACTAAAAAAAAATATGAGAAATGGATTCACATTTTAACCAGTTACATTTCAAAATTAAATAAATATTTTACTAATTTAAAAAAAATAAAGAACTATGTTGAGATCAGCAATTTCTATCTTTGAATAGAATTTAACTTAGTTCTGTGATATGTGCAATGTAATAAAAAGCAAAGAAAATCAACTTAGACACATCACAATGATTGCATAAATGCATGAATCAGAAATGAGCAAAAACAGCGTTAATCACATAGTATATAGATGGTTTAATATGTTTTATTATAATTTGCCATGACTATATTGTGTTATATTAGATTCCAACATCAAAAGTACTATGGCGCTATCTATTATGATTATTGTTGTTACTTTAAAAGATTGAATATGATATGTCAAATATCTTTTTGGGATAATGATACTATCTGCAATAATACAGAAATGCGATTATATTGACTGACCTCTATTTATTGCATAGTACATAATAGTTTTTACAAAATAAAAAATAATACATATTCTTATTAATTAATATGTGGCATATTTTGGATAGTAAAAATACACTTATTAATTAATTCTTATATGTGGCTTGTCTCTCAGATTATGTGGATCTTAATACTAAATACTTTTACTAAAACCCATCAAAATCAATTTAATAGTTTTCTTGTGATGGCTGCACAAACAGACAAATCAACAAAAATCCAATATAAGTACTTTTGAGATTACAAATCTTCAAATACAAGAATTTAGTCAGATGTCTACTTCCTTTCACATTATATCATACTTTTGGTGTGGGATTTGTTCTATCGGAAATACGTCCTTTTGGAGTTACTATCTATGCAGATTGAATACTTGTCACTAGGTTTTTAATGCAGAAAAACATTGTGTTGAACTTTTATTATTGGAGATGGAGATATCATTCTAGATCCTAAAAGGCATGCAGTTGTGAATTTCTTAACACTCATTGTACTAGCATGATGAATACAACATATATCCTCTTAAAAAAAAATCCTAGTGTGTAGGAGGAAAGTTACAAATTATAATTTGTATTTATTAAAATTATCATATGACCTTAGATCCAAAAATGTTGGATTTAACGTCATAATTATTTTTTTAGTTTTCCTGGTCAGTGCTATATCAAATATATTTAAGGCAATAGATTCATACCTATTAATAGACTTCAAGACTAACATATTAACATCATGCACGTATAAAAATAATGACACTTCACAGAGATCTTTATCAAAACAGAAAAATCAACAAAAATACTAATCTATACAAAAAATATATGCTACATTTTGCTTATTTTCTTAGTCATAAGAAACGCCATGCCATGAACTCTGAAGTGCTTTTCAAGATCATCTTCATTATCATATTGCTCCCTGCAAATTTTACATTGATTTTTAGCAACTGGCTCATTTGCTAATTTATCTGAAGGATTTTGTTTAGTAAAAGCTTCCTTATTGTAGCAAGGCTTATTTTTAATGTAACGTTCAACATCCGTTATATTGTGTGCTACTAACAAGTGCATTGAAAATGACGGCTTCACAGCAAAAGACATTCCACATTCGAGACATTGATAAGCACTGCATGGATCCCTATGTGTTATAATATGGTCTTCAAAATGTTGCAGAGTCTCAAGTTCTATGTCACACTGAGGACAATATCTCATAATTTTCTCAGTGACATTTGTACATGGCGGACAGTAAGGATCATCATTACTTTTGTTTGATTTTTTTAACCCAGCTTGTTTTCTTTTATTTAATTTTGGTTTACTGGTATGCTGACTTCTATGTCTTTTATTAGGTTTTTTATTTTTAATTTTACTTAAATTTAAGTTTAACTTTTGGAGTCGCACAACAACATCCAAGCATTTATGCTCTTTATGGTGATTTCTATAATGGTCTTTTATGTCATTCCAATTTTCATCAAGTTTAAGCTTACAAATAGGACAAGCTATTTGCGATTTTGAGCAATGGTAAGACAAAACAGCTTTTTTATTGGTAATGGAGGTGACACTTGAAATTTCAGTAGAATTGGCATTCATTATTTGTAAGTTCTCAATCTCATCGGGATTGATTTGTGTGTTATTACATAAATTTTCATTTGTACTATCTAGCAATTTGAGAGTATTGTTTTTTAGAATGACATAATCTGCTCTTCTAGTCTTGGAACAACTTTTTCGATGATGTTCTACCAGCTTTACGGTTGAATCGAACAATTTGCCACATGCCCAGCAAGGATATACATAAGTATTTTTGTTGTGCTGTTTCAAGTGATTCATTATTTGCGTGTAAATAACTAATCTCCCCGGGCACAACTGACACTGATAAAATATTGTAGGTATAGTATTAATTTTATGAACCGACATATGTTTTTTTATTGCTGTTGGAGTGAAACAAGCGACTACACATTTAGGACACTTGTATACTACTTTTATGTGATTATTCTTCATATGGTCTTTGTATTCTGTTGGATGGATAGCACCACAGCCATCAACAGGACATTTCAAGCGAGTCGTGGCTCTGATCATTTTAAAACCTTCGCAGTCATGGCTGAAAGGGTATGTTAAATTTTTTGCGTGCAGTTGAATTCCACATTCAGGACAAAAATTTGGTGGCTTGTTGTGATGGATCCGTAAATGTGTTTGTAGAGCACATGCAGTAGGTACTACAAACAAACATACTGGACATGTAAACATTAATTTAGTATTATAATTCATGTAATGTTTCACTCTATCTGCTTCTGGTGATGTTTTTAAAGGAATTTTTATCCCACAATCATAACAAACTAAATGTTCACCTCTTTTTGGTTTTTTACTTTGCCCGTCATGGCAATTTTCAATTACATTTGAAGTTATTTGAAGATCACATAAAGGTAATGGTTCAACTTGTAAATCCGACAAGTTCAATGTAGCCGTTCTAAATGCATGTGATCTTATATGTTTTAGTAAATTGCACCTGTTATAAAATGTTAAGATTTTGTGGCAATGCTGACACCCAAATGTAATTTTTAAAGACTCCCGATTGATATGATATTCATAGCTGGATTGCAAAAGAAACCTGAAAAAAAAATAAAATAATTAATGACTGCCTTTTAATTCTGCATAGAACATATTCTATATAATATTAAATACTAAATAAATTGTACCTGTCTCCACAGTCTATACATGTATACGTTTTATGTCCATGACTTAATATTGGTGGAATATAGTTTGGCATTTGCTTGGAAAACAATATATTTTTTATACTGCATTTGTCATTTAAAACTTTATTACTTTTCCTGAAATTAAAAAATTCTACATCTAAATAAATTAAATACATTTTAAAGTACAATAATACAGTGAAAAAATTGTATTCCCTTGTTTTTCAAAAGATCCCATCATTTAAGCTTTGTATTTAATCTATCTATATATTTGAACTTATTTATGTTTATTCATATCAAAATGTGTTATGCTAAAATTTGCTTATAAATTTACGAAAAAAATTAAAACCATTTCCAAGCTCATACTTGGAGTGAATATTCAGAAAAATTAATGTAAATTATAAACAGAATACACAAATGTAATTTGAAGGAAACAAAAAATTGTATTACATTAAGATTGATTATTAAAGTAGAAATTGTACTTTTTGTATAGAGCCATTACTCTGTTTCATATTATAGAGTAATAAGTTACCTGCCTGCCTCACTGGGCTTAAATTAAAATTTAGCAATTTTTTTATCTAATCCAAATGTACCCGTGGTTTCGTTCATCCACATCTCTCCACTCTTCCATCTCTCCACTTCTCCACCCACACTCATATACATAAAAACTATATAGAAATGAATATGGTTACTAAACAAATATAGCAATAATGACTTATTTCTCTTTATGGTTACCATATGGCGTATCAAAATTATATATAGCCTATCATTTGACAAACCATCTTTATGTTATAAAAGGACATACAGAAGGGCAAAATAGAGATCACTTGCACAATCATATTTTTAATGTATACCAATTTTTATCAAGAATGGTTGAACAATTCTGTAGTTATAAAATGACATAAGGACAGAGATATAAAAATTTTGAAAATGATGCAAAAACATTCAATGAGTTATAAAAGAACTACATATCAAAAAATTTGACAAAAAATAAATATATAGAAAGAATGCACAGATTTATATAGTAGTATAGAATATGTTCAAATTAAATACATATGGACATGTTTTTTTATGTATGTTTTGTCAGTATTTTTAAAGCATAAACTTTTTTCTTGTTGTCTGCAAATTTTCTGATGCCTAGAAGGGAATTTAATTTTTAGATGTGATATGTGTTATCAATTCATAATTGAGAAGTGTTGTAAATGTAACGATTTATTTATTGAAGTAAATTGGTAAACCAAGTATTAAAGGATAAGCATAAAAAATAAGTTTTTGAACAATTCCTCAAAAACAAAGTCGTTTAGACCATATTAATTATTTTTACATCAAGAGTTTACGTTTACTTAAAAGTATATTATGAACATTGTAAAATTGTAGCTCCTTGTTTCACATATTTCTGTTGATAAAATGAGCTTTAGTTTTGAATCTGAAAGTTAGAATGTATCGGAAGAGGGAATATTTAGAGAGCAACAATTATCACAGATTGCTTGTAAAAAAAACAATTAAAGAAATTAATGTTTATATACTCAATATACTAATGGGTATATAAACATTTAATAAAACCTAGAAGAGTTTCAATAGAGCTTTTTGTGTATACTTGATTGATAGGTACACTGTGACGAATAAAGCATAATAAATTTTAAAATAAAAATAAATAAGTCATGCCTATTTCCCAGAAGGGTAGGCAGAGATTAGATTTTCACAAGGTACAACCTTTGTACATCTCTCTTGTTTTGCTGACATACATCAATCTTTTCATTCAAGCTCGACAGTTTCGGGTGCTTAAAATTCTACTTTTTTTAACATGCCACCAACTCGGTCTGCATAGGATTTTCCATGGCAGCCCTTGCTGACCTATTTTCATACACATTCGCTTTATGGATTTGTTTTACTGAACTTTGATTAACGACTTTGTTTTTGTTTTACCGTTTTTGTTTTTTCAACTTATGTGCAATCAAACCCAGTCGATCTAATAATATATTGTTTGTTATGTAATGGCTAATATTTTATTATATACTTAATTTAGGAATTTATTTAAAAATTACATAGGTATGATGCAATAAAATACTGCACATATTTTTCATGGAAAAGAAATCAATTTTCTTAGCAAACAAATAGGCTTAAAAGATACCTTTTTGGCTTCCTAATTTCAATTGAATTTCTATAAATTTTTATAAATTTAATAGATCAGGTACCATCGATGACATATCGTAGAGACAAAAATTTTGTTGATTTAAATAATGTAGATTTTGTTGATTTACATGACAAAAACATTTAAAAATTAACAATGACAATAGTGCATAATAACAAAATCATGCTTAATAGACCCATATTTTTAAACGATCAAATCTAAAGTTTATAAAAGTCATGGACATGCATAGATGAAAAACTTCACAATAAGATACCCAATTATTCGAAAAGTAATAACTCATGAAATTCTTTTAACACAAAAAAATATATACAAATTAAACATGGCAATAATCTCATTTATGTTTAAACTAATATGCTAGGTTAATCCTAAATCTCACAAGCATTTATTGCATGAATATAGTCAAGAAACATTCTTATGCATTTATTTGTGTATAGTAAAGATGTATTATTTGTGTCGCTATCTTCTATTCATTACTATATAACTGAAATTAGTGTATTCATCAAAATAAAAATACTAAATGACCGTAGGTACATATTTTACAATGAAATACAATGCAGAAAATATAATACCCTTTCATTCAAAAATCACATGATATGTATTCATGATACATTTTTATAATCTGAAACATTCAAAATTATTAAATTTTTTGAAGTATCTGCAAAACTTTCAAAAAGCTGTTACATTACAATGTTTATAAATATGCAAAGCAATGATTTTTTTTGTAATACATATATCACAAGCATGAGTTTTTAATAAAGAATTCTAAAAATGTCTTAACCATTTGTTAAAATTAAGTATCATAAATATAATTTTAAAACATCCAATTTTATTTAGTTTATATTGTGATAAAAATAAACATCATTTGTTATTTTTGTCTGAATTTCGACAAAAAAATTCAATGGATATTTACTTGGTATAAATCGGTTCTCAGTAGTTTATGGCAACACAGTCTATTGATGAGGAGTAATCTTTGGTTAGCAGTAACATATTATGTAGGAACGACTAGTAATAAATAACGATGGAATGTGTTTATTAATTGATACTTACATGTTTAGGTTAACGCTTTTGAGAAAATTTTATGCAATTAAAAATTTAACACATCTGAACACTTTTTGACAGCAATATTCGTAGACGCACTATAAATTGACGACTTCCATCAGAAGCGCCCTCTGCAGCAACTGTCCACTTATTTTGTATCGCCCAGTGAAAAAAAAAGATTAAGTGTTGCTGTAAATAAAACGAGTTTTTTTTTGTTTGTAAAAAGTAAGTGATGAGTCCGTAATTCGAATAACATGAATGGCAATTAATTTTCATCCGCGTGGTACGAAATTCTTGTTGGAAAGTGAAATCAAAACGAAAAACATACATATTTTGATTTCATTTTAATACATATTTTTTGAAGCAATTAATGTTTTTTAAAGAAAATAATAAAACTAATAATGTATTAGTTGTCGTTATGTCTAAGATTCTGATGTTATTGGTATCTAGCAACAAAAATGATTTTACGGATTATAAGGACATTTAATCTTTTCATCATCTGCATCAAACTTTACTGCAATATTTTTGCACGAAAAATATGCTAAACTTTAAATAAACAGTAAACATGGGAAAGTAAGTACATTTTCATAATTAGGTTATTGTTGTTTGCGTTATTAGTAATCGTATATTTTTCTTGTTTCTTCTCAAGAACAATTGTCTGATAATCCGCTACACACTTAAATGTAGATGACGATTTGTGGGCAAAAAAAAACAAAGTGGATGGTTATTCCTTCATATCATTTCTATTAGTTATTATTTAATAATGTTTCATTCTGTCTTTTTATTTTAATCACATTGCTTTCGTTTTAGGATCTACTTAACTAGGAATCAATAACGTGGACCATAAATGACAAAATTGTGATTTTTTTTTTCACATAAAAATATGGATTTATTTTTAGTAGGTAGGCAAATAAATATTTATAGTATATGTTAGATACGCTCGCATTATACATCAAATGAAGTGCGGGATTGCTTATTTTCACTTTGCACCAAAATAAAAACATGAAATATTAAAATTTTAATTGAGTAAATTGGAAATATTGTACTTGTTACATGTTTGAGATCATGATTCCGTATCAGAGCAAAAAAAAATCTGCATTAACTGTATTAGTAAGCAAATGAAACAAAATAAACATTTTTTTTTTGTTTAATATGTGGTGTGATGCCTAGGCCTCAGATCCAATGGAAGCCTCGAAATGCCGCCAACGTCGTTTACTTTGCGTTTAAACTTGTATTTTTTCATTTACATGTTATTCGGCCTTCTAAAAGGGTCCCGAACTCTATATTCAAAGACCAAAGCTCTGTCCAACGATTCCGGTTTTGTACCTAAGAGCTTCAATTATGTGTGCCCAAATGCCCACGCATAGACTAAGACGGCCGTACATCTTGATTTAAGCAGGGGGTGCAAATACGGGTTTAAATCTTGAGATGTTCGGTATATGATTATAAGCCAGCCAACAAAAGTGACGCGTTTCCGCGCACTGCCTTTATAAATGTGAAGCAAATTCCAGATTGAGAAGAGGAATTTTTTCGAATAAAACACTATCATAAGTGAAGAAAGCTTGGACGCATCTACAACCCTGGTCCTTGGGCGACAAGATGTTGTTGATTTGGTTGGTTTTAATCGTAAGAATACAATATAACTCTATTAACCGTATACTGAGTACTTATGTGCTTCATCAAATAAATGAAAAAATAAAGAAAAATCTACTTGTTCTTTCAGATTCTATTAAAAATTTTCATTTCATTTTAATATAAATATTGTAGCTAACGGAGGGACATGGCCTCTACACTGATTTGGAAAATGGAATTGTGAAGTTGTCATGAATGTTTCAGTATTAATGAAAGTTCTGGGTATTTAAGTAATAATATTGTTCAATTTATTGAAAACTTGAGAGATCTTCATACAAAAGCAATAGAAATACAAGTTTAACCTTTATTTTTAACATATTATATAGAAATCTGTCTCAGTTCTTTTCGACTACATATTTTATATATCTCTGGGATATAATCTTAAATTGCGTCTCTAGTGATGTCAGTCACATTTGAAAGCTCAAGAAAATCGTTTGGGTGTTTAAAAATAAAAAAGATAGTTATGTTTGTTACATATATTGCATAAATTTATTGATGTTATGGCACATTAATCACAGATACGTAATATTACTTGTAAATTAAATCTAACTAAATAAAATTTTGACAATGAAAGTTTATGTATATTAAGAGAAGGCCATATTGTAGTTTTATCTACACTTACCAAAGATGTACTTGTACAAGACATTTTGATATTATACTTCTTATGAACATCAAGAGTTAAATTATAATATATAATGAAGTTGCATACACATGACGGAAGTTATGTACTCATGTGACGGAAATTGCGTACTCATGTGACGGAAATTGCGTACACGTGACAGAAATCTCTATGCCATCACGTAATCCATCAATTTATAATAAGTTCACATAAAAACTTATGTTATAAAGCTTATTTGCTAAGGGTTATTACGGCGATTTGCACCAAAAGTAAAAACAAAATTTATGAAATTTGACAATATAGGGCAACGTCAAATGTCACAGATTACATTGACGGATTACATTTTCACTTTAGGTGACACCCGCCATATTTCCTTGTATTAATATATTATATTTATAGAAATTTAAATTAAATAATTAAAAAATAAAATGGAAAATACACATATTGATTTTTTACAGTATTTTAATATTTTAAGTCATTATATTAAAATGTATATATGTTTGGCTTTGCATTTCTGTATACTTTAAATATGTTAACTTTTAGTTCTCCAATCACTCCAAATAAGGATACCTTTTTTTTACCTTTAGGAAATTTACCTAGTGAGTATCTAAGGCACCAACATAAAGTACAAACACATATCATTTATTAATGACATTAACATTTATAATTGTATATAGACTCAATTTTCTGAACAATATATACTTTGAACAATTTGAATTTGGACATAAAATTGATAATTTTAATAGAATCATCTATACATTAACACATTAACTTAGTGATTATTATGTATTCAAATAGATTAAGATAAATAGAATTTGTGTTAGGTATAAACAAAATTTATTTCTTTTATATACTAATTAATGTATGTTATGTAAATAACTACATATAAATATTTATTGAAATGCATTAAATCATTTGTTAAAAAAAAGCAGTTCTATTTAACATTTTTCCAATAGCCTAATTCAAACACAAATTAAAAATAATTTTCGAAAATTAGATTTATGGTCACATGGTGTAAAATGAATAAAAGGGTTCACATTCAACTGTATTACGAAAACTGTGATGAAGAAACTCAAATTACAAAAACACAATACTTATTCTAGAAAAGTTATGTTACACACTATAAACGTATTTTCTTATATCTTAGATATTTTTGTCAAATTTTAAATTTTTTTAATTATCTATCTATAAGACTTTTTAAATATCTCATGTATAAAAAAAATCTGATTCTTTGTTATAAGTTTCAATGGTCCATTCCTTCTTCTGTTAGACATTCTATTCCTTTTTAAAAGACTGACAATGCACTAGGAGTTTTTTGACAACTGACAAGTTAGAAAACTTTCATTTGTTTTCATTTAGCTTATCGTCATTTGATCTTAAGCATAATTGTACAGAGAACAATTTGTCATTTATGTCACAGAGCATGGATTACAAAGACCCCTAACAAACAAGAAAAATAAAATATAATTTTAATTAGAGATTCATAAATTATGAATTGTCTTTGTTAATACATACAGTTATCTCAAGGAAAACAAATTTTATATATTGTAGTATAATCTTAAAATTATTAAAAGCATTTATTAAATTATTTCGTTCCTTGAAACAATCAGTTTGTCATTGATATTCCATGTTAATATAAAAAATAGAGTTCTCTTAAAACAAGTAAATTTTTTTACCATAATTATATATTGTTTATATTACATTTTTATCTTATTGCATTAATTATCATTGTAACTTATACAAAATATTTATCAATATAGAGGTGGTTAAACATTTATACAGTAGATTCCATTTGCAGTTTTTATAATGGTCTTGTAATATTAAAATGAAATATACAAATATAGAAAAATTATTTGAACTCATAAATCTTTGGTAACACATAAAGCTAAATCAAATTTTAATATTACATATTGTAGTAATAACCTTACAATATTTTAAAACGCTTATTAGATAATGCAGTGTTATCTTTTATAAGAGACAATTATGAAAATTAGAGCTTCTATATCAGCATACAGAGAGTAGTCTGCTTAAAACTCAAATTATGATTTTATTTCACCATCTTTACACTACTATACTAGATTTTATAGTACTGTATAATGCAGTAATTTTTTTTAATGAGATTGGAAATTGTCATAACATAGCCAGTTATCAAAAAATTACATTTTTCTATAGCAGTAAAGGTTTTAAATTAAATTTAGTACCAATTTTATTTAATTTGTAGTGGCCAACTTCACTGATTTAAAAGCTTCTAAGACTTTAGAGGTAGTCAAGAACTTTTGAAATTGCAATATATATTCATTTCCACAATAAAGTAACACTAGTTGCTGACTTAGAGTATATCTACTTTTGCCATAGTAACCACTAGATTATGTATCACATACATGATAATAGTATTTGAGTATGTACAATTATTAATATATTAAATAAATTGGTGTGCAATATGTTTAAATATTGCATATATAATTTTTCATATAATACATGGTAGAAAAATAGGTATATTATATGTAACTCAGAATTAGCATTATCACTTATTGAAAAACATCCATTTTATTAAATTTGACAAAAAAGAAAATTCAGTATCAATTTTAAAACAATCACAGAGTATATAAAAATCTTGTGTGTTAAATTAATGATAAGTATGAAATCACTGTCTTATTTATAAAATTGTACAAATTTCCTCAAGAAATAATTATAAAAAATATTTTTTTAATATTAGGTTTTTGGCACTCCACTGTGTTGGGGATCGAATAATGTTTGTATTAAAATAATTTGTGCTTACCATGAAGTCTAAGGAACACAATACAGTATATAATAGCATTTTCTTTAGTTTCTTGGGACAAATTATTTTTATAGTAAACTTAATAAATGTTTCATTCAATCCATTTACTCTTTACAGTTAATCATGTTCGTTGCACAAGTCGATGAATATGTTGTGGGTATGGAAATGTCAAACCATATTTTTAATTTCCTAAATAGGTTAGATCACTTCAATCATTCTTTGCAATTTATAGTAATTGAGTAGTTTGTTGGTAATGGTAAGTATATGTTTTTATATAATATGTATCTCCAAATTAAAAAAAATGGCTTGAAAATTAATTAAATACTAAAGATTGAAGGTGAACAACTAAGAACAACAAATATTTTCAAACCCTTGTTATTCTATCATATTATCAATTAACGAATAACATGTTTTGCAACTGCACTATAGGCTATGTAGTGGAAAAATACATTTTCTCTGTATTGTAGAAACATATTAAAAACAAAGTTGTGGCTTTTTTCAATCTAAGATGTGGTAGATCACAGCTGAGATAGTACTTCAAATTGATTTTTTTATTATCTGTTGATGTGAAATAAGTCCAGTGAGGACTCTACTTCCACAATAGTGTAGAAAAATGAATTTATACTTAAAACTATTACAGGCATCGACTGTCGACTGTAAGTTGTATAATTTTTTTTTGTTAATTTGTTCGAGATAGTATTGGAAAAAAAATTTCAGTTTTTATTAAAATATTTCTTAAAACATTCTACTGATTAATTCCAAAAACAAACAAGCTATTGTGCTTAAAAAACAATGTTGATCATTAAAAAATGCATCAAAATTGATTGGTTAGGTCGAGAAATATTGTCAACAGAAAATTCGAAAGTTTTTTCAAAACATATGTGAAATTCTTGATGGATTGATGTTTGTTAGTTGCTTGTCTTTTTCCAATTGAAAAACTATATCAAGTATCATAAAGTAGATCAAAATCCAACATGTTAAAAGATATAGTAGTTGAATAATTTTATTTTTGAATACTTTGAACTCAAATGTAGTAAGAATTTTCAGATGTGACTTACAGGGTCAAAGGTTTTTCAAATTTTTGAGCTTAAAAACTTACAAGACAATATTGATAACTCAAGGAGCTCAAAGGTGCATTGGTAAATAGCAAAGTGGAAAGTTTTAGAGTTGCCTGCGTGGTCAGTTGTATTTCAATTTTTTTTTGTAATATACATACCAATTATCTATGGTTTAGAAATAGTGAAATAAGTTTCAATTTTAGCTATACAGATATAACCACCCTTTCTCACTTAAGAATTTGATCAAATCTTCCTAAGTTTATTAAAAAAATCTACAGAAAAACACTACTTGCTTTTGTTATAGATCTTATTAAAAATAATGTTTGTATTCTCCACCGGGATGTATGTAGATTGATGCAAGACGTGGGAATAATCTATTGTACAAAACTTTAAACTTGTTACATTAAAGCAAATTTGACAATGACTTTGCTGCTACAGAAAACTCAAACTATACTAAAATTCTAATATATGTGCATATTAATATCCTCAATTCTAACATATGAAGTTGAACGAAACATATTACAATAAAAAACATGAAGATGCATTTTTATATAAGAAGCCATTCTTAAAGGGGGTCGGTCGGGAGTTTTCCGAAATAAGAGCAGTAAATTCCAAAATGAATGTACGGGTTCGGGGCTTCTAATCTATTGTTTTTGTCTTGTGCATGTCCAATGAATGAATACATTCATGACATTTTCTAAGTAACACAGCTGTGAACGTTATGTTTATTCCTTGTCAACACAGTCATATGTATCTCGAAGTTCTTGTTAAGTCGAAAACTCGTTAACTTGAAATTTTTTGCATTTCCCTTGACATTCGATTTATTGAGATTCCACAGTATTTGTAAAGGTTGTTGTTTCTAAAGAAAAAGTTTAAGTGAATGTTTTAGTTTTTTTTTGCAATGAATTCATTAACTCCAACATGTTATAAGGAAAGGAATGTTTTTATACTTACTATCTTATCTGTACACATTTAGTTATTGTAAATTTTAAAACTGGAATCAACAAAATCTACTTAGTCAATAATTAAGGAATGACTTAGTTTTAACATTTAGGTTTTGGTCTGTTTAAATATTAATTGACAATATGATCTATCTCAAATTTAAATATTATTATTGCATTACCATGTTGTTTCAAATTTTATGAATAGTTTCTATATGAAATGTAAGCAATTACAAGAATTTGATATGAATTTAATATGTTTTATAAAGTCCCCATTTTTATATAAGACAAATAGAATAAAAACTATTAATGCACAATATTTCCTATATATTAATTCTTTCCTAAGTACAATTTATAATTGTACAAATACAATGTATCAAATATTTCCTTTTTGATGAATGTTAAAATGTGTTGCATGTTAAAATATGTTGAAGACGAAACATGTGATTAATGTTATAAAATAAGCAATAGTACTTTTTTCTACAAATAATCAAGAATGTACCTCATAAGATTCATTGTTGGATTGGATAAATTCCAAAAGTTTTTTCTCGGAATTATCCCGTTCTACATAATTTACAATGTCGTTTCTTACAATAAAAGCATCTTCATTTATAAGAGAGCTGTATATTTTTTTATTCTCAATCATGTCTTCATCATTAGGATAAATTAATAAATAGCTGGCAACAGCTTTAGCACCATCTTCAATCTTATTTAAATGATAATATGAAATTTGTAGATAATTCAATACATCAGCAATAAACTCAGAACCAGATGAGTAGGAGAGCTGTTTAACTTCATCTTGACATTTTTGTTTGCAGTTTAAAATATATTCCGTGTTACTAGCTACAGCATTTATAAAATGTTGACTCCCATCTACATGTGTATGTTCTTCACATTCAAAGCGACAATCATTTTCAAAATGTATATATTTATTCAAAGCTTCCTCCATTGCAGCAATTGTTTCACCCCAGTTCTTTTGTTGATAAGAATCCTTACCTAACTTGTATGAAACAATAAATTCTAAGCTTTCAAGGTCAATAACTTCTTTCTGATCTACTTCTGGTTGTTCAATATAATAATGGTAGTTCTTCCACATGACTTTGTTATCTGGGTTTGTTATTAAATATGTATATGCTGCAGTTGCCGCTTTAGGTAACATGTACATTTGGAAATAACATAAATGTAAATATTCATACGGCTTTTTATATTTAATATTATTTAACACCTTTTCTGAGACATTGTCACTCAATTCAACATCATGAAATCCTTTTTTCATGCATTGCTGGAGACAAAAATTTCGTTCCAAAAATAATTTGTATATTCGTAAATCTTCAATATTATCTGCATATGTTTTTTTTTGAGTGCTACATTTAAAGGCGCACATGGATTTAACTGACCTATATAACTTATACAAATGAAGACTTTCCTCAAAACCGTCTATACATTCTGACCATCTTTCTCCTTTATAAGCTTCAACACCTTTATTAAAATTAGTTTCTATAGAAGCTAGTTTAATGCACTCAATTCCGAATATTAATTTTGTTATTACACATATAGTAGTTAAAATTCTTAAGAACATTTTGATATTAATTAACGTTAGAGATAATAAACGTTTGACCTATATTACGCGTTAACTTTTAAAATACATTCACTAATGTTTTTGAATCATCGCAATAAATTCGGTATTTTAAATAATATAATCCATAACTCTTTAACGAAAAAAACGTTATGGAACCAATCTCTGTACAAATATAAATATTACAAAAATAAAAAAAAACAGTTATGAAGTACGTACTGCGTATCAATTGCAACTATGGACAGTTACCATCATATTTAATAAAGTATAGTTTGTGGTTACCATATTACTCTATGACAGTTACAAATGAGGTAGCCAATGCCATTTTATTAAAATTTCCAATAATTTGAGTCAAATCCCCAAATTCGAGGAGCAAATTTGTTAGTTTCCCACAAATTCCTCTCAAAATTGTATTAAGAAATTAAACAAGTTTTAACTATTTACATAATATTTAAATTTTATCTTTTATATCGGACACTTTTTTTCATGCTTTTTTTGTTTTAAGCATTTTACTTGATGGATTAAATTTGATACTGCCGTCCAGTTTTTTAATCACTTCTCTTGTTGCCATTAAATATATTACAGTGTCTATATTTAATTGATTGAGAATAGTTTTGTTGCAAGTTTAGTTGCAAAAAAAAGTTTTGCAATTTTTTAAGGATACTAAATTTTTGCCTGCAACAATAAACTAAGAAAAGCAAAAGAACAGGAACACTAAAAAATGATGTGGTAAAGTAGAACTTTAGTATCGATTGCCAACATTTAATTTATAATTTCATGTTTTCGTTCGGTAGTCTTATCGATGTTTATTTCTTAAAAGTACTTGAAATATATATATTTTTTTCAGATAAAGAAAATGTTATGGTTACAATACTGTTATAAATAAAAAAATAAAAAAGCGTAAAAATGATCAGTAATGTGTTATTGAATTCAACATAAATATAGGGCATTGAAGAATATTGAAACACGGAGAGTTTATCCACATATAAACTAAAAAAAAAATTGTGTTTAAATCTTCATATATTTTGAATGACATTAATTTCAGCTATGCCTACCGACTATTTTAAAGATTAAAAAAAGATTTTTTATTGTTCGGTTCCTTTTATTCCGATCTATGGTCGCAGACAGTGAAATTAAAAAAATATAAATAGTTCTTGCAGAAGTGTTTCAAACCGAACCATTGATATCATTTAGCAGCGAGAAGACAAAATCTACGCATTTGTCCCGCATAATGTCAATCTCGAATAAATCCCCAATCAACTTGATATTCCGCTGTTTTTTGTATTTCCCACAAATTGTCAACACTGAAATATACTTTAAGGAATACAAAAATATAGTCAATTCTGCCATCCAATGAAAAACAGCAATTCACCAATAAAAGAAAGGAGAAAACAGTATATTTTAAAATCAAAATATTTGATTTATTGCCTGTGAAAAAAAAAACCAATTTTTACACTTTCTTAATAAATAATTCTAATAAGAAAGTGTGAGATTTTTTTTTATTTTTTATAATGGGATATTTTAATGGATTTTCTTAACAGCTGCTTTAATAAACAGCTGTTGAGAAAATTCATTAAGCGTAATTAAAATTAATAAATATATTCATTATGCCTCATTAGTATAAAACTCTTAATTTAATAATTAGAATTGTCATTAAAATAAAACAAAAAATCAAAGTAAATCACTTTTCACTTTCACCGTCAATTGCTTTATCTTTAGCGTTTTCCTATTAATTTTTTTAGAGTAACATTATATATATTTTTTTTTATTAAATTTTATATGCTTTTCTTTAATATTAGATCGATTAAATTAGTAGCAATGGATTATTTTAGATTTTGCATGTACAGCATTACTAGTTGTTGTAGATTATTAGTGGATTTTGATTGATAGGATTAGATGAACAGGTTTTGTGTAATTTCGATATAATATACTACAATTATATTTAAAGAGAAAATAGCCATTCCATGTGGGGCTATTGTAACGTAAACACAAAAGTTTCTGCACTAATTCAAACACTGCAAGAAATGTTTTCGATCCATAACATTTTTTAAATTCTTTTAGTGTTTCCAACTTCTGTAATTAAGGATTTAGTTTCAATAAAATTTTCTTAAAATCACCTTTTGCTATCCAGTTCATTTATATTCTCTGAACAAATCTTTGGGAAGATATAAAATAAATCGTCAACAGGCAGCAAGGTCTTTTAGTAGGATTTAAAATTACCTCTGGATTTAACATCTTCAAACATTTGAAAATTTTAACGATCTGTGTCGTTAAAAGAAAATAGTTTCAATTAATGTTTTCATGGTGTAAAGGTGGCGCTAATTAAATGATATCAAAAAATTGATATGATACAGAAAATAGATAAATCAAGGAATAAACAGCAAACTGCTGTTAAAATAGTATGGTTGGTGACACTTGTTATGACACAAATTACACAAAGCTATTTATTCATATACCTCGTTGTAGAGTCCATATTTTAATGATGAATTATACATTTGTAAAATCTTTATGTTTTATTTAATTTAGATAGTATTATGTTAATATAAATAGAAAAGTTCCGTACCATATACAACATTAGACACTATATTGTGACCTCTTTTTTCAATTTTTTTATTATTTTTATTTGAATTAAGTAGGTATTTTTTTAAAGTGAATATAAATCTAAATATTCTGTAAATATTTAAAATTTCTGCCTGTTGTTGTTACTACATACATTGTGAATATTTCAAGCGTCTGCCTGTTGCCGTTGCAAGTAAAAAACGGTAAAAAATCACGCTTGTTGTATGGGAACCCCACAAAAATATTTATCTTATTCTGTTTTTAGCATTTGTTGTTATAGTGGTAACAGAAATACATCATATATGAAAATTTCAACTATCTAGCTATCACAGTTCATAAGATGTAGCCTGGTGACTAACCCGTTTTTATCCTTTGGGTACAGAACTCTAAAAATATTCGAGATGTAATATTTAAAATAAAATTAACACGTATTTAAGTACAAATGCTACGCTATGACTTAGCTAAAAGGTATAAATAATTTATAAATTAGTCAAATAGTAAACTAAAAATGACTGAAATAGCATTTGGTCTGGTGCAAAGGTGTCCAATACACTAACAGTATTTATGTGTTGAATGGTCGCTGATAGGGTTTGGAATACGTATGGAATAGATAAAACTAAGAACGGGGGTCGTCCCCTTTGTTCTTATGTCTTCGAAATCCTTCAGGCCCTGGAAAACAGGTAGGCCAATATACATATTCGTAGGCATAAACGTCGGACATCCAGGCCGCCATAACGTATCCACAACACTGCTTGGAGCCACTGGTTACCTGGAAGATGTTTTCCATGGTTCGTCTCTCAGTTTAATCGATATCAGCAGAGTGAGAAGAAAATAACCAAGTGGGGCAGGTGTGAATTGAATATGAAGAACATACTAATGTACGACATATAAATTGTACAACGCGTCTATATAACATAAATTACATTTTAAATTATATTAAATAAATAATGATTACAAACTTTGTACAACTCAAGTTTTAATCAGATCTTGACATTTTAGGGTCGTAGGAATGTCTTTTGACAATTTGCAGAGTGATTTCTTTAGTCTGTATGTGTCAGTGTGGATTATGTGCATATAAATATGTAAACCTCTTAAGACTTTTGAACACAATAATCAATCGCAACGCGGTATGCAACATTCAAAAGTGTTTCACTCAACTTAGACTTCATGAAACTTTGAACTAATTCTACGCCGTAGACATTGAAGAATTTCAAAAATAAAGTTTTCACAAAAGCGTTTTTTTTTTTAAAACTTTACCAATCGATACCCAAATATAAACAGCTATTTTCTTCAAACATTTGCAATGACTGCTGCAAACTGCATACAATTTAGTTTATTTGTGCAAGAAATATCATTGGAGAATTTTTCTTCAAAAAGTGATTTTTAAATTTGTAAATTCTATAACGATCAATTCCAAAAAACTATTTAGCTTTTTTCTCAAAACAACGTAGTTTGCCATAAAAGTTAAAAAAAAGGGTTTTCTTTTCAAATTATATGTGAAATTCTTGATGTATTATACAACTTTAGTAGGAAAACTGAACAATCAGTCCTTTTTCAAGTTATCGAGTTTAAAAATATAGCTCTAATACGTTCTGAGCTCTTCGAGTTAAGAAGTCTACACATATATTAAAAAAAAAGTTTGTTATTAATTGCTTTACTACGATATTTTTCGAATGTGTTTTTGATTTTGGTTTACTTTACGTCATCTGTTTATGGTTGTCATACAGAAAAAAAAAATAAAAGAGTTGTAAACATCAATTTGTGAAGAATACATAAGGGAAAAAAATTTTTTTGCGAACATTTTGTTTGCAATATCTCTTGAAGGAACAAACCGATTTCGATGCATTTTGTAATGTGTTTTAAGGACAATAGCTGGTTAGATTTTGAAATTTATCTTTAGAGAAGTTTAAATGGTATTCCAAAAAAACACTGGAAAAAATTTCTTCCAATAATGTTTCTTGGATAAAAGAACCTACTTTTATGGTTTGTGCCAATCTTATCGTAAACTTTTTGTAGAAACAGATGATTAGATATTGATATTTAGCGGTAAAGTAGTCCAAATATTATTTCAATAAAACATATTTCCGAAAACTTTATATGAGGTTCCTCAAACGTTTCTACGTTCCAGGAAGCCTAAGTTGAGTGGATCACTTTCGAATGTGTCCATTTGTGTTTCGTAGGGTCACATTATGTATTTAAGTAATTATTATTGGAAATGAACACAAGCATCTTTTCTCGAAGTAAGTCATATTCCCACGGAAAACTCGAAAGGCGCCGAGCAAGACTGCATGACTGGTCCAGGAATTCTTATTAAAACAGAAAACTTGCATAAAATATTTTTACACTTGTCATCTACGCATTCAATCGTATAAAGCCCGCAGCCATACAATGTTTCAGCCATAATTGATTAGCGTTGCTTTGTCATCGTATTTTTTACATCCACGTCTAAAAATTAGATTTGCAAATTGATTCGAAATGAAATTCATTAACACTGCTGGATGTAATTATGAGCTCTTACAAAGTGACGGAGAGAATATTTATGTTCCACGCTAAAACGACAATAAAGAAGAATATTTCTGACATAGTACAAAATTGATAAAAGTGCAAAGCTGACTGACATTTTGTACACTCATTATACATTCAAACGTATCCACATTCGAAAATAATATTATTTCCTGAACTTATTTTTAATATTTTTCAATTATCTAAACATATAAATTCTTAAGTTATGGCTTACAACATGAATAATGTGCTTATAGGTAACTGGGTTCACAGAATGTTCGAAAATGATGTAAGTATTGTGTGATTCTTGATCAGTATTGTCAATATCTTACTGGAAAATTATCAATCTCAGAATATTGTCAATATCGTAACTGAAAATGTATTTAAAATATTTCTTTGCAACGGAATTATAAATAAGTGATTCTAGAAAAAAAGTCGAGATAGAAGCATTTACGTTCACGCACAATAAATTTTTAATTTTTATTACTGGTGTATATCAGGATTGGATAAATTGGATAAATCAGGGGTAGTTTTCGTTAATGACAATAGTTATGTTGCAGTTTGGATTTAAATTTTTTCTGAAAAAACGGAAACGGAATGAGTTGCTGTTACAAAGATCTAGGACACTATTGAGAAACCTGTTGATAGAGGTAAGAGTTTACATTCAACATTTGTTTTTAATGATAGTTTTTCGGAGTTTAAGAAAGTCGTTACTCAACGTGGAAAAATGTCCTAAGATATAAATAAAGTGATACATTAGCATACATTTGTTTGTGACCTTCATGATTGAGTGTTTTTACATGTATTTACATTCGATTGTAGTGTTACAATATGATGCATAAGAGTTGGAAAAAGAATATAAAGGAATAAGAGTTTAAAACATCAACGTAAAATTGAATATTTATAAATTATGACACCAAATCAGTTTTCGAATCTTGCATAAAACAATCTTAGGTGCAAAGTTTCATCTCAAGGATTACAATAAGCCAGCGTTATTTTATAAATCTATAACAAAAAATCCAAATATATGGTTGGTCGGGGAAAAAGTTTTTTCTCATTGAATATACAAATTCAAGATAACATTTCATCATATTTCAATTAAATTAAATTATCATATACATATGCCATTTAGTATAATGACTTGTTGCCATTTTATAGGTAGTGACATAATCCCATTGCTGTAGAAATTTTGGGACTTCTGAACAAAAAACAGCAAGAAATAGTTTTTACAGTCCTCTCTTGATATTAACCTAATACTACCTAAAGAATTCTAAAGCGACCGAAACAGGTAAAAATCTGAGAGTGCAAGGTCAGAGCTATATGGTGAATGCATTAACACTTCCAGATTACACTCTCTTAATATTTCCTGAGTGGCTATAGATGTGTGTGTGTGATGTATGACGTTATCACGGTTAAAAACCACATCCTTTCTGTTAATCGATTTCGGCCTTTTTTTCTCTACTTCTTGCTTGAGTGTCATGAGATGTTGGTAGTAGTAGTAGTAGTATAGATCCGAATTGTTGGTTTTGTTAGGCGGTAAAAGCTCATAATGAATAATGCTCGCCCAATCCCATCTTACGAATAGCATTAACTTATTGCGATTCAATCCGCAGCTGCTTGCGTTTTGACCATGATATTTTTTGTATGTTCCTGTAGATAATCAATTTTTAATCACCAGTGATCAATCTTTTTAAAAACGTTTCGGTTTCATTACGTTTAAATAGTGTTATCTACGAAAACGACACGTCTTTTCCATATAACGTTTAATTACTAACTGCCTCCAATTTCATATAATATAAAAAAAAAGTTAGCGGTACGCGTACCTCACATCGCTCCCTATATTTACAGAATAACATAACTTAAAACAATAATAAGGTAAAAGAGTAACAAAACTTAAAATAGTAACAAAAATCAAAGTAGTAACAAAAGTGTAAAAATATTTAAGAGCAAAAAAAAATTATTAGCAAAACTTAGTCTATTTACAACTTTGACTTTAATTAAGTACGTCGCAGTCCTGGTTTAATTTTTGACTGACAATCATCCTTTGTAATCGGTCGCGGAGGAATGCACGACGCGTCCATGTCGTACTCCAATTCGCTCGAATCTGAATCGCCTTCGGGACTACCCCGTCTACCACCCGGATTCTCCTTCTGCAATGCTTCTTGCTGGCTTGATTGAATATCGACTACTGTCAACGGACCCATAGCTTTGTCTGTGAATGAATTTGACGGCGTATTCTCTAATATCAAAGATGCGTTATTGCTGTCGCCCGATGTGGTTATTTTAACATAACGATAGCTGTCGTAGTCGGATTTATCCACGACCTATCAATTGGCTTCACTATCACGGTATAGTACCATTTGATCGATTTGTTCCCTTACGCACATTTGCAGTTCCGGATTAAAAATAGACCACATACGTCGATCAATTTTCTCGTAAAATACCTCGCATCCATTCATCTTCCGTCCCATTTTGAAAATAATTTATTACAAGGACATCGTTTCCCACGATGAACTTAATCGTATTTGTCTGCTGCGATATTAAGACTGTAAAATCTGTTTGGAACTCACGTTATCATCGATAACAGAGGTTACCTTAGGTTTTCTATTAAAATAATTAGGATCCCCCTTTATGGAGTGTAATAAATCTAATCTAGACCGCAGTAGACGTCCGAACATCGAGTACACAGGAGCGACCCCAGTGGTGCTATGAGGTGTGTTATGATGATTCAACAGAACATTCAATCAATGAACTGTGATCCCGGCTCCACCCTTTTCCAATAGCAAAACTTTTATTGCCCTTTTTACCGTTTTCAGCGCATTTTCCGCTTGGTTATTGGATTTGCGATAACGGAGTGGGATCATAATGTGTTTTGTTCCGTTCATTTGACTGTAACGTTTAAACAATATTGAGGTAAATATACTCGCATTGTCTGTCACCAAAGTGCGTAATAACCCGAATCTCGCTGTAGTGGTGGTACCGCATACACGGACGATGCGTCAGTGATCGCGCGGCGGGCTCAGGCTGCACACGGCATCTTCCCAGAACGCAGCCCGGGAACAAATTCATTGCCGTATATGGTAAGAAGCGCCGGCCGATGTTCTGAGGGAAGTCATGACGTGATCGGCGGCCAATAGCAAAGCCCTCGCTTCCACCTATATGCGCCACAGCGCCGGTGGCGATACGAAAACTCGTTTATTATCCGTGTACAAGGGAAGCGAAACCAGGCACCTGCGGAAACTTTTATCGGAAGTGGCACTAGGCGATCAAAGGGCGTCGCAACTCCTCCGACGCATGCGTGACCTAGCCCGTACGAAAATTCCGGACGACACACTACGCGTCACGTGGACTGGACATCTACCGACAGCCGTGCGAGTCGTGTTAGCAGTAAGTGACACCAAAGACCTGGATAACCTAGTCGCGGTGGCAGACAAAATCATAAAAAACACACGGCCACTTATGGACGTAAACGAGGTCACATCAAGCATGAATCATGCGCCGTCCGCCTCACATAAGAGCGAAGTGGATGTCGACCGTATTCTTGAGGAGATATCGAAACTATCCATAGTCATAAAAGGCATGGGAAGAACACAACCCAGTTGGCATGAAACTCACGGACAGCGCTCTCGATCCCGCACGGCCTCACGCAGCAGCAGGTACCACGCGAACAGCGGTGGGCAGCAAGGACCAGTGGAACGGCAACCGACGCGTCGTAGAAACCCAGCGGATCCAGACTGGCTTTGCTTTTATCATCTGCGGTTCCGAGACAAAGCACGGAAGTGCACCCAACCATGCCACTGGACACAGAAAGCGGAAAACTAAGCGAGGTACAGTCTGCGACGGGAGACTGCGCCTCACTGCAATTCAACCACCGTCTTTGTGTAATTGACCGAGAAAGTCAGTTACATTTTTCAGTGGATACAGGTGCAAATATTTCAGTGTTGCCTAAGTGTAGCTTCAAAATAAAAACAACCAATCTTAGTGTAGATTATAAGTTATACGCAGCGAACGGCACTGAAATTAAGACTTATGCATTAAAGACTTTAGTGGTTGACTTAGGTTTAAGAAGATCGTTTCGTTGGACGTTCGTAATAGCAGACGTTAAGCAGCCTATATTAGGGGCCGACTTTTTGAGTAATATTAAGTTACTCGTAGATCTAAGTAACCGTAGGATAGTCGATCAGGTTACAAAACTTAAAACGATCGCCGGAATCGTCAAAACGACACAATCTAGCGCATACGTTAGACGAAAATATCCCATGCCTAGACCTATTATCCGAGTTTCCAAATATAAGTAAACCCATTTCATTCAAAGAAACTCCTTCTCACTCCGTAGTCCATCACATTGAAACTACAGGTCCGCCAGTTTTCGCAAAAGCAAGACCTCTGCAACCGGACCGCTATCGGAGAGTGAAGGAGGAGTTCCAGACCATGATGGATATGGGAATTCGCGGACCATCGAAAAGCCCATGGGTTAGCCCGCTTCATATCGTCCCGAAAAAAGGCAGGCAGATCCGCCCATGCGGAGACTACCGACGTCTCAACGCAGTTACAAAACCTGACGGGTACCCTATTCCACGTTTACAGGACTTTACTTATATACTGACAAAGAAAAAAATCTTTTCGAGAATTGACATAAGCCGTGCTTACCATCACATCTCGATTCACGAAAAAGATATTGAGAAAACCGCTATAATAACACCTTTCGGACTTTTCGATTTCCCGCGCATGACATTCGGATTACGTAACGCCGCCCAGACATTTCAGAGGTTCCTCAACCACACTGTACTGCAGGGACTTGACTTTTTATTCGCATACATTGATGACATAATAATAGCGAGTGACGATATTGAACAACACCGCAGACACCTCAAAACGCTATTTAGTCGTTTAGATACATATGGCATAATCATAAACCTGTCTAAATGCGCTATTGAGAAAGATAAAATCGATTTTCTTAGCTACGAAGTGTCAACTAGCGGTATAAGCCCTCTTGAAGAAAGGTCAAAGCCATCGTTGCTTACCCGCGACCAAAACAATAGTTGAACTACGCCGCTTTCTAGGCATGTTAAATTTTACAGGTCACACCTACCTAAAGCCGCGGAGTATCAAGCAATTTTAAATAAACATATCCACGGAGCCAAGAAAAAGATAAGACACCTATCGACTGGACACCGGATGACGAACGAGCTTTTGAGAAGTGTAAGGTTAGCTTGCAAAGCGCCGTTACATTATCTCATCCGCTCGCAGACGCTCCTCTCGGTTTAATGACCGACGCATCCAATACAGCGGTAGGTGCGGTCTTACAACAATTTGTTAACAACAGTTGGCAACCTTTAGGTTTTTACTCGAGTAAGCTGAGCGACACTCAGCAAAAGTACAGCGCCTACGATCGCGAACTTCTCGCCATATATATGGCCATCAAACATTTTCGTAATCAAATAGAAGGTCGACAACTTACAATTTATACTGACCACAAACCCATTACCTACGCATTTGCAAAAATAGGTACAGACTCGGAAACTCCACGACGTACGCGACGGTTATTGTTCATAAGTGAATTCACGACCGACATACGTCACGTTTCTGGAGAAGGCAACGCCGTGGCCGACGCACTATCGCGAGTCGACGAGATAACGTGTCCCACGACGATCAATTTCGAGGAACTCAGTGCAGCGCAGAGCGATGACGCAACGCTCACACACCTGTTGCAGGACACGGCTCTTCCGCGAAATTAAAACGCATATTTTTACCTTCCGGTCAAACTTCCATTGTTTGTGATCTCACTTCAAAAAACGCTAGACCATACCTTCCCGAAAAATTTCGTAAACCAACTTTTGACTATATACACAACATGAGTCATCCCGGAATTAGAACATCGAGGAAGTTAATGGCGGAAAGATATTTTTGGCCTAATATGAATCGAGATGTGGGGAGCTGGGCCAAATCATGCATACAATGTCAACGTGCCAAAGTACAGAGACACGTTATATCAGACTTAGGTCGTTTTTCCCCTTCAGAACGTTTCGGACATATACATGTCGACATTGTAGGGCCACTTCCTACAACTGCAGACGACTATAAGTACCTGCTGACCATTATAGATAGGTGTACGGGATGGCCAGAAGCATTCCCTATGAAGGACATCTCTGCTGACTCGGTCGCGAAAGTCGTATTTGAAGGATG
This sequence comes from Eumeta japonica, assembly GCA_005406025.1. Taxonomy (NCBI): domain Eukaryota; kingdom Metazoa; phylum Arthropoda; class Insecta; order Lepidoptera; family Psychidae; genus Eumeta; species Eumeta japonica. Next base: position 177,106 of record BGZK01000542.1, read on the forward strand.
GATTGCTCGATATGGTTGCCCTTCGAAGCTCATCAGCGACCAGGGAAAACAATTCGAGAGTAATCTTTTTCATAAATTAACAAATTATTGGGTATCGATAAAATCCGCACAACTCCGTATCACCCACAAAGTAATGGCATGGTGGAGCGATGGCATCGCTCCGCACTAAGGGCCCGCCTTAACCATAAATCATGGATTGAGGAGCTACCTATTATTCTTTAGGGTTGAGAGCGGTACCACGGAGCGATACGAACGTAAGCGGCAGAGTTGACCTTCAGGAAAACATTACGCTTCCCCGGAGACTTCTATGACTCTGACAGAACTGTAAGTTACGACTCATACGAATACGTACAAAAACTGAGACAATCGATTGACAGACTGAAACCTAGACCAGCAGCTAGAAATTCTAAAGATATTTTTGTGTACCCTGATCTTAAAACATGTAACAAAGTGTTTGTACGCAACGACACAGTACGTAAGACTTTACAACCTCCTTACGACGGACCTTTCAACGTTATTAAGAGGTCAGAAAAAACATTTACGTTACAACTGCCCGACAGGGAAGCAAAATTTCCTACAGATAGGTTAAAATCAGCTTACGTACTAAACGAAACGGACATTACTGACGAGACGTCACCACAAAAGGTACACTTCAAACCGCCTGAAATCCCCAGTCCTACGTCCTGCCCCGAAACGCCAAAGATTTCGCGTAGTGGTAGAATAATAAGGCGACCGGTACGTTTTGTATTATAAAGAAAGTATAAGGTATTAAAAAATACTACATTTATTTTGCCAGCTGACTAAGCGACAAAATAATCACAATTGCATACAACGGTCAACAACCTACCACGACGCGTGCACCGGAACAAGTAACTTGATACGATTCTTAGCATAGGCCCGTTAAGAGGAGCTCGAAACATTTTTTTTGTCATAAAAATTTTAATATTTTATCATGAGAAAATATTTTAATATAATTATAATATATATTACTTTCGCGTTTAACTATTTGTGTGAATTTAGCCCTAAGTAGAAACAAGGAAGTTAGTAATTTGTAATTTCAAACAACAATACAAAATGTGAACTTGAATATAATATAAAATATTGCCATTTCGAACATTCATTTTGTTAGCTAACAAAGCGACAAATGAATATTCCAAAACAATGAACTTCACGTGTTTGCGCAAGGCGAAACAAATGTTTGGAAATAAATGTTATACGAGAAGACCAACATCGGTCAAACGCAGTGCTTACGCGACAATGACCCCATCAGTATGCATTCACATTTAAGCATGCGATACCGCGTCAAACTGAAATAATATTGTTGTAAATAATTTTTGTATTATGTTTTAAATTGTTTTAAATTAATGTATTATGTTTTAAAGTATAAGCTTTTGTTAAATTAATAAATTTTTACTAAACTGTTGTTATGTAACATTCTTTTTTACTTTTTTTAAAAAAAGGGGGGCTGGTGTAGCGGTTGTACCGCATATACGGACGATGCGTCAGCGATCGCGCGACGGGCTCAGGCTGCACACGGCACCTTCCCAGAACGTGGCCTGGGAACAAATTCATTGCCGTATATGGTAAGAAGCGCCGGCCAATGTTCTGAGGGAAGTCATGACGTGATCGGCAGCCAATAGCAAAGCCCTCGCTCCCACCTATATGCGCCACAGCGCCGGCGGCGATCCTGACCGCCATCCTCAGCCGAGTCGAATCGAGTCTAGTGCAGAGTCCCTCTCAGGCAGCCCCTCGCTAAAAGTCGCCGGCCAACTACGGGTCACCAGTACTTAATATTTAATTAAGTGATGTAATGTGAAACCAATTAAACCGAGATTGGAGTCAGTTATTTTATTATTTTATTTTATTAAACGAACACGCCAACCGAACTCACACCCGCCATCAACTCGCTCAAACGTTCGAGGGCGGCGGCCGTAGTCGCCGCCCTTCCCAGTTTAAAACACTCCAACCATTTAGAATGCGCGTCCACGACAACTGGGCAATCCTCGTTATAAACTTGTAAGGTATCTAAATGGATGCGCTCCCACGGCGCAGGCGGGAATGCCCAGGTTGCGAGGGGCGTGCTGGGCGAAGCGGTGCGCAGGGCCGTACACACCGTATACGTTCTATTTTACTTTCTATATCCCGGTCGATGTCGGGCCAACATAACTTAGCGTGCTCTTCTGCTTTCCTTTTGATAATACATAAAATAATGTAATAGGCTAGTTGACAAAATTTTAAAAACTAGTTATTTATACACCTAGACACTTATTTTATCTAAAAAATAATATATTTTAAGGAAAAACTAATATTTACAATTCGTATTTTGCATTTAAAAAAATCAATTTAATTTTCCGTCAAAAACGCTCAAGACTGTCATGGCGTCTTGAATGACGTCACGGCTCGCCAAACAAAACTGTTTGTTTACTAAGATTGGAAGTGTTGTAAATAAAAATGGATTTGCCGTCTTATAACTATTACAATTGCTGTGTAGTGCCTCAGTGTGAAAGTACAAGCATAAAAACGCCTAAAAATTATTTATATATGTTCCAAGAAATCAACAAATACGGAAAAAGTGGCTAACACTTGCAAGGAGGAATGATAGTCATTGTTTTTCAACAAACTCAACAATGTACTTTCGTGAAGATCATTTCGATGTAAGTATTCCGCTCAACATAGTGTAGGTAATGTAAATGTGATGTAAATATACATTAAAACAATAATATACTATTTAAGGTTATCTATTTTATAATCGTCAAAGTCAAAGTGTTTATTGTCTTATTTAGAATATGTCAGTTGTATTCAAACAACAATACATACAAAATCAATAATCGGTAATAAAACATAAATATTTATATCTAAACTTATAATAAATATATTATACTTACATTGAAGCTTTAACATTGCGGAATAAGCCTTTTCATCTCAAAATTTTTTTGTGCGCATGCGTTAGCATCAGCCATCTTTTTCGTACAGTTTTTGATAAGCAACCACGATAAAGTGCCCGTACATAGAAAATAAAAATAAAACAATTTTTGTTGAAGCATTTTCACTGTAAAAATTGAAAGAAAAGAAAGTAATAAATCATATGATTTAAAAAAAATTTTACATTTCATTTTAATTATGTTGACTGTACGAAAAGGAACAACAAAACGGTGTTGTTATGGAGTATGTAAAAGTGATACACGGCTAAAATCATTCAAAGACAATACATATTATTTTATAATTTTTTTATATATTCTCTTATCATTAAGATTTTATTTATTTATAATAAAAAATATTCAATATCTTATTTACATTTTTCTTATCAATAATGCCATATGTAATCTCAAAATATTAATGACTTATTATAATAATTATATTTTTATGAGTCACATTCATGTTAAAAAAACTGCTTTTTTCAGTACTACAAATGACTTAATATTATTGATAAAGATAAAATTGTTAATATTACTTTTTTTTTATATAAATAGTAAGCAAATATTGATACCTAACCTCTCTATCAGCTCATTTTTTTTTCCTTTTTGTGAACGTCCATGACATTTTAGCCATCTTTTAAATTGCTCACAATTATGAGCTTCAATTGAATCATAAATAAGTGAAGCACCATCGACGGTTTCTTCCAATAATTTATTTGATTGTGGTGATAGTATTCCTTTTCCAGCCATGGTTCATTAAAACTGTACGAATCTTTTGAATTCCCACCATTTCAGCATGGCGGCTACGCATGCGCTCGTCTTCTGATGAAAAGGCCTATTCCGATGAGCAAAAGTCTCTATTTGATGCGAAAAATGTACCAAGCATAACGGCGTCAACTCTGGGCAAGTTATTGCTATTTGCTTTGCTAAATCCTGATTCCATGATGATATCTGTTTGTCTTTCACTATATGACTAAAAATAACTGTATTTACGTGTTAAAAAAGGGATAACAACGAGAAATTATAATAAAAATGGCAGGAGGCTATCTTTGTTGTATGAATGAAAACGTCAACGACAGCAGATGTTTGTAGAGCCGTGACGTCACACTTTCTGATTGGTGTTTACTGTCACGTGACTTAATGCCTATTTTTTTAAGATTTATTTTCTAAAAATATAAATAATCTTTAATTTTTATGATAATTAGATTTTTTTTCCTAATCTAAATGTCTTGATCTATAATTAGAAACTATAATCCATCCGATTTGTTCTTAGTGGAAACAAGCCGATTCACTAAGAAGTCTTTCTCGTAGAGACATCGAAATTTCGACCTTATGACCTCTCATTACATAACCTTCTTCGTCACTTAGATCAAATCTACATTTGAAATATGGTAATAACTCCGTATTTAAAATTTTCCATGACCATCCTTTTTCAATAAATAATCGTACTCGATTTAAAATTGAATCTCGTCCCGATTTTTCCTTTACATTCTGAACTAAAATTGACACCTTATCGGACAGAAAATGTAAATAAGTTTTCCCACAGACTTGTTCGGTGCATGCGGCCTCGATATCGTCGTCGGGCTCGGCGCGTGCGCCCGTCGCCGCCGGCGCGTGGGAGCGAGACAAGTAGTCCGCTGTATTTTCCAAACTACGAATATATTAATTTTCGTAATTATATGCCGAAAGAAATAATGTACTACAAATGATTCGCCGTCATTTTTGGTATACCTTTTTTCTTTCGAAACTATTAATCAAAGGTTTATGATATTGATCGGTTCTCAATATGAAACGCTGGCGAGAGACTTTAGAGGAATTGATGAAATAATAGCGGTCGCTTCTTTCTGTATCTGTGAATACGGTCGTTCGGCCTTCGTGTGCGCTCGCGACGCTTACGCAAGCACCGTCTCCCTACCGGCCCGCCGCTGCGTCAGCACCGCGTCCAGTCCGATGGGACTGCGTCTGCTGATAGTATTGTTTCCGCATCCGGATCGTAATGCGCTAAAATCCGCTCTGATTGTAGCTTTCATTTAATTCGTTTGAAAGCGTTTTGAAATTTCCGTTCCCATTTCAATTTCACATCTTTTTTAAATAATTTGTGTAACGGATTAAGGGTGCCCCACATATTCGGAACAAAAGAACGATAATAATTTATCAAACCCAGAAAAGATTTTAATTCCGAAACATTACTTGGAGGTTTAATTTCGCAAATAGCGCGTACCTTTTCCGGTGACGTGTGCAAACTGTTTGAGTCAATATTGTGTCCTAAATATTCGACTATTTTTTAAAAAAAAAAACAGCATTTTTTTTGTAAAATGAGGCCCGCATTGTCTAATCTTCGAATGAATTCTTTTACTCGAGTCGTGTGAATTTGTTTATTTGGTCCAGTAATTAATGAATCGTGTAGAAATATGCATACACCCTCTGTTCCTGCTAAAACCTTCCTGAAATCGCGACCCAATATCGGCGTAGGAGGTGAGCGACCTTCGTATTGAATGATAAAAAAATTAACGTCTTTCGTATCCCCGTCGTCAGTACTCGAACCGTAAAACAGCCGATCGGGTGAATCGCGTTTCCGTTGTAACTCCTAAGGGTAACCGTTCTTATTACTTAAACTTTTATTACCAAAATTTTGGTGAAAAAAATTATCCGACGTCGCTGCTACGGCGCTGCCGCTATCCATCTCGCATTCGCCATCCGAGCCGTCCACTCGTACCACTGCGAGATAAGGTGAACCTTCACGACATTGAATATTAAATAAAGACGTACCTTCATACGAATCGGTAACCTCCGACGTTAAGAAATGTGAATTTTTGCCATTTTGTTTGTCAGGACACATTTTCATTAAGCGACCCTTTCTATTACACTTTTTGCACTTCTATTTTGCAAAACGACAGTTTTAAATTGCCATGATTATTGTACCAGTACATTTCACAACGCTTCGTGAGTCGCCCGGCACCTGTTGCCAGCGCGAATACCGCCGTCCGCCCCACGGCCGAGCCCGCGGTCGCCGCCGCCGCTAGCTCGTCCGCGCTTGACGCGACGCGCCAGGTCCAAGGTCGTGGCAAACGTGAGTTTGTCTGTATCTTCAGCGTACAACCGCTCTTGTTCCTTTTTGTTTTAGAGCCTCAGGACGAATCTATCACGCAGTGTGTTGTCCAAGTCTGTCTTAGTTTTAGCAACTCCTTATACGTGCACGTACCCAGCTGCTGTGATGCTGCAAGACTTTCTACCACCCTAAATATGTCCTCACGCATGGAAATGATAAGCTAGGCTCGTCTTCGAACCGCATCTTTCTCCGTGACTTCTGACAGACCGTTTGCTGTGCAATATTGTTCCAATCGGATATTGAACAATTCCCAGTCTTGGTAGCGGCGATCGAATAATAAAAACGCCTCCTAGTACTCCGAACGACATTTTTATTATATTTTTCATACCAATTCTACCGTCGAAATATATTATATTTTTTTTTTAAATCATCTCGTCCTCATGTGTTACGTATGAAAACGACACGTCTATTCCATATAACGTTTAATTACTGACTGCCCGCAATTCTATATGATATGAAATGTTGGCGGTAGGCATACCTTACAAGATATTAATTGTAATACATTTCAAACGACACACAAGTCGCTGTGATACACAAGTAATGTATCGCAAATGAATACACGATTCATTAGATTTGTTTTAGTGAGCTCCTATGGGACTTAAGTATCGAGCATTCTTGTATATCCAACTTTTTTCAAATGGTCAAAACTGTTTTGTAGTCAACCCCTAGCGTTTCAGCTATGTCGTAAAAACTAATGTTCCGATCTTGCTCTACTTTTTCCAAAATGGTATCGACTATATCCGTAATAGATCGATTAGGCCGAGGTTTATGTTTGACATCAAAATTACCGGACCGAAAACGCTTAAACCGGTTTTGTGCTACTTTAATGGACACTGCCATAGATCCATGAACGTCACAATTTTTTTCACAACTTGTGTCGCATTTTTCCTTTTTTTGTAGTAAAGCTTCAAAATTTCTCGAATTCCTACGTTATTTTCACTCATTTTGGTGGACAGGAAAGCAATATAAAAATGGCGGGTCACCATTTTTACTTCTTATTTTTCTTTTTTTAAAAGTTATATATTTATTGGTGTCAAAACTAGCCAGATGCAAACAGCACAAACAGAGATCTCAGTACAACTATTTGCTTATGAAATAAGAAAAAACTTTTATCCTACCTAATATACATAGCGGAAGATCTATAATGAAACTAATTTTGTACATGAACTTTAAAAACAAAACTGTTACTACTAAAATCCATTAGCTTTTGATTTTAGTTAAAAATAAGCGATATCGGTAGTGACCGAGTGAGCAAGGGCGTTGCTTTCGAATCGGAAGAAATTCGAAATTGTGACCATGGATGCATTGTCTCTAAATTAAATCAATTGAACGTACTTGCTCTATGGTCGTCCCGGACGTTGGCCCATATTGTTAACTGAGCTAGCTAGCAGCCGTCAAAACGCGCTAGGCGAGCGTGATGAGGTCAAGGTTCAAGTCCCCAATCTTAAACAAAATATCCTTAAAGTGGAATAAAAAAAACCTTGTACAAGATGTAATAAGAATTATGAAATGATTTATATAAAAATAGCTAGTAAAGTACTTAATTAATGGTTTACATTTCAAAATTTGATGAATGTAGTTTAGGAATGTCTAACAATTTAGGCCTTTTTGACATTGAACAACACGTTTCCAGTCTCTTCTTAGTAAATAGATACTGGAATTTTTAGAAGGTATTAAAATTTTCTCTGAATTTTAAGATGATTATAATATTTTACTATTTACGTTTTTCAGAGAATTCCAACTTCAAGCGAAGGCCATGTTCTGTTGGGATTTAATGTGCAAGTAGTAGCGTGTGATATTCCAGGTGCCTATCAAATATTTATATGCATAAAATAAATAATCATTTTAGTATATTTTAGACAATGATTGTATTATTAAAGCTCAATTAAAGGTATGAAGTTCATTGCATATGTATGCAATATGCAGCAGTTTGCATTTTATACATTTATTTCGACCCTTGTGAATACTTGGTGATATGTCCTCAAAAGATTATTATAGGCGATAAAATTTAGAAACCGCGATCAAGGGTCTTTTTTTAGATTTTTCTTTATAATAAAAGTGAGTGTCTTCAATTGCTTTTTAATAGCAATATCAAAAACGAAAATAAGAAATTTATAAAATAAACTGATATAGTAATCAACAAATTCAATAATTTTTATTGTTTCTTGTCTCAGAATAAAGAAATTGTAGTTTTGTTTCAGAATATTTTTCTAATCCGTTGCAAATAATGTTTAGATACTACTACAACGTTTAAAAAGATTTTTTTTTCATATTCTAAACGTTTTTACGGGACAATATAAAAGCAGTAAAACTCTACATATAGACAAAACAACTTGGGGCGAAAGGAGGTTGACACTCGAATATCAAATTAGCCTTTATTAAAAGAAATGCACGATATGTGGGCAATACTGTGACTTTCTAGATTCTCTTGAACAAGACGACTTATTATGTTTATGATATATTTATTTACACACTTTTTGCATTCTTTGGAACCATTGTAAAAAGGCCCAGTATTCAGGGACATCTTCAATAGCATCTTGCAATGCATTCCCCGTCACTTCAATCACAAGGCACAAAGTTCGGATTGTATGGTCAATACGTCATTTGTTTTTCATTTGAAGTCTTAAAAACTTATTCTGTTATCTTAGCGGAACGTGAGAACGCATTGTCGTGATGAAGGATAACTTCGCTGTTCGGATCCTTTTCTCCTTCTTCAAACATCATGGGCAAGCGTGTACTCACATACCATTTCGCATTTGTTGTCCTTTAGTTTTCAAGCGATATTGTGATGTCCTGATTTTCCGAAAAAAGAAGCAACCATTTTTTGTTAATGCTTCGACTTTTTTTAACTTTCTTAGGTAACTTTTCAAATGGAAAGCCGCATTTTGCCGATTGGCTCTTTCTTTCAGGTTAAATCTTTCCCTACTTGTGAGAGCCCTTGGACCTATTAAAGTATTTATATAAATTGTACTTATATATTTACATAGAATTATATATAAAATTCAATGATGGTTAGTTAGTCCAGTTAACGACGAAGCACTTACGCATAATTGAATAATCTGTGCCACTAATTGATATATCAATTGCCATAGTGTTTTGTCTACCTATAGTAAGAAATTTGGAAAAATATTAACAGAATATTGATTTTAATAATGAAATCATGAATTTTATTGATCAGCTTTTTAATTTTGGTGTGATGAAATTATAAATTTTATTAATTTTAATTTTATTTTGGTACTTAAAACCTTATATTTTTTAGGCCGTGGATCACATAATTAGTTTGTTGATTTTAGCGTTTATTTACCAATGAAGACGTAAAATTTTCCTCCGAGTCAGTCATATGAATTTTTAAAAATACTTGTTTTATAATGTTTTATGTTTTTATTACACTTGCCTTTTTGTAACATTTTCACATAATATATGTCAATTAAAATAAGCACTGTAATTACAAATATTAAGTCGCAACAAAATGTAGAGTTATAATATTTTGGGTCGGAACTGACCCAAAATATTATAACTTTATTCATGTAAATAGTGTCTAACTATATAGCAGTACGTAACTCCGTAGTGTTACCATAACATACATACAAGTAAATAGGTTGGGAATGAAAAGAATGTCACTTCCTTCCGAAAATTATTACTTCCATTTGAAAAAGATCCTGTTATTCTCAAGTTGTGCACAGAGAAGTTTTACTTCAAAATGTAACTTATTACCAAAGAGTTCCATTTCCAAAACTCGTAATCGTTTCTTATAATATTCTTATTACAAATGCCCAACCAGAAATTTTCACTGTGATCTATGTAGGGTAAGTGTGGGTATTACCGCGGGTGCGAGTATTACCGCGGATTTTTTCATTACATTACAAACTAATTACACACAATTGTTTGTAATTTCAAAAATTCAGCAATAAATATATTAATTCTAAAATGTAATTAAGAAACGACCCGGTATGAAATTTAATTATTTAGTTTGTTATAAATGATTGAAAACTGATTGATCGTTCGAAAAGAAAATGTCATCGTTTTTTGCAGTTGTGTTCAATTGTAGGTTCGATTAAAATGTATTTTTCTATGAATTAATGCTTTGAGATCTATATTTATTACATCTCAGAGTAAGATTATACTTTTAATGCTTAAAACCCTAACAAAATATTGAATTTTAATTGATTATCACTCAATTAATTTACTGTCAGCGGTTGTCACGGACTTTTTGCTGCACGTCAGTATTACCACGGTTTTTCGTACTTAATCATGGAACATGGATCAAGGCATGGACTATGTCCCTTGGATGTTAATGCTAGGTATTGACTTAAAAAGTTTCCAATAGATTAAAAGTTCATCTAGTGAAACAATAAGTTATTTAGAAAACGACAGAAGAAAACGCATAAAAGGAATATTGAAGGATTATTTTTGAAAGTTTAATCGATTTCTTCAACTCTGAAAATTTTGACGAGGAAAATTCCCAATTTGAAGATGTCTCTAATAATTGTGACCTAGAAGTTGAAAAATTCTCTGATCCATCAAAAACTGCCGTTACATTGGCAAGGTGTGATCTTTCAACAAAAATAAAACGATGCAATTAATTCGATGAAAATTCCATCTGTGCTGACCAGCACTCAATGGCAATCGATTAAAAAAGCCAAAGAAAACGAAATACAGTCAAAGAAAGAAGCAATAGTTTTAAGAAGAAAATTAAAATTGAAAAAACAAGATTATGAAAAAGAAAAAGAAAAAGCGAGTGCGAAGAAGAAATACTAGAAAGGAGCAAATAAAACTCGAGAAAGAGAAACAAAAATCATAAAACAAGAACAAAAATAAAAGAAATTGAAATTAAAACAAAATAAAGAATCATTATTAAAAAGAAGCAGCTGAATTGAAAGACAAATCGCTGAACTTCAAAAAAAAGAAAACAGAAAATAATGATATTGACTGAATTAAATATTTTTATGTATCTAATAGTTTTAATTGTATTAGTCAGCTATACCAAATTGAAACATGCTGTGCCTTATTAGTTAATTTTTAAAAAAACTGTTGTTTTTACTAAACGTTTGTCCTTATAATTTATTCTATTAATTTTTTTCCATCAGATTCCGCGGTAATTGTCACACGGTAATTGTAACGTCCACGGTAATTGTAGCGCGGTAATTGTCACAAGTCATTTTAAGGTCCACGGTAATACTAGCACTTATAATTTCTTTCAAATGTTAATTATTTAATGAATTCAACATAAAATCATACTCTTAATTTTTTTCAAAGTTTAAAATAAGTTGATTATCGACAAGAAAAAAAAAATTAAGACGATATTTTATAGTGAATCTTTGAAATATGCTTTTAAAGTTAGACGTTCACATCTAGCCGCGGTAATACCCACACTTACCCTATTTGTATGCCATCCAAATATTAAGACATTTTTTAGACAAGTTTATCATCATAACAAAGTTTCTTAAACTCTGGAGCACTTTGAATGCTTAAGATGCAAACTATCACTCTTGTGATTTAGGCGATGGGAATATTCTCTACTTAATAGCTTACAAATTTTAACAACACTAAATATATTCGAAAAAATTGATTTTAGTTATGTTAAACAGTGTTATTAATCTTAATTTGGTAAATTAGATTATTTTCCTGTATAAGAAGTAATTGTATTGTGATTCTGTACTAACGGCATTGCAAAAATAATTAACTTATAGAGGTATACTTTTCCATATTTCCTATTTACCAGCAGAGACGTAATAGTACTTTACATATATTGTTCAGTTTCATATTTTAAATCTTAGGCTATTTATTTGTGACCGACATTTAAGTACTGAACTCTTGAATAGTAATTGAATCATACAGAATTCTACTATATGTTCATGGATTGCTTTATCGATAACACAAACTAAGTTACGCCAGTTTATTCTTGTTTTATGAATAATATTTATTATTACACGTAATGAGATGGCCTGCTTGAAGCACAATTCTATTGACAGCTGAAGCCAAGAAGGCAGCAGGTAGCCCGAGATATGAAGTGGCGCTGTCGTGTACTGTAAGCGAAAAAGAGATTGATAATATGCAAAACATAGGAGAGAACTGCATCATGACATTTTCACTAATAACCACTCCGTGTAGTCGTAACACGTTCATTATTCTCAGGTTCGTATGTACTGCATATAAATAATACCATGTTAAGACAATTATGTTAAGAATGTTGAAAGAGATGTTCGAAATGCAAATAAGTTTAAATATATTGTATTAATTAGAACATGTTAATAATACACTAAAAATAATAAACAGATTAAATATTTTTTTCTCCTTTATTTTTGCCACATACTTAATTGTTCAAATACACCTATGCAAGATGCATTATAAAAACAAATATTAATATGCATTGTCGACTTTTTGCACACTCAAAACCATAACTGTCGTAATATTGCATATAGTGCATTCTATTCAGCGTATTTTTTTTTTTAATATAAAGTACTTTTTTAAACATTTTTCTTAGGTATTGTTTCCTTTAATTTCATCATAGAAAATCCTTTAATTTAATTACTTTCATAATAGTATACAAAAAATATTGAGTCAGTAGTATTAAATTTTGAATAGCTTTTCCGATTTTAACAGAGAACTGTGACTGTAGTAGTAGACGATGGTTAACGTTAAAATTTGTTATGAAAACTTAGACTGCGTTTTAACGTGTATGTCTACGTTACTAATATTACTTATGTCAGAAGGACACACCCTAGCCGCAGTTCCAGGTCGTTATATACGCACCTTATCACTTTTTCAAAACATGTTAAACAGTTGACACAGCATGTTTGCTACTGCACCTTTATCGTCTTTTAGCATCCTGAAGACATTCTATTGTATTCGGCAGCTTTCGTCTCCCTACAGGAAAAGGTAGCAAAACAAAAAATGCTTATAAAATTTCAAATCTATTACAAAATCTATGAAGAATTGTTCTTTGTTACCTACCGGAGAGTGTGAGATACCGTCGCCCATAATAGGTTGGATTCAATCATGAATCTTGTCACAAATATTCATAATCTCTTCCCCTTATAAAACAATTTTGCCAAAGGAACCATAGTTATTTAAGTAAGCGTTTCTGAGAAAAATTAGTTTAGGAAATGCACTTAAAACTGACGCACTGACATCCTTAGCAACAGCTGAGTACGACGCGTACGCGCGACCGGCCACCAGTGATCTCATTCGCACAGGCACGATCAGTCATGAACTTGCACTGATAAGCTATAAGTGTTTTGCTTATTCTTATTAGTTGATTTTTAATTTTTTACGATAGAGATTATTTTGTTATAATAATATAGTATTAGTATTAAGTTACAGTTATAGTATAAGTGTTACTTTTATGATATTGACGTTTTGAAACTAAGATTGTGTGTGATGAATATTGAAGTGTTTAATAACAATGCCTTTAGCTGCTATCGAATATGCAAATATGATTTATTGTTGGGCAGTTTGCAGAGGTAATATTGCTGCCGTTTTGAGACTTTATAGTGAAACTTACCCTAACAGTTAACAACCTGCGAGTCTACAAGTGTGTAATATTGCGTGCTGTGTATTGTTTACGTGATGATTTGCCTTATTTTGCCTTGTTTGTTTAGAGGTGAATAGAACACGTGTGGAAAATCAGACTAATTTAATAATAGTATCGGTGATCTTCACAACACTGACAACATTGCCATTTAAGGGTAAGTGCCTAGATAAATTCTTTGAAAATAATACTTCACGGTTGGCGCGGTAGCGGTATGACGGGTTATAAATATCGTATTGAGTGTCTATAGTGGAAGTCCGAGCGCGAGGCGGAAGTCGAGTTCGTCGCGTCGTGCGGCGACCGGACCGTGCCGGCACTTGCAGTCTGGCCGAGCACTCATTAGGGTTGTGTCTATATTATTTATAAGCGTATTTTCAACGATTTATTTTTGTTATAATTGATTTGGCAAAATTGTTCTGAAAAAGAAGGAGATTATTAATATTTGCGAAAAGATACATGATCGAATTTTTAATGTATACTGGCATACAACCTCTTGGGAGTCATTAGTGCTTTGTTGACCTTTTAGAAAGGAATAGGCTCTTTTCTTGAAGACCTTCTTGTCGTAGTTGGTTGGACGCTGATGGTAGACTAATCAAAAGTTTTATCGTGTATGGCAAAAAAACTGCGCATGAAGCATATGCGCATAAGTATGGAGCGTCAACCATCGAGATAATGATGATGGTGTTTCCGGCGAGTAAAATGATGACGTAATTCAGCTACAGGAATATAGATGAAAAACTCTTCAATGCGATCACACAGGTCGTGTGTGATCGCATGTTACAGGATCACCGATGACTTGAGACGTTAGAGTTGAGATTGAGATGTCTTAGCGCAAAGGTGACAATAGTATGTCCAATGTAGTCTGACCTTGTCTTATAAAGTAAAAGGCGAGGACCCGGTTTGAAGTACTGTTGTATTTGCTTAATTAAGCACCCCAACCTTTTTGACAGTCAATTTTATTTTTCTTTCACAACCATATTCTGTTTTTCATAATAAAATGTCAAAATAATGTTTCCGATTAATTAAAAATTTTTTAAGTCCTTGAAAAAGCATCCAGAAAAGGTTTATAACATTATTTATTTCAGTGCCAGTGATCAAAGTTTACGCGGTGAAAGATTAAAATACGGGGAAGAATTTTTTCTACGTGCAGAAAATTACGCTAATTCTGAGGTAAATAGAAAAAGGTTAATACATGTATTATTTACAGGCACGAAGGGCAAGCTCGCGAAAAAGTAGAAAAAGAAGAAGAAAAAAATAATAACTGCCATTATTAGTTTACCTAATCGGATCCATGTTTGAACTACGAATAAATCTATATGTTTTCAATATTCCCGAACATCATTTGTGTTTTAATATAGCTTTTGATCTCGCTCCTAAATAATTTTAAATGTTCATTATCAGGATCTTTTGTACGTTTGTAAAGGATGTTATAAAGCATACATGAAAAAATTTTGGTAACAAAAGAAAGTTCTGTCTCTTTATTATTTTATATAATTTGTTTTATTCACTTTATAAGCTCTATAAAACATTTTGTTCCCGTGTTTGTTTCAATTGGAAAAAAGTTAAATTGCACATCCTCTATTTTGTTTCTTAATACTTGACTAATATAAAATAACTATTAACCATATAGAGACATAAAATAATATTGCTTTCCATCGCCAATCGAAAAAAGTGTCGTAAGAGGCAAGTAATTCGGTCCTCAGGGGAACCGTCATTATCCACGTCGTAAAATCATGTCTACCCTACTATGGTCAATAACATGAAATAGTTAAGCGTGAGAATTAGGGCAAAAACCTTCTTTATGATGTTCAGGCAATAATAACGCGATTGGCGATGTTGGTACACTTATCAACTGGTTCAGATAGTACGAAAGCAAGAACAAATCGTTCTATTTTTATTTATAGGGGCTGTTACGGACAACCGCGCACTTAGTGTTCAATTGGATGATAAATATATTATTTTGTTTTATACGAACGGACTTAGGTTTAAGAATACTTTATATTTTATTGTGTTTTTGTGTGTATATTAAATAGTTTGAATTGTCCTGTTTTATTGGGTACGGATTAGTCGTAAGAGATTGTGTATTTTGCCTAATTTGTATATTTATTGAGTTTCTTGTATTGTTTATTGTGTTTTTGTCTTGTCTTGTTTATTTTGTTATGTGTGTAATGTTTTTGTCGTATTTAATTGTAAATGCGGATGCGCCATCTATGAATTGCAGCATAATTGGTGCATCCGTCGCAGTTGTACTCTGACCGCCATATATGAAGCTCGGCTGTAATAAAGAAGCATGATCGTCTGAAAACGCTGTCCATCATTTTGCCCACCACCACCGCAAGAAATCCATTCTCCGAAGCTACGTGTGAAGGAAAATCCGAGGCGCGGGCTTACGCGGCGATAGCTAAAATCGCTGTTGCAGGGGCATTCATCCTTGTTTTCAGAATTAGAAATGCTAAATAATTTACTTAAATGAAGTGTCCGCATGAGATTAGGCCTGTGTGATAACATTGGCGAATATGAAAATGGTTTTGTACATGAAATTGTTAAGTAAATAAAGACTTTGAAATCGAGCAAGATTTCAGTCTTGCAAGTTAGTAAAGTCTACTACTGAAATACACGCTTTTGGTTGAGCGCCACGAGATGGACGTGGAGCCACCGGCCACGTTGATGTTTCGCGTTTTCTAGGTTCCCCAGCCAAAATGGCAAAAACTGAAGCTTTATAGTTTTGTCGTGTCCGTCTGTTCGTCCGTCTGTATGTCACAGGCATTTTACTCAAAAATTACAAAATGTGTATTGACGAAATTTATAGTATAGGTGTCTTGAGTAAATCGCTACTTAGTTTAGTAGTTAAATAACAATAATTAATAATTTTAAGGGGGGCATTCCATACACATAAGAGGAACTGAAAAAAATATTTTAGCAAATAACACGTGGCACATATTTCGATAGTTCTTTTAAGAACACTTTAGGGCTTCAAATTTTTTTTTGATTAAGTGAATAACTTTCGATATTAACGTTCTAAAAATAGCATAAATTGTATCCCCCTTTATTTTTAAACCGTATTTCAAAAAAATATGAAAAAAATTACAAAGATAACGCTTAATAAATACTTTCATCAAAAATGATTTTGAACATAATTGGATATACCGTTTTTGAGTTATTGCTGAAAAACTGCGCTTCTAAGCAAATGGACGTAAGTGTTATAAAGATACGCTCTTTTGTTGCTGCTTTTTAGTTTGCACTATTTAAGAGTAATGGTCGACATAGCTACTTGTTTCTCTAGTTATAAATGACTAAAGTGTTTATACTTATTATGTGCGGGAAACGTGTATATTTTATACTTATTATGTGGAAAAAAGTGTAATAACCTGGTTTTTTAACTGTAGTGTATTTCTTTGTAGTGAAGGTTTCGGAACCCTACACTGAGGATGATCCGTCCTGCTCTCGGCCGGTTTTTATTATTATAAATGCACTTAAATGTATATTAGAAATATTTCATTAATACATTATGATACTTTTTGGATTAAAAAGATACATCTTTAGAGATATAAGAGGTATCATTTTATAATATCGGTGGTGGCTCACTGGGTAAGGGTGTTACCTTCGAAGCAGGAGGTTGTGGGTTCGATCCCAATCACGGGCGAATAGATTAATGAGTTTTTTAATTCAAGTCAATTTAAACCATTTGTACCGTGCCACAAAGAGCACGTTAAGCCGTCGGTCCCGGACTTTGACATCGCGTCGGTGACAACAACCGTTAATACCCCCAACCCGTTCTAGAAGGGCATGAAGGGCTTAAGGTCTAAGCCCTTTCATTCAGAAATAAAAAGATTGCGGGAGGGTATGCCTCAGCAGTGGGGGTGTTTATAAAACACCCGATACATACATTATTTCAGAAATCTAACTGTGACTGATTGTGTAAATAATGTGAAATCCACTAGTTATACACGCCGAGTGGGATATTTTTATCTGAAACTATTCCACTAGTTACAGTAGAAACATTAACACTTCATCGTGATTATTTTCCTTCCGTAAAAGTACGAACAAACGGAACGACAATGTTCCACAGCTACATCTTCGAACAAAATATGTAACTAAATAAAAAGCGCCATCTTGTTAAATTGATATATAGGTTGGTATAGAGAAATTTCAAAAGAGATATAAAAGTTTACATAAAAATATAAAATGATATCAGAGCTTTTATAAATAAGTATATTAAAACATCAATATTATTTTTATTATCATTAAAACATCGTTATTATTATTATAAGCAATTAAAACATACAAATACTCATTTAATGTTACATTCGAATATTTTGTTGCTCAAGTAAAATTTAAATCTTTAAGTATAATTTAATTATTATTTAGTATCGCTTTCGATTAGTAGTTTCATTTATTAAATAATAATCTAATGTTAATTGGAAATTAAAACCAGGACCCTCCATTGTACGTGCGTCACACCACGGAGAGTATGCCAGCTTGTCTAAATCGACTAGCTGTCCGTTTGAGTGCGATTCCAGACAGAAACTGCAGATGGCGCGCTGTGTCCTTGTTACGGAACCGTCAAGAAAGCGAGGGTGAACCTATCAAGGTAATAAAATTATAATAGTGCACGTCATAAAACAAATCAAATTCTAAGAATGTCACACTATAGATAATTTAGTTATATGCATCACAGAATATTGAGAGGATTTGTTTTGAAACGTTGTTTTCTTTATAATGTTTGTATTATTTGTTGTTGTTTTATTTGTAATTGTTGAACGCTAAAATCGAATGTATACCTGTGGGCGGTTATGAATGATCTATTTAGAACGAACCGCATCTTACTAGAGATAATAATGTCTTTATACTGGAAAATAAAAGGGTTGTATCACGAGTAACATATTTTGCTATGTAAGTTTGATTTTAAATATTTGTATATCTCGAAATATTTTTTAATAAGGCCGTCTGTATAAGTATTTTTTTTGTCAAATTTTTGTGTTTAGAGAAGTGACAGTGCTAAATGATTATCCATAAAATTAATATAATAAAAAAAAAATTAATATGATCGGAAAAGGTCTAAATTTGTACTTTTTTAATTTTGCACATGTTTTTCGGCGTTAGTTAATTTATTATATTAAGTTTTCTTAGTAGTCCTACTTAGCTTTTTAGCTTATACAAAATAAAATAAATAAATAATCATCTGTGCATTAGTTAATTATTTATTTATTTTACTTGGAATACATCAATGTGGTTGGAAGTCATATATGAAATCAAATGATACATAACAAGTAATAAGAAAAAATGAATTACAAAAACGACTCTTTTGAGTTACTTTAATTTTTGTTTTCATTCTCGACGGTCATATAGTGATTGCTGATTGATAGTATAGATTTAACGACTCAACCGATTAACAAAAAATAAGTGTTGCGAAATTTTGAAATTTATTTTTTCTTTCAATGTTCAGACGTGTAAATTCGTATTTTCAGATTGGGGAAAAGCTTTTAATTATGAATTGTGCCATTTACAAAAGCATGTGTGTCGAATATCAACATCGGATCAGGACATTTTTCGGGCAGGTATATAAGCTCAAGCTATACTTAATTTATAAGAATGACAATACTTATGTGAAATTACTGCCTAGTTTGTCGTGAGTATGAATGCATATTATTCGATAAAAAAATATTTGGGTAGCTCTAGGGGAATATTATTTGTGTTTCCTTTAGTTTTTTTTCTAAATTTCCGCTAGATCTGTAAAATTTCTGCAAATAATACATTCCAATTTGACCCTCAAGCGTGTACTTTTTTCAACAATTATTAATCTAGTACTACCAATACTAGAATCAATAGGTATTTTAAAGATTGTTTTGTATGGTCGGCTTTGCTAAACTACGGAACCAGGTAACTTTATATTTTCATCTAAGTCCACATTTAAAATTAATGACATTCTACGCTTCCAATCGGTGTCCTGTGGCCGTTGATATCGATACTTTAGGACAGAATAAATTTTAAGCTCCGTACTCAGAAAGCTTTGTTAAGTTTGCTCTAATGTATACTTCACTAATTGTTATTAAATGTGTTAATTAAAAGTTCATCTCACTGCCTCACTTTGCTGACAGGCCCTTATTTGACCCTGGAAGTGACGCTTTCTTAAACCTTTACTAAGTAACAAGTAATGGAACGTTAAAACATAAATAAGTTGCTGCAGTAGGTACGTGTTTATTTAATAGGTAGGTAGTACACAGCACTTTCATTAAAATACATGTGATGAGGCTTCACAAATTTTGGCGTAATATTCTAGCAATGTTACATAATAAATTGATATTCTACTAATGGTAAAGACTTATTGGCCCTTCTAGTACTTGATTATGAATGCTAATACTTTACCCCCAATTTGTTTGTGGTTCGATCAGGAATGCGGAGTGTCATGTCGTACGTGTGTGGACATCAACAAGCGTCCCACCGGTGAAAATATTTTGAAATTGATGTGTAATGTAAACAACAAAAATAAAATTTGAATTTTTCTGTGGAAATAAACTATTCGCAAACAATTCTTTGTTTTATTGGCTTACTTGCCGTTTAAATTACTATGCTATATCAGGATTTAAATCTAGACAGAGCAGTTTATCCGAACTTTGGAGAAAATCTATGAAACTGTTGATATCGCATGCCAGCTCTGAAACTTTCCGCTATGATATTTATCGATGTGTTTTAGAGCATCTTGACTTATTAATTTTTGAGCTCAAATATTCGCAACACGGTTATCTATACAGGCCATCCCTGACACTTCTTACTACTTTTGTGCTCAGTGTTAAAAATGAAGGGGCAGTACATTATCGAGTTCATCATCCTCAAAAAATCACCTTTAATGCTTTTTCAAGATCTCCGAGCTCAAAAACATAATTATAATGAGTTTTGAGTTCCTACTATTCAAAAATCTATTTGCATTAAAAACAGATTATATTTTTTTTAATTTATCAACTACAGTATCTTTGGAATAAGCTACTTGATTTTGACATGCTCCATGACATTCGACGCAGTTTTTTAAACGAAAAAATATGACCCAGTACCAAACATATTTCAAAAAATAAGATTTTTGAACAAAACCCCTTTATTTCGAATTTTTCGTTAACTCTATCTCTTAAACGAACCAACCGATTTTGATGCACTTTATGACTATCAACGTTGTTTTCTAAAGAGCCCAACGAAGAGATTTTAGAATTTATTAGTATAGTATTTTAAAAAGTATCATAAAAAAGTTTATTTCAAAAAATATTTCTTTAATAATATCTTTTGAAGAAATGAATCGGTTTTGACGAAATTACACTTATCAAAGTTATTTTTTAAGGAGAACATCCGAACAGAGGTTTGAATCTAAAGGTAAAACAACTTACAAAATATTGTAAAAAAAACACTTCTTAAAAATATTTTTTCCAACAATATCTCTTGAACAATTCAAACAACTTTTATGAAGTTTGCGGTACTCGATGCAACTGTTTGAGGAAAAGAACTGATTAGATTTTGGCATTGTTCGGTAGTCTAAAAGTTATTACAAAAAATCATTTTTCTGAACATTTTATTTTTTACATTTTTCAAAATGTAACTGGCAAAATAAGTTTCGTTTTAGGAAGTTTAAATTGATTCTTTACGGAGGTTGTAAACTGCGTTTCAATTAGTCAATCATTTTAAAAGTTATAAAAGGTACGTATGCCGCATGCGCACACACAAACACACACACACACACACACCCACACTACACCCACACACACACACACCCACACACACACCACACACACACACACACACACACACACACACACACACACACACACACACACACACACACACACACACACACACACACACACACATATGAGAGAGACATACAGGCATCGCTCGAAAAATGTTCGAAATAGGTTCCTAGGACCTTAAAATGTAAAAATCTGGTGGTAAGTTGATTTCCTAAAGTAGGGGTGAAGACAGTAACTTTCCAGTTTTATGAAATTTTTAATTTTCATAGGGAAAATTAAAAAAGTCGAGTGATACTGCTGTGTATGTATTTACTCAAATTCATTTAAGCTCTATCTGCCATCGCCATATTTTTAATTTTGGTACAGTGTACTTAGTCCTATGACTTGCCAGCTCACTACGAAAACCAAGGTTCTCGTATAATCTTATAAAAAGTTTATTCTAGGAGCCCCATGAGAGAAAAACATGATGGGCAAATGTGAAGAAATAAAATGTAACAGGCAACTGTAAAAGGAGACCATGATGTTCTTATCGCATTAAATTTTCTATGTGTCTAAAAAAGTTTCACTTCGAAAACGGAGTTAATACTTAATAAATGTATACATTGTATTGTCAGTGGCTTTGTTTTCAATAATAATATGATTTTATACTGCGATATACGACTTTGTATTGTTTTGTGTTGGTTTTGAGTGTGATTTTATTTTACTTAGCAACCGATTTGATGCTGTTTGTTGCCTACGGCATTTTGCCAATCTGATTATGGTATTTTTTTTTGTATTCATAGGAACAGATTTAAAACAGAAGCGCATGCATGCTATAAAGCATACATAAACTCAGTTAAAGATAATATGCGGAATAATATTAAATACTTTTGAAAGTGTGAATAATTTAAGGTCATCAGCATATAGAAAGAGTTCACAGAATTTGAAACTATGATGGACACCATTAATAAAGACATTAAATAATAAAGGACCTAAAATTGAGTCATGTGGAACAACAGAGCTGACAGGAACAAAATTAGATTCATAGCCTTTGATAACGACGTTTTGCATTCGCTTAGATATGTAGGATTTAGACTAGCGCCATAAATTTCCGCGAACACCATTGGAAGCGAGCTTTTTAAGAAGCATTTTGTGATCTACTCCGTCGGATGCCTTACAAAAGTCAGGATGTATACTATCAGTTTGCTTATTGCAATCTGATCCCCCGAAAAGATACGTCGTATATATCACTAAATTTGTAGTCGTCGAATGCTGCTGTACAAAACCATGATGTTGTTCAATAACAATATTATGCAGAGAAGGACAAATAATGTTATCCACTGATCTCACAAAGAGCTTCGATAGAGCAGGCAAGATTGACATGGGACGATCATTTTCAACATCACTTTTCGAACCTCCCTTGTGCACAGGTACAATTCGAGCAGATATCCAGATAGTGGGAAAACTCCTTCTTTCAATCAAGTATTAAACATATATTGTAATGGTTGACAAATAGGAGGAGAAATAACGGGGGCATATTATCAACGCCCGCCCCCTTAGAAATATCAAGGACATGAAGCTCGTTAAGTACATCATCTTTAGTTAGATATATATCGGTAATAACCAAATCTATATTATTGTTAATATGTTCGATATTAGTTACGTCAAAATCTTTTTGTATAATCAGATACATCGAAAGTATTTTTACGATTATACAATAGAAGACACTACGCAACATTACATATTTCAACAGGATTTAGATCGATTTTCAGATTCTTGTATTAAAAATAAATTAAGCCTTAACTTAAATGTAAATCAATTACTTTCACAAAAAATAGGACTTAAGCCGTTTACATTACAATTTGATTGACGTTCGTCTCGATATCGTTGAAGCTATTAGAGATCTCAGAGTCACACGTAATAAAAAACTGCACATAGATATAGATACAAATATATATATATATATATATATATATATATATATATATATATATATATATATATATATATATATATATATATTGAAAATATAATCAACAATGATTATAGAACGTATGAATTTATATTTCGCTTCGATTCTCCATATTTCTTCACATTTGTGAATTCTAGAACGGTTTTCAATTGGAATACGCAGTACTCATATGGAACCTTTTTATTAACAAATATATAGACGCACTTGAAACTACAAAAAACAATTTATTTTACATGCAATTAAAATTTTTTCGTGGTCGTCTGCCATATAATAGTCTTTTAGACAAATATAATCTATTAAAATTAAAATACAGGCCTCTATAACTTCAAACAATGATGCTTTATGTTTTGTGCCTATACAAATATGATTGTATCTCACTTAACAACCAACTGTGTAATAGAGTTTCTTACCGAACACATTGTCGTA
The DNA here is from genome assembly GCA_005406025.1 of Eumeta japonica. NCBI lineage: Eukaryota > Metazoa > Arthropoda > Insecta > Lepidoptera > Psychidae > Eumeta > Eumeta japonica. The sequence continues at coordinate 200,768 of BGZK01000542.1, forward strand.
CAGAACTACGGCTATTTGCAACTACTTCATGTCGTACTAATGCTGGTAAACGCTCACCACTCTATAGCCTGGTTGATTTGTACAATAATCACTTTGCATCTATCGATGTAATGGCTGTGTGCAATGACAGGTTTAAAAAATATATATTAGAAACCTTAAAAAAGTTTCAATGATGCAATTGTTATCTAATATTAGTTGTTTCTTCATTTTTTTTTTGTGCTTATCGCTTCACTGTATTTCTCTTTTTTTTCTTTTATCTATAGACAGCCTTGACATACTTATCAAAATTTCTTCATACCTGTACCTACCTGTGTTAAACGGTGTTGGTAACACATTGAAGTTATATTTTGAAATGTATAATAGTTATAAGTACTTTGTGTGTTCACTGTTTAATATAATTAAACAATAAAAGTAAAAAAAAGATATTTTAATCACTTCGTGTACGTTCTAATGATTTTTTGCGTATGTAGAATCAATTGCGCATCGGCAAGATGTAGTTGCAAAAAAATGGTTTTTAAATATAATAGATCTCGTAAGTTTTGTCATGGTGAAAGCTGTAATAATATTTAAAAAGTATGCATTGCTATCGAAGATGACGATTATCGAAAAAAAGAGACACCAGCAGAAGAAGAAGACGAAAAAAAAGCATAGCTTTTGTAGACAGCAGTTCACTTAATAAGATAGATGATGTTTTTAAATTTTTTTAAAATGATTTATAGAATTAGTGAATTATAGATTCAATAACTTGAATATAATCATTTTAACAATGTACTGTAAATAACGAAAAATTTTGGAAAAAGTTGGGTAAATGTTATTTTAATTTGTGATAATAAATATTTCTTTTTCTAATTAATAAGCACATCTTTATAGTAATCGGCCAAAGAGATGGGAAAAACTACGACGTTTCGGGAAGATATTTAAAAATTCTACAATTTGAAATAAAATTTGATATTTTCATTCTCAATGTCTATTTATTCTAGAATATTGCTATTCACAATCTTATAGGAAATTGGACGTTCTACATTAAAAGTAAATGTTAGATTTTTGATAAATCTATTTCTTCACAAGTTGTTGGAGGTTTAGACTTTAATTCAAGATTTTTTGAAATTTTTTGCAATTTTATAGTGAAAGTATCAAATTTCTCAAAAAAGTTAATAGTCCTTTTTGAGAAATGTCTAATTTCCTACTAATTATATTTAATTAATATTTCAAAACTTCTTAGGGTTCGTGACTTATTTCCATTTCAATGTCAATCAACTAAAAACAAGCAGAATACTTTCCGTTTTAAATATTTCACATTTATTGCCAAATGTTAAAATTTTACAGACGTGTCACTGAAATATGAATAAACCAATTTTCTCATTTTTCAATCTGACCGTATATTCAGAAATCTAAATGAAACTTGGCGCTCTACAACTTTTGTTACAAGTTTTTTTTTCCTGAGTAACTATTTAGGTACAGTCTAGTTGGTCTGGCGTTATCATGGTAAAAACTACTCCGTTTCTATTAATCAATTTCGGTCGCATCAACTATTAGCGAGTTAATCCGGGTTGCGCTATAGTCTGTAGAGCTTGCTTGTGTTTTCATTATGATCTTTTTCGCACGTTCTCGTCGTAGGTAATCCATTTTTCATCACCAGTAACCGATTTTTTCTGAAACAGTTCGAGTTTATTACGTTAATAGAGAATCGCAAATGAGTGCACGACACATTAGATTTTTTTCAGTGAACTAATGTGGGTTCAGTCTAAGTATAGAGCTTTTTTACATATCTAGTCTTTTTCAAATGGGTCAAAATTGTTTTGTAGTCAATCCCAGCTTTTCAGTTATGTCGTAACTACTAATATGTCGATCTTGTTCTTCTGTTTTCAAAACGGCTTCGAATTTATCCATAACAGGTCGACCAGAGGGAGGTTCATCTTTGACATCAAAATTACTGGACTGAAAATGGTTGAACCAGTTTTGTATTACTTTTACAGGCACTGTATTAGGTCCATAAACTTTCCAAATTTTTTTTGGAGCTTGTGTCACAATTTTTCCTTTTTTTTTAGTAAAACTACAAAATGCATTAAATTTCTACGTTAGATTTATTCATTTTGGTGGACAGAAAAACAATAAAAACGTCGGGGCACCATTTCTACTCTTTATTTTTCTCTTTTTAAATGTCGTCTAAATCATTTAATGGTATCAAAACTAGTCAGATACAAACAGTACAATTAAAAAGATTTTACTGCAACTTTTGCTTATATAAAATACAAAAAAAAACTTTTCCCTCGATCTAATAGATAGGCTAATATAGCAACAGATGAAGCAGTCTCATAAAACCAATCTGTTCTGATTAATCAGATTGGTTTTGTATGCTGTCAGTTGAGAGTACTAGACACGTTCAGGTACGTTTTCCGGCAAGAATGAAAAAAGGCAGTCGTGCTGATGAGGCACTCACTGCAGTTTAAATCCGACCAATCAGCGAATCAAAAATAATAGAAACCAGAGTGCATTTAACACAAACACGCATCTCAAAGTGCATGTTTGTGTTAAATGTCGGGCGGTTTGTTAATTGTCTTTTCTCTACGAAGGGCCCATCTGTATACATCGACGAGTTATCTTTACTTTTCTTTATTGACATTTCCGCTTGCTGTGTATTAACCAAAGAGATATACGTTTTAGTATTGTAATAGACGCGGACAAAATCAGAATCGTAAAATGATTATACAACCTTTGTAGCTAACGCACCGAACTGTTTCTTACTTACCTTTTTTATCGATTGTGTTTTGCGGCAATCCCTAAATCACGAAGAACTATCCTATCTAATTTTGTAGAAACTGTTCAGTAAAAATAATTTAAAAGTATGTACATTGACAATCTATTTTGTTTTTCTTTGTTAATTCCATACGACAGAACTTTTATGTTATGTTTATGTTTCTATTTACTATTAGAAATATTTTAATATATTCGGCAATAATACTTAGTAAGTAAATAAAAGAAAGGCAAAAGATGAAGATTTGAAAAAAAAGAAAAGGTTATGCATAGCTCAGTCGGAGCATTGTTCTTTTTTTTTGTCTTTCATTATTTTATCTGTTTAATATAAGTGAAAACAAATTTTTGTATCCAGGCAACAGCTGTTATGATTTTTGTGACATGTGAAACAGAATTTGGTAGTTTTATTTATACAAAGTAAATCAAATAATAATGTATAAAGATAAAGGGATAATTTATAGCACCCGTACCCTTATGGGGAACTGGGTTGAAGCTAATTTATTGCAAGAGGTAATTAAAAAATAAACTATTGAGATCGAATAATCACTATTATAATGGTAACAAATAAGCTAAAAGAGCTTTAATTTCAAAAAGATTTAAATTATTCTATTCTTTAATTTGTGGTAGTTAGTTGCAAGAACATAACAAACTTGTGTTGATTAAATTTATGTGGACAGTTTAAAAGAAAGCAGTGCCTGACTGGAGATCTGATGTTAGTAAAATTTAAAAGAATGACTGAAAATTTGAATTCTCCTACGGTCTTAACGTCTTCAGCTTCTACAATAACATTTGGTGCAAAATTTTCACTTCTTGCACCACACATAGGCGGTATGTAGTTTAAAGTCACGTAGTATTTAATGTAATGTTCTTTAGTTTAAAAAATTATAATTGTATTATTTTCTATGAAGGCATTAAAGAGCCTCCTATATGCAAACAAATATACTTACACGGATATTCTATTCATTTACCTCTATAAATGATAATTACACGAACGTCGCAATTAAACTTCTACAGTTTTCAGGTTCAAATGAATGCGATCAAGGGGAAAAGGGTTTATTGTTGGGCGGCCGTATAACGACGGAAGCCATCGAATACACTCAGGAGTTGTGCGCGGGGTGCCATCTGGTCGGCATCACGGACCTCCGACCCATGGAAAGGACATCCTTTGTCCTCGCTAGTACTGATTGTTGTAATCGACAGACCGAACCACTCAAATATAATCAAGAATTTTTCCTTGTTAGTGCACGGTCCATGGAAACGAAAGTAGGTGAAAGCATCGCGATATCTGAACTTAGCCCACTTGTCACAAAATGAATTTTTGTTAATGTCTAGTTTTAAACGTGAGATGGCATTACGCTAATCTTTGGTTTTTTTTTATTCAATAGCAGATGCCGCTCATTTAAATGCTTTTCGAAATCAAATCGAAATTTAAGTCTTTAGTATTATAATATTAAGTATTTTAAATGACACTTATAAATAGAATAATTACATCTGAAGTAATTAGGATTCTCCATACTTTTATTTATAAATAAGAGGTTCGCTATTTTGGAACAGATGATATATGTTTAATTTTATGAAGCTAATGTAGTTTTTATATTAAAATACAATCATCTGTTTTAAACAACCAACAAATGTTCAACAAAAAAAAAACTCGATAGGTACAACGAATTTCAACAAACAGTTAAAAAATGTGTCGAAGGAGCCATGTTTCGTAGTGCTAAATCTTGGACCTTTTCAATTTTCCTTCGCTGTGCCCATTAAATTAAGTAAGTTTCACATACCTCGTATTTGTCACCTTGTACGTCCCGAGAGCTCGTTAGGAATAATAGCTCGTATGTAGTGTCTGCTATGCACCCCGGACTGGGTCGCACCGTTGCATCACAATTTTTACACAGCGCTGATTTTAATTTTAGTTTTAATAATTGCATAAGATTTAATTGACATAGAAAATTGTTTCCGCCTCCCTCAATCGTTCGGGTTAAGAGGTAAATCACAGCCCGTCTGCCTAAGCTGACTTAATTAGAAAAGTGACGTTTAGTCTATATATATTAAACAATATGGAGTCATATATCAATTCGGTGGTATTTATTGATATTTGTATAGTACATAAGTATACGGGAAAACATAGTATTACATTCCCATACGTGATCGCTACGAATCATCGCCTCTTACAAGTACTAATTGTACCAAGTGTTTGCACAAAATTAGGGCTATTTAAAAAATTTAGATGCTTTCTATCCCTATAACGTGTATCTTGATAGACGAAAAGATTTTTTTTAAGTAACAAAAAAATGACCGAGTCTTACAGTAGTCGTGTATGATGTGTAACATCTGACATCTTTTTTGGTAATAAACAGCATCAACATTATATCCTGAAAAAAATGATTCAGGTATTATTCGTTACGAAGAATAATTATTTTTAATGAAAATTGCATTTTCTTTAATTAGCACTAGTAGTAATGCAAATTTTTATTGATGACAATTATTTATGTTCAATTTGGGGGAGAGTGGAGACAGTTGACTTATGATAACTAAAATATGAGGAATATACTTGTTATTTTAAAGTATTTAAAAACTGTTGAAAAACTGCGTCAATAGCAGTACCACTGTTAGTTGTCGAAACATTTCGATCTGTGTTTAATTCGAGCTTCAGTTCATCATTTAAAAAAGCTATGAACGGCTCAGCTTCTGGTGAATTGAAATTTACGTTAAAATCACCACTTAAAGTCATAGAAAGAGAGTGATAGTTTTTTTTTAACAGAGCGAAACCACTTTCGGTACATGGTAAAATGCACAAAATCTATTATTTTTTGTAAATATAACTTTCAACAATTAACATTTGGCATTAAGATACAATCAAATTATTATTTTTTTTAAGGATTAGATAAAAGCAAGGAGTGATTTTGTGAACCTTGATTGAAACAACTCTTCTAAAAAGTCGGTTGGTTGTTATTTTTTTATATCGACATAATGAATTTAATTTGATAAAAAATTTTTATTTTGTTATGAAGGTTATAAGATTTAAAAAGGTCCTATATTTTGCGCACGATTTTGAATACTCGATCGTACAACGTACAACAACCAAAAAGGTTATATAAATACGATTTAGATCATACAGTTGGCAACATTGGCTGTCATTGCTAATCTTTCGGTAAATGCGTTGGTATCATTTGACGGCCGACTTTAGCGCCGCGCGCGCTTATTGGTTCAATAAAATAATGCGCGGTTCCCCGGCTGCCTGTTATTCACTTCCGTCACTTTTCACGAAATAATTCATACAGATTGTAAGAAAGTGAGAGGAAAGACCTTACACATCAAATACTGATACGTCCAAAGCGGAATGCCCACGGAACTACGGACTCCCGTACCACGTTGTGTCGAAACCATTCTTGGCTTTTTATGGCCTATACCTTTATCTAATTATTACTGGCATTAGAACATTTCTAAATTTATACTCGGGTTTTACAGTAATTTTATAAGTTGAAGATAACTTAAAAAATATTTGCAAAAAGTTTTTAAGAGCATTGACATCAAGAAGATGTATCTACTGCTATGGCTACATGCTATTTTATTCTCGTCCTGCAGGTGTCATGTGAGTACTTACTTAGGTGTACCTAAGTATTTACTGCAAAATGCAGCTTTTGTATTTAGTAGTAGTGCAAATATTATCGATCAAAATAGTTACTCTTTCTAGTAAACAGATGACTTGTACTGATTGTACTTATGATATGAACTGGAACACGGCGCAAGTGGGACCAAGAGGGAGTACAATCACTCTGTATTATTATAACAATAGGTATTTCGGAAGCCTACATTCAAATTGAAGTGTTGAAAATGTTACCACGTTCGCTTGCTCATAAGACAGTTCTAATAATATCCCTATAATAATATGGCATCCAATGTATTGGCTATTACATCGGTATTGGTCTTGTGTATCAACCACTCGTTATCTACTGTACCACCTATTGGGGAAGTACTCACAAAACCAGCATTGCAAGGAGCTATTTTAAAGGTTAGTCACTCCCTTCCTTAGAGATATCTCACCACTAAATTCTACCAAGTGAGTAATGTGATAAGGACTAAATAATTGTACATTTAGTATCCTTTACAGAAATAACAATCGTAGTACTATCCTGTCCCTTAACAAGCGAACAAACGTTTGTCCTACTTCATGTGTATCGACTTCTTTGCCCAATATTTTTTATGTGTCTTGGGTCCTTCACAATACAATCATAAATTATATTGATTTGTTTCCTCTTTTATATTATGAACGCAAGAATAGAGTCACATTGTTTTTGTAGTAAACTTATGAGTATAACAAATCTCTATTATTTATAAAATATTTTAAAATACTTTAATAGAATGCAATATTATATTCACTATGAAACGGTTTGCTATCAAATCAATAGTCATTTACGAATAAAAAGTACACCTCAACGCACATACGCGCATGTACGCATGCACTCACGTATACACACACTCAGAAAGAGAGAGAGAGAAACAGAGAAAGAGAAAGAGAGTGAGAGAGAGACACACACACACACACATGCATTTTTCATACTAGATGCACTTTACATGTATACATGCACATTTTGGAAATTATGTTGGTATACCTGGTGACATATAACAGATATTTATGCTTATTTCATGCAGCAGACTCCACAATAATGTATTTATAGAGTTGTAAATATTTTCTATTGTTATTAATTGGACATGTAAATATGCAATTGATTACAAGTAATCATGTAATTATGAAGTATACTGCCTAAGATGTAATCTACTAAATAATGTTCATATTTTGAAGAAAATCTTTGTCTTGTTAAGCCTCCAGAGTTTGATTATAGCAGTACAAACTGGTTACGAGTATTAACGTCGATAACAATCCACACACAAACAAATCATTGTAATGAAAACGTAAAAAAATCAATTCTATCTGAACATACACCAATAGCAAATATCTATAGCTATCTTTCTCTTTCGTTCGGTATTATACGAATCGTGATCACCTTAACTGATTGATTGATAAATCGATTGTCACTACATTACTGCTGTCAGACTGTCATCCATCATTTTAAGAAAGCGTAAATTGAGTAATTTTAAAAGTATTACATAATATTCCCAGTTCAAATTATCCACTCCTTCGGTGGTTATGTGAAATAATTAAAGCGAATTATTTTAAAAATAAAATGATTGTGACACGTAACATTTCTGGGTATTATGCGTGGGTATTCTGTTTCAGATAGTATTTTTGTGTTACTTTTTTTTATTTTAAAATGTTATATTTAATAATCTCTTTGTTAGAAAATTTTCTATCTGAAATTGCATCATCTATAAATCAATATCTAATTAATAATAATTCTGATGTCAGGCATCAAAATATTTCTGTTACAATATCGTCGGGTATGAGAGGTGTAGCGCTGTGGTTGATAGTGCACTTGTATAGAAGACATTAAAGGCACTTAAATATGCAACAATAAACTACCATAGGACTGATAAAAATACTATGAAGTATTATAGCAAAAAATATTGTTACTTATGACATGTTTCTCATAAAGCGATGTTCCATTTTTAGGGTTCCATAGCTCAAAAGGAAAAACAGAACCCTTATAGGATCACTTTATTGTCCGGCCGTCCGTCCGTCTCTTTGTCAAGACCCTTTATCTTGGGAACGCGTAGAGGTATCAAGTTGAAATTGAAACCATTTACTCTTTACAGTCCCCTTGAAGTAGTGAAAATATCAAATTTCTAAGTTAATGCAAAAAAAAAAGATTCAGCAGTTTATACCGCAAAAAACGTATATTTTGATCATAAAAATAACTTTGATTAGGTTACCTATCTAATTTAGGTATGAACTGTTACTATAACTACAATTTCCTAAACGTATGTAATTATAGGTTATGGAAACTGAATTTCTGGAAAATCTCGGAAAAAACTGTAAGAACCGATTCTTGAACTATTTATATGCACCTGCAAATTTAATAGGAACCCTCGGTGGGCGAGTTGGTCTCGCACTTGTCCGGTTTTTTTTTTGTTACTTATGATATCGAAAATTGGAAAGCCCTTTCGTACGTAACCAACTTCCCTATAAACATACACTATATTATTGTAATTGATTCAGTTACGACCTTAAATACTTTTCGAAAAAGGTTTAATTAAGTTTGCGGTGTGTATATTTGATAGATGTTTTTTTAGCCATTATACGTAAGGTATGATCCAGATCCGATACCGGGAGTGAGCACCAACTACCCGCTGTATTTGTCCGAATTGCCGGCGCGGAACGCACGCTGGCGCGCGTTACCGGTCCCGAGTCCCGATAGGACTAGATACGAGATGGAGGGCCATCCTGTTCCCGTACGTATAAAGTTTTTTTATTTTCGAAAATTTTGATATTTACTACACCGTACAGACCACCGTATACCGTTTGCGTATGTCATAATGGATTAGACCAGGTATGGGCAACCTTTAACATGTTCTAGGCCAAACTTTAGTATGCAAATACATTCGCTGGCCGCGTTCAAAAAAGTAGGGCATTTTAAAGTAGTGTTTTAAATTAGTGGTCATAATTTTTAGCGATAGATATCAGATATGAATTTTTCAAAATGTCTCGAGGGCCGGATCAAATTTTACAACGGGTCGATGATTGCCCACATATGGACTAGATAGTAAAATATATTTTCATATAAAAAGCGTGTCGCGGTGATTTGGAGATTTGTGTTTTGCCATGTTATATGTAACTACAATGGTTATTTATGTATTATATATTTCATACCATTGGAAATGAAACTGGTCAAATACTAGAGTATTAAATTAAGAATATCGTCACATCAATGAATTTCTTTCTCATGGTCGTTGTTACCTGAAACGGGAGTAAAAAATTCAGGATAATGAGTTTGTATCTAATGTTGAGTTTTCATTAAATATTTCCTTCTATCGAATGAATGTACGGAAAAATTATTTTCATTTTTAGGTAAATCAAGATATCGTCATTAATCATTCATCTACAAATCTTAACATGGGATTTAGTAACCATTGGTGTTTAGATTTCTATGGAAAGGTAGTATTTCTAATAAATAATTACATTAGTCATAGAGTAGTTATCTTATTTTTAAAGTGAAATTTCTTTGTGTGTAGTGGGAACATGTATTGTGGCTACGGTTATACGTTAGGTATTACGTGTTTTGGCACGAATGGATGAGTGTGAATATATGTATTTCATAAGCATATGTCAATTGGTAAATAAGTAAACAGTTTATGACTGACTATGTAGTGGTAAATTTATATGTATAAAAGGAGATACTGACAATTTGCCTGACCAACGCACTGCTGAAATCGCTAAGTATAGAAAAATTAAATTTCGCACAAGGCTTACTTTTTATAATATAGGCAAGTACTAAGTAGACGCTTTTAGAAAGCCCATCCTAAGAGAGCGAAATTACGGGCGAAATTTGGTATGAAGGTTTAGTTAGTTTTGAAAGCACAATATTTTTATATTCGAATGTTATACGCATATAAACGAATGATATATTCAATACTAGCTGACCCGCCCGCTTCGCTGGGTAATTTTTATTATAAAATAAAATGGCGAAGGATTTACGGAATTCTAAAAATGAGTAGCCTAGAGTCATCTACAAATCATTCCGCATCGAATGGTCCCAGTTACATGTCTATACGTTTAGTAGTTTTTACATGATTGGCGAACAAAGACAACTTATTTTCATTATATATATAGATAATGAATCAAGAGCGGTACTAGAATTGAAATCGAGAGCAGAAACAAGATGGGAAATGAGCGCAGGATGAGGATCGAAAAGATGGGACCAGAATCGGAACCCGAAGCAGGATTGGAATAGTTATTTTGAACGAAACCGGAATCGTTCGTCCAAATCGATAATTGGACCTGTATCAACATAGGAACGACGGAGAAATTATTCGTTTTGAAAGATAAATAAAGATATTCGGTCTAGGTCCACGTACGTGCATTTACAAAGGTATATGCGCCTGCATATATCTATATTATCTTACTACGTAAATCTGTAGAATTTGATTGTACATACAATTTTTGTCGAATTTTATGATAAATATTCGTTTTATGACTAATCGACCCTGATTCTAATGTTTTTATAATGTTTGTCTGTATGTTTCTTTATAACTTAAGAGTGGTTAGATCGACCTTAATGGAAATTGGTACATTGTAAACATGTGATTGCACAAGTGATAAGCCTATCACATGCATAGCCATGCATGAAATTATAAACTGTATAGTAAATATAAAAAAAAAATAATCATTCTTTATTATTTCTTTGGTAGTCATGTACATTTGTTGTTGTGTATGTAGTAAGTAGTTGCGTATGTGGGGAAGGGTTAGTGTAGAGTTGTGTGAGTACGCAGGTGTTTACAGTTTGTGTGAGCGAAACCACGGGAATTTTTGGATCTTAAAAAATAATATTGCTAAATTATAATTTAAACCCAGCGAAGCGAACGGGTAACGGCTAATCGATATGTAAGTCGTATGTGATTTATTCAAGATCTATGGTTGCACGTACATATAGTTATAAATCTGTTGCCTTCGGTATACATTTATAATTAATATTTTAAAAATATTGTAAATTGATTTAAAAAATAATATTTTCATGCATAAATCCAAAATATCCTTAATATGTTATAAACTTTTATACGTATATCGCAGCAGCGAGAACAGTTTGTTAATAGTGTTAAAGATTAATATCTTATCAGAATGAAATAAAATAATGCTATTAATTATTTTATTTCATTCTGATCTTAATCAGATTTGATGTTAACACAAAAACTTGCCTATATAATTAGAAGAAGTTTCACTTCGTGCGCATGTAGCTACACCCTGATACATCCATATCTTATTTTTTAACAGGTTCGGACTCCAATTGTAAAAACACTTCTCGATAAATACGGACGTGAAAAGTCAGAGAACATATGGCAGATCCACACGGCGGCATCAAAATCTGGATAAAAAAAATGTTTCCCTCAGATCTGATTCCTCACACAAACAGTGGAGGCGTTTCTTGTGAGGCAAACGCATAATAGAATCTGGGTTGATTACGTACGACGTTTGTTTTATTTATAAATTTAAGAGATTTATTAACAAAATTTCTCAATAGGTATATAAAACTATCAGCGAATATTTTGACTGAATATATATTTAGCATATATATGTAAAAGTCAATGTTATATCAATATGGTTAAATATAAAAATCAGAAAAATATTCCGAAAACAGAATCATATCTTGTATTTATTATTCTGGTATGATGCTTCGACAAGTATCGTGCTGCACATATTCTAGCAACACAAATAGTACGGGATCCGGCTGCTAAATTAGTACATTAATAATTTAGATTATCAAGAGTTAATTTTTAAGTATTTTTACAACTAGGAAAAGTCATTTTTCATCAGGTGCCAACTAAAATTGCCCGCCAGTATTATTAATTAAAATATTATTAATTGACTTTTAGATAAATATTTCGTTTACATCTTATGGGAATAAAACTTACACCACTACACAACAGTGTATTTAAAGATCTGAAAACTTACAGTTGCCGTCGATCGCTTAGCCGCAACCTATACGCAGCCAGGTGTAAACAGGTATAATTTTGTTTAAAATTTTCGTTTATAATGTATACTCATTTCATTTATACCACATTAAAGCTTATTTTTTCTGTATTTAATGACATAAAGCTGCCTATATAAAAAGCCCGCAAGTCAAAGTTTCCTACCCTTAAACATGCTAAGTATTAAAAATAGAGTGACAGAGAGTGAGTGCGCGAGGTTACTTGTTAGACAAGGTACTAAATGCCAGCTGAACGTGTTTTTGCGCTATTGCGCATGCTCCGATAAATAGGGTTCTCAACCAACGACCTAACTAGTAATAAAATGATTCAAATGCTCTAAAATGAAACGAATAAAGCATCAATATTTAACAAAATAATATTTAATTTATAAGTAATATTAGATATTATTCAGAAAATAACAATTGCATTAAATATTAAAATAATAATAATCATAAAATGAAAACTAACAGATATATCTTGCAAAACGTTAGATTTTGATTAGTTGTTTTTAAACCACATAACAAAACTTTTACTTTAAAAGTGAAAAATCTAATTTATTTTATAAATGTGTTATTTTATTTATATTTTCAATTCAATCGCAGGTGACAAATTATTTACAGTAAATTACAGACAATAATATAATTGAATAGTTATCATAATAAGTTACAAAATAATTATCTGCTTATACAGAATAAACAAGAATGTTTTAAAAAAAGAAAAGATTGATTAATTAATTAATTAATTAAAAAATTTTTAGATTTTATTTCTTGCCATTTATTCATAGTCGGATTCCAGGCTGCTCTCACTATCATCGCTGCTATCAACTTCGTTTCTACATACATCAGAATCTTCTTCGTTATCAGCAGAATCGTCCTGGGAATCACCTAGAATGATATTCTCTACCTCAAGAGTTGTTGCATTTTCTAATCGTATAAGGTATGTTAATACCTTCCCTGTTTTGTCTTTCGCAGTCCTTTATAGACGGTTTTAAATATCTATCAAAGACGATATGAACTTCTTTAGCCTTTTTGGCACACAGTTTTATCAAAATTGACTCAGCAAGTTTGCCAAATGTTTGTGGCAGATTGATGGATTTTATTATATGTATCAAATATGCACCTATTTGATACATATAATAAAATCCATCAATTATTTCTATGTCAACTTTGTCAGGATTTTCTGAGTCAATTTGAGACGTCAATTGTTTGCTTAAAGTTGACTTATCAGTTTCCAACATATCTCCTGAACATGACAACAGTGCCGGAGGTATCGGTGCAAGAGGAAAAGACAAACAGTACCCAATATTAACCTTTTGTTTTATAGCAATTGCTAACAGACGTCCAAAAATATCTCGTTCCATTTTTATTAAAATTTTATTTCCATTTTTATTTTTTATATTTCTTTTTACACAGTCAGATGCAAAATTAAATATTTTTATACGTTTTATTGGTCTAACAAATCTTGTAGGGTCTTCAAAACATTCGGGAAAAAAATGCACTCGTACTCACTCTCTGTCACTCTATTTTTAATACTTAGCATGTTTAAGGGTAAGAAACTTTGACTTGCGGGCTTTTTTTATATAGGCAGCTTTATGTCATTAAATACAGAAAAAAATAAGCTTTAATGTGGTATAAATGAAATGAGTATACATTATAAACGAAAATTTTAAACAAAATTGTACCTGTTTGCACCTGGCTGCGTATAGGTTGCGGCTGGGCGATCGACGGCAACTGTAAGTTTTCAGATCTTTTAAATACACTGTTGTGTAGTGGTGTAAATTTTATTCCCATAAGATGTAAACGAAATATTTATCTAAAAGTCAATTAATAATATTTTAATTAATAATACTGGCGGGCAATTTTTAGTTGGCACCTGATGAAAAATGACTTTTCCTAGTTGTAAAAATACTTAAAAAATTAACTCTTGATAATCTAAATTATTAATGTGCTGGTTTAGCAGCCGGATCTTAGACTAAAAGAAAATTGTACACTGCTGATTTCAAGAAATGCCAGCGTAAAGCTTTCTAAGGTATATTCGCTTTCTAAAGTAATTTAAAGATTATAAACTGTTTTATATTCTTTTTCGTGTAGTGTTGATGTTTTTGCTGATGTAATGTTTTTATTTTGGGACATGCTAATGCACATCATGAATAAACGATTTAACAGTTTTCCTTTTTTGTCTTCAAATACAATATGTAGCAAATTTAATTAGTAGTAAAAAGTAATTCGTATTCTCAGAAATATTGTCCGACATAATTTACTTATGTATGTATTAACTACGTACGATACGAGACGTCAGACGTCTGAGAGTACGAATTGCTGCTTCGTTAAACATTTTATACCAATTTCATTTTATTAATTATTTTTTAATGGCATTTGAAGAAACAAATGAGAATGCAAGCCACCACAGAGTAGGTGATCACCGTCGCCCATCGAGACTCATAACCCAAAAAGTGTGTTATGGCCGTTTAGTAACGAATACGGTATATGATGGAGGGGGATTGAATCATCGAAATTTGCAGGTACTGGACGAAACGCAACAGCGGAAGCTACTGCTTCACGTCTGTGTTAATTGAGAATGTTATATCTTACCGCGTAGTCTGAGAATCAACCTTCCCTTAGGGCGTAACAGTATAGGACATTTTCTGTTAAGTAAAAAGAACTTTTGGTAAAATTATAGATCGCCTTGGTACAAATAGATCGGTACCGCTCAAAAAAGGATGCTGAGCACTGGACGTCTTATGAAGATGGAGGTTCAAAAGCAAATCGCAATCCGTGTCTCTAAATCTTACGTCCAACTAGAATCGTGTTATCTAATTTATTATACCCATCATTTACGGGAACTCTCAACGTTTTAAACGATCTGTGTCATACGGAATGAATGTATTTCATTCGATGTATAGGTATTTAATTTAATATGAAATTCCAAATACCTTTGTGATAATAAAACCCTAACAAAAGCGTGTCCATGTCCAATTATTTCCAATTCAATAACAAATCCATCGCTACGCTAGTACAATGTCGGTTATTTGTCTCGCTTATTATACGGCGTGCGACGATAGTCTCGCACTTATTGTGTCTACCTCCTCCTAGAGCATGAATAAGTCATGTGCTTCGTTACAAGAATTGGAATAAAACCTTTCATCTCGTCTTTACTTGAAATATTCCATAATTTTCTCATCTTACTATTTGTTACAAGGAATCCAGAAAACTATACTTTTCTTTATTCAAGTAAGACCACGTTAACTTCTAATTTTTTTTCGTAAGAGTTGTTAGTGTTTTTAGAAAAGCATTACTTAGTTTTGAACACAAAACTAAATACATAGGTACTAACATTGTAAATGTGAAACTAAATGTCAGTGTGTGATTTTGATAAAATTTACAATATAAATCGCTTGAACGTGAGAAACTCCATAATTTTTCTTTCTTTTCTCTCTATTTGTTATTTATCTATAAAATTTAGCTCGTGTTTGTCTGTCTGTTTGTCTCTATGTCTTTTTATATCTTGTCAACTTGATGAAATTTGTTGTGAAACAAGAGGATAAGATAGATGGTAGGCGAGAGTGAAAGCGAGATAGAGGAAGAGAGAGAGAGAGAGAGCGCGAAGGGAAGAAAGAGATATTAAAATCGGGAAAAGGATCAAGAATCGAGTTGGTGATGGTATCGCGATCGAGTTTGGATTTGAGATTATGATAAGAAAATAATGTTGACCAAGATTTTTTATATGCGTAGCTGCAATGTGGTTGTGGGCAAAATTTAGTTTTTATACATTTTATACCTTTCTGCACTAGTGGACATAGAATGTGTTCTTTCATCTTTCATATTAAATTACCATTTCACCAGTATTGCTTTCGGTCACGGTTCCTATTTGCAAGAAACTGAAGTAAATGCTAGTGTTAAAATAAAATATAGGTTATTTTACTCAGGGACAATGTAATTTTCTATCAATGAAAGAATTTTTAGAATCGTTGTTGTACGTTGGTTTAGTAATATAATACGTGGACAAATCATAAAATAGATTCCATAAAAAAACCTTTTCCCATAATGTTTAGGTCGGGGAAAATTATTTCATAACTAAAAAGTTGCATTACAGTCTCTTTGGTTGTGCTGTTGTATCTGGCTAGTTTTGATATCCCGCCAATTTTTTATTGTTTTTCTGTCCACCAAAATATGTGAATCTAACGAAGAAACTCGATATATTTTGAAGTTTTATTAGAAAAAAAAGGAAAAATGTTGAATAAGCCGGGAAAAAAAAACTGTGACGTTTATGGACTAATGAAGCGTTAGTTAGCGTTGCATAAAACTGATTCAAGCGTTTTCATTCCGGTAATTTCGATGTCAAAGATGAACCTCGCTCTGGTCGACCTGTGAAGGATAAAGTCGATGCCATTTTGGAAAAACTAGACCAAGATCAACTTATTAGTTCTTAAGATTTAGCTGAAGAGCTGGGGATTGACCACAAAACGGTTTTAACCCATTTGAAAAAAGCTCGATACTTGGGTCCTATACGAGCTCACTTAAAAAAATCTAATGTTTTTTGTACTCATTTGAGATTCTCTATTAACGTAATGAACCCGAACTATTTTTGAAAAGATCGGTTACTGGTGATGAAAAATGGATTACCTACGACGAGAACGTGTGAAAAAATCATAATGGAAAGGCAAGCAAGCTCTATAGACTATAGCGCAACCCGGATTAACTCGTAAATAGTTGATGTTAAGTGTATGATGGGATTAAAAGGGCTTTATTCAGTATGAGCTTTAAGAGTGAGGCAAAGCCATCAGTTCGGATCTCTACTACCAACAGCTGATGAGACTCAAGCAAGAAGTATAGAATAAACGACCAAAATTGATTAATAGAAACGGAGTGGTCTTTCTTTATGATAATGTCAGACCACACGCATATTTAGTTACTCAGGAAATATTGAGAGAGTTTGTTTGGGAAGTGTTAATGCATCCACCATATAGCCTCAACTTGCATCTTCAGATTTTCACGTGTTTCGGTTTCTTCAGAATTCTTTAGGTAGTATTAGGTTAACATCAAGAGAGGACTGTCAAAAGTACTTGTCCCAGTTTTTTGATAAGAAGTTCCAAAATTTCTATAGCAATGGTATTATGTTACCATCTACAAAATGGCATATATATTATACTTAAATGTAAATATAATATGATAAAAAATTATCAAATAAAATATGATAATTGAATATGTATTATGAAACACAAAAAACGTTCCTCCGACCTTGTATACAAGTGGATTTTGAAAATCATTAGAAAATGATAAACTGAGTAGACTAGCAAGTTATTTTTATTATTACTGTTTTTAAAAATAGTGTCTTTTGCCATCGATATATCGCTGCATTCGATTCGACACACAGAAAACACTTGAACACTGTGTGCACTTGCACAAACACTGCACTCGCACTTAGGGGTCGCTTCGACGGCCATTTTATATGCAGCTTCTGCTTCTTTGGCGTCCATAAACCATTTTCCTTGAATGTTTTTTTATTCTAGGAAATAAAAAATGCATGGTGCGAGGTCAGAGTTATAAAGCGGGTGGCCTAGTATTTAATTTCCCCAAATAGTTAGTTATTTGTCTAGCGGTATGTGATGTGCCGTTATTATGATGAAGGAGAATTCTACTGCGAGATCGTTTTTCCCGAACTTTTTCCAAAACAATTATAAGTATACCGGTCTGCAGTAACTGTTTTTTCTTTTAAAACAATTGTTGCATAATGATCTGTCATTTCAAAGAAAGAGGCCATCATCTTCTTTCCGATGTTTCGACTTTGTTTTACTTTAGTACTCGTAAGGAAACATTCCCTTAACAGACTGTCTTTTGGTTTCGGGATCGTAATAGTAATTCCAGCTTTCATTTTCTTTATCTATGTCGTTATCACCGGCAAATATTTGCATCATTTTGTGCTACCAATTAACACGACCGAATTTTTGAGCTTTGGTCAAATTTGAATTTGACCAAATCATGAAGGATTTTGTGCACTTGATTCATACTGATGCCTAAGCTTGTCCGAATCTGTTGTACTTAAATTCGTTAAAACCGTTTAACTTAAACAAGCGGAAAGATATGGAGCTTCATTATGAAAAGCGATCCGAAGTCTGTTAGAAGTTTCTTGTTGGATTAAATGGTAATGAAAGTCACAAAAAATCATTGCACGAAATTTTTATCGCGTTAAATTTATGTTGATATTAGAGATACAATTTTCTATTTGCTGCCAATTTGTAACAACAAATGACAGATGAATGCAAAATATATAATAAAGTTGGCAAAGAATTCCACTTTTGAAATTTAAATAGGCTTTTTGATTTTACTGTTCCTAAGGGGCCAGTTCTAAAAATTTATGTGTCGCCCAGGTTAGTCAATTGCTAGGCAGTATATGTAAAACCATAATTAGCTAGTTACCTTTCCAAGTGTCCATTGAAACTAGTATTTTCCCAAAGAATCAATAAATTTCAAAGACACTAGATTTACAGTGACTAGAGAAAGTACCTGGACAATCGAGCTTTGCTCAGCGCGTTTCCAGTTTAACGAGGAATATGATAACTTTTCACGAAAAAGGTTGCTTGTGTTCATTTCCAACATTAAATAATTAAATATATAATATTCATATTATTATATATACCGCATAGTATGTAAAACAATAAGAAACCTACTTAAGTATTTTATGTGTAGTACTAGCTGTAGTTAATATCATGTGGTACCATTTCTTCTTGCGAAACAATAACTTTCTTAAAGAAATAACATATTGGTTGTTCATGTTACAACATTACAAGCACTTTTAGGGTTCCGAGCCAAAATAGCAAAAACGGAACCCTTATAGTTTAGTCATGTCTGTCCGTTCGTCCATCCGTCCGTATATCACAGGTATTTTATTCAAAAATTACAAAATGAATATTCATGAAATTTATAATGTGCGAGTCTTGTATAATCTGCTACGTAGTTTGGTAGTTAAATAAAAAAATAAAAATTTCGAAGGGGCACTCCATACATGTAACAGAAGCTGAAAAAAATATTTTCAAATAACATCAATGAGAGGTACATATTTCGACAGTTCTTTTAAAAATACTTTAAAGTTTTTAAGCAATTTTTCTGATTCCTTGAATTATTTCGGAAACAATTGCTCTGAAAGTAACAGAAATTGTTCCTCCTCTTTATTTTCTGAACTGTTTGTCCCAAAAATATGAAAAAAATAAAAGAGATAACGCTAAATGAATACTTTCAACAAAAATCATTTTGAATATGATGGGATATACCGTTTTTGAGTTATTGCCAGAAATTGCGCTTTTCTTAAAAAGGACGTAAATGCCATGAAGATACGCTCCTTTGCTGATGCACTTTCGCTTGCACTAGTTTTATAGTAATAGTTGACACTTAGACACACCTAGAAACTTGCTAGTTATACGCGATTAAAGTGCTCATAACTATTCTGTGCGGGAAACATGAAAAAAGCATAACAACGTACATTTTCCATCTGTATATGTATTTGCATTTCTTTGTAATAATGGTTTCGACACCCTATAATGAACATGATCCGACATGCTTTTGGCCAATTTTATTGTAAAGACCTGCACCTAGAATTTGTATTACTCTAACAAGAGTAATACAAATTCGAAACATCAAATTCATTTTTGTTTTTTTTGATAATCGTCGTCGACAGAGATCGTAATCGAGCGTCGCTTAAAACTGAATTCCTGTTTTTGAAAATAATTATCAGATCTTTGAATTCCTCACCAAACTATATTTATTCAAGGATAATAGTTCAAAGAAAATAATACCCTATAAATAAAGTCTCTGCTAATAAATTTTCATATTCTGAAAGGACGGAAAATTATTTGGCTTATTGCCCAAGTCAGATAACTCGATTTCATCGAATGTGTTTTATTTGGAACCACTTTAGGTATCATTTGGACTCGTACTTCTTTATATCCAACATATTTTTGAGAAAGCATATCTAAAAGTTTTCTGCGATCTCACAATAAACTTAATAAATTGTTCTCAGAACAGAGTAATCAGATTTTCCGATATACTACGAGTATTATAAAATATTTTAAGTAACTCGGAATAAAGGCGAATTCTACAGCATTATTCGAACAAACACGTAAACTGATTACTGACTTAAGTCTAAGTGAATTTCTTGAAAGGCTTCTATAGGTAGACGGTCTCAATGGGACCATATTAGTAAGCTTACGCTGTCCCGAGTCTCGTGAGACATCGGTACATCGAATTAAAATTTGATTGTGTTTATCTCTATGATGAGATTTAATATCGGCAATCAACTGCAATCCCTGCGGAAAGTGTGGTTACGGTTGGATCAGCTCAGCAAGCAGCTGTTTTAATTGCTATGTATTAGAGAAATTCTTAGAAATTCTATACCAAAAAAGTGCGCTTAATACATACTACAAAAAAATCTATTTATTGTATTACACGGGCATTCGTGTGCCCAGGCACACATTCGTGTGCCTGGGCACACGAATGTGTCTGACTCTCACAGACTAAAAACCTCCTGAAAAACTTGAATTGACTTGAACTAGGCGACGTGCGCAGCCGGATCTGCTCTCGATCCCTTCGCCCTCGTCGATTACCGCTCCTCATGCTAGATGCCCCCTTCCACCTGCCGATATACGTATGATGCGTGTGCGAGCGCGCTCGTAGATGGTTCGGCGTCTGCATCTGCGACGGAAACGATCACGAAGCGACCCACGAATATCGACACTCCGCCCCTCAATAACATTCCTGATGACATTAGGGCAACAGAAGAGATTGACTCTGCTATAAGTGCTCTTACCAGCCACGTCAGGACAGTGGTCGGGAAATGTGAGTGGGAGGTTCCGGCATCCTCGGATCGTCAGAAGTATCCGCCCGAGATTCTCGAATTGATAAGAGCAATAAACGCAGCTCTGCGTCGCGCGAACGCATATTCTACTCCCGAATACCAATCCAGAACGCGGCCTCTCCAGCGCAAAGTGAAAACTCGCGTTCAGGAGTTCCGAAATGAGAGTTGGAGTAATGTCATGGAGGAAATTGTGCCCACATACAAAGCGTTTTGGAAAGTTACTAAAGCGCTTAAAACAGAGGGGTATACACCTATACCTTCTCTTAAAAAGTCTGATAATTATATCGCCCTTGACGACATGGAGATAGCGGAGTGACTCGCAGATTCTATAGAGTCCCAGTGCTCTCACATTTTCCCTCCACATGACATTGCTCTTGTAAATCGAATCGAGGAAGAGCTTATTCACAAAGCCTCCCTCGAACCCAAAGATGATTTGCCTCCCGTCTCACTCAGCGAAGTCCAAACGCTGGTGAAATCTCTTAAAACCAGAAAGACACCGGGCCTGGGTGGTATTAGAAATAAAGCAATTAAATGCCTTTACTTACCCCTACTGGGCCTTCTGGACGTGATATGTGATATTTAACGCGTGCCTTAGAAATTGCTATTTCCCTCCCGCCTGGAAGGAAGCGGAGGTAATAGACATTCATAAGCCAGGGAAACCTCGCGACCTCCCTGCCAGCTACAGACCGATCAGCCTCCTGAGCGGTCTGGGCAAACTTTTTGACAGAATTCTCAAAACTGGTTTAAGCGATCAGCTCTTCGGGAAGGCCTTATCATTGATGAGCAGTTCGGCTTTCGCCCAGCTCACCCCTGCTCACACCAGCTCACACATACCCCTAACAAGTCCTCCGACTACAAAAGACCGTTACTGTCTTCTTTAATATAGCCAAGGCCTTTGATAGAGTATGGCACGCGGGTCCTATTTATAAACTTCATGTACTTGAAGTACCAATCGTCTTATTCATATAATTCATAGCTATTTATCACACAGGTATTTAACTTTTAGATACGAGTACACGTACGCGACTAGACGTCTTATCAGAGCAGGAGTTCTTTGAGGCTCCTCCCTCTTTCCCCTGCTGTACTCCGCGTATACAAACGATATACCGCGACCGCCGTCTGGCGTTCAACTCGCGTTATTCGCGGACGATACCGCGCTCTATTTTAGGAGTAGGTATAAACGATGCACCTTCCTCGACCTCCAGAAGACTATTGATGAGCTAGATCAATGATTCCGTATCTGGAGGATAGAGATGAACCCAGAAAAATTGGCAGCTATACAATTTAAGTATAGTAAGATTAGGAGTCGATATGTTGTCGACTATGACACTCCCAATCTTAAAATATTGAACACGAACATTCCGTGGCAACGAAATTATAAATACTTAGGAGTCACGCTCGATAAAAATCTCCATTTCCGAGACCATATCGCGCGTGTTATAAAAATTGCACTTTTCTACAGAGCGAGGCTCAGAGCCATGCTCGGTAGTAGAAAAAATAAATTATTTAGGCGCAATAAGCGCGCTATTTACAAATGTGCATTAGGACGGTGATTACATACGCGTCTCCTGTTTTCGCTGTTCTTTCGTTTCCTCGTATTTCATGCCGTTCCGACAGCATTGGATAAATTACAAGTTATACAGAATAAATTCTGTAGATCAGCCACGGAGGCACATTGGTGCGTCCGTAACTCAGTTCTTCATAGGGACTTAGAACTCCCTACTATCTCCAAATATATGAAGGACGAACGGCGCATGCCTGTCGGCGCCCGCAGAACACCCAATGGCTGGCTGCAAGTTACCATATCTTTTGAGAGGGCAGTGTTCCTCTCGAGATGAAGCCCGGGTTCGAGGCATAGGTTTATACCCGCACCTGCACCCGCTGCAGGGTGTGGAGGATCCTCGAACGAACGAACCGTCGCTTAGATTCAATTGGTCTAAATTAAACCCGTCTAATTGGTCGCTCTCTTAAGGATGAATCCGGAAATTGCAAGAGATAGTGTAAAAAGCAGCTGCATGCTGCATTCAGCCTGCAGTACCAGTATTGCACTATCCTGCACTACCCCAGTACTGCATCTAGTCTATAGTCTACTATAGTACATAGCATACGTGTCGGCATATCGGAAGCGAAGCTCTGTGCCTCTATAGACACCTAGTATTATTTAGACGACCTAAGTTGGTGAGTTGCTACTCCTGCGAAATAATCAACAGATTAGCAAAAACAAAAGCGTTCCATACGTGTGCGCCCGGTCCATCACATTTTTTTTTGTACACAATAAAGGAAACGGGAATTCTTGGGCCCAACTATAATAAGTTCTGGCATGTTATATATTATTGAAATAATTTATATTTCAAAATTTTAAAGATCAATAATTTACAATCTGGGAAATAAGAAAATTAAAAATTAGTTGAGGGTTTGAGTAAATTTGTTTATCGATAAACATACAATCGGGTAATGTAATCAAGGTCCTACGTTTTGAAAAAAAATCCCTTATACAGATTGATTATCTCAATAAAAATATGAAGTAAAAATATTAATAGCATTTCAAATTAAAATATTCATTAGTTTTAAGTTTAAATAAAGGTATAATAAATAATATTATAATCGAATCTAGTCTAAAATCGATTTGTTGTTTTATTTTTGGTCTATATGCTTGACAATGACAGCTAACAGCTCCCGGTTTAATTATTGAATACTTTGTCATATAAGTTAATAGTATAGATGCTGGGAAAATAATACAACAGTTAAATATGCATATGAATGCTGGAAGCGATATAGCAGATTTTATTGTAATAACTAATTATAATAAATGAAGAGTTAATTTTCAAGCTACAAAATGATAATTTAAATGATTTTCCCGAGCTTATCGAAAGCTAACTAATTCTCAATTCTTTAGGAACATATCAAATAAATCGGGCACGGTCCTATTATGGCGAGCATGTTAGAGGAAATGGTTTTGTCGTAAAGTGTGCAGAGAGGTCGAGAGCAGTCTACTTCGAGAGCTGTCAGCTTCAAATACCTCATGGCTATCTAAAGGACGCACATAAGACGAAAAACTTATTTTATTCATATTTTAGTTGACAATTCGTGCAGAGGTAGAAACGCAATAATTGAAAACTATAGTAATTAATTTTTTTGCGAAAGGACTGTAGGTAGCTGCGCGCATGTAAATTGTATAATGTGATATCTTTCTTGGGCTAAGTACTAAGATAATATCACGTGCACACTTCTTAGATGATGTGTTAATTATAATTGAATACTAATAAAATAAAGTTAATAAAAAGTATTTTGTTTTTAAATATCTCTTTACTTATGTCTTAGTCTATGATTTGTATGTTTGTTAAAGGTTGAATTTTGGAGATAGATAATCTTCGTGAAATTTATATACTATTACTATATTTAAATTCATGCTTGCAATTAATATATACATGTCGGTGCCTGTGCACTAAGTGTGTGGGCTTCTCCCGCGCGCTGCCCCTCCGTCGCCTGGGCTAGTGATGTGCGTTAACAATGTTCTTTAACATTCTGACAGTAGTAGTATATTAAAACGCTTATAAATCTATTTAAAAATGTTCATGTACTCTGAAAATAAGATGATAGATGTTTTTACATAACTTCACTTTTACTAAATCTCTAACCATTTTGCTTTTAGATTGCCAAAGTCCGCAAAATTTATAGTGAGCGTTTGTTAATATGTAAGCTCTAAATTAATACAACTGTTATACTTTTACATTTAGACCCAAGTTTGTATGGAAGCGTTTCCATCTCCTTTGTTGTTAAATCAACAAATAATTATGCTATACTCATGCATGTGTGGGTTTTTTATTCAAACTATCGTCAAGTTGTATTTTTATTAAGGAATAATAAAGTTCGTTTTTTTTCTAGCAGTAAGTTGACATTCGTTAGACATGTGTAAGTTTTAGACAATAGTAATCTAACCAACGCCGGCCCTAACCCATAGTCAGAGTAAAGCGATAATATTTTTAAACGCTCTTTGGCCACGCTTTAATATCATATAAATTATATTTCAGTTCAAATCAAATCAAATTAAAAATATATTTATTTTTAGGTAACGAAATTACATTTCAAATAAGTCATTAATAAATTCTTTTCGACATTACCACCCGTTCCAAATGCCGATTCACCGAGAGAAGAATGGGCAAGAAACTCAAGGCTTGCTCTTTTTACTCATCAATGCAAAGAATTTAAAAATATATAATTTGGTCGATATTAAAAATAATATGAAAAACCTGTTGGCCGAGCAGTTCAATTCCAGAGGCTTTTCATTAAGATATTCCGACACGGTTTAATAGCCCTTGCCTTATAACTTTCTTTTAACGAAACGTTTAAACTCAGCGAATGGCAAATTTTGAATTTCAGCTGAGATCTTATTATAAAAGTGCACACACAGGCCCTTAAATGTTATATTAACTTTAATTAGACGTGTTTTATGAGCAGCAAGATTGTTCTTATGTCTAGTGTTAATGTTATGAATGTCGCTCGTTTTTTGGAAGGATTCTATATTGATCTTGACATATACCAGGTTTTCGTATATGTATTGTGATGCTAAAGTTAGGATGTTAATTTCTTTAAATTTTTCTCTTAAAGATGCCATTGGCCTCGAATCATAAACAGCACGAATAGGTCGCTTTTGCAATACGAAAATTATCGGCTGCGTGACCCCATAACGAAATTCCGTAGGTCATAAGACTATAAAAAAAAAAACTAATAAACTAGGAAAAATTTTACAAGTTTTGTTTTCCTCTCATTGAGCATAAGATTATTAATACTAAACCACTCAACGATTTCAAAAATGGTACTGTTTACTTCGGCAAAAGCTGGTTGATACGTATCAATCTTAAAAAGTAACAAAGTATCATCAGCAAACAATACAATCCCATGACCATTATTAACAAGATGTGATAGACCATTACTGTACACTGGGAATAGAAATAGTCTAGTAACTGAACCCTGTGGCACGCTCATATTGACTGCAGATCCTTACGATCTCTTAACACTAATCTCAACCCTTTGAATTCTATCACTTAGATAAGACTCTAAATCTCCAAGGGAAGATTCACCTGTGACGCCATAATGATGTAGTTTCCTGATCAATGTGTAATGTTGAATGCAGTCATATACCTTGGATAAATCACACAAAACACCAGTAGCGTTCCTTGAATCCTTCCAGGCATCAAAAAATCTGCTGAATAAGCTCGACACCGGCTTCGGTTGTTGAGCGACCCTTTGTGAATCCAAATTGTTTAACGTTCATCAAATTATAGTTATAAAAATCTTGCAATAGTTGATTTTAAAAAGCTTTTCCAAAATTTTACTGAGCGTCGGTGGTATTGATATCGGTCTTAAGTTTGTAGGATCAGATATACTACAGGATTTAAATAATGGAATTACTTTATTTTGCTACATTAAATCCGGAAACACACCACAATCAACGCAAACATTAAAAATCACTACTAGACATGGAGCAATGCAGTTTATTATTGAATCAATTATTTTTACGGAAAGGCCATAAAGATAGGCAGTTTTTTTTTCATTTTTATATATTGGAATGTTTTAAGAACGTCATTGTAATGGATGTGGGTAAATACAAAAGAAACGCCATAAACATCGATGTTACGTAACAACAAAGATTCGGCGAGAGTCGGCGAGTGCTTCAGAGATTGTGTAGTTGAAACTGGATTACTAGCAAAGAACCTTTCAAAAGCAAAGGCAACCTCTATGTCTTTGTTTAAAATTTTGTCATCAATTTTTAATTGAAATTTTAAATTTTGGGATGTTTGTTTTCCAGTTTCACTATTTATTATATTCTAAGTAGTTTTCATCATGTTTGTACTCTTTTTTATTTTATAACAGATAAACATTTATTTTGCGGTTGCACACACACGCTTAAAAATCCTGGAATAATTTCTTACGTATTGCTCAAATATATCCGAATTATTATATGCCCTTTCTTTATAAAGTACGTACAATTTACGTCCACTAGTATGAATCTTACTTACGTCCACTGTGACCTAACCACTAAACGATAAAATATTATTAGCATTGATGTTTTTTGATTTAAAAATATCGTTGCATTCAGACCTGGTTATAGCCAACATTGAACTATATAATTCATTGGAGTCTTTACAATACGATAAATCACACACCTTTTTTAATACATTAAACCTAAATTGCTCAAGACGACCAGTGTTGACAGGCACAAATTTGATTATATATTTTATTTTTTCTCTATCATTGATTTCAAATGTAACCAACTGTCCACAATAGTCAAATGATAATTTACTTATAACTGACTTATACTCTGGATTAATATTTGTGAATATATTATCCAGACAGGATGACAAAGTAGCTGTGAACCTAGTTGGGTCCAAAAATAAATTGTCTAAATTATAACATTGGAATAGAGAATTTATTCGAGTACATAATCAAGAATTTTCCAATAGATTTCTATTAAAGTCTCGACACACAGCAATATATTTACAATCTTTACTAATTTTATACAAAGTATTATCCATTACTTTTTCAAATACATATATCATAGGATGACTTAGAGGGTCTGTAGACGCTTTATACAACAAGCTGCTTTATTTCTGTTTAAGTATGAGTTAAGCATTAACAGGCTTAGATCGGTTGCCGAGCATTTCCAATTAAAACTTGGAGAAGATTATCTTATTTTAATTTTCGTATATGCATTATATCTACAAAACTTAAACTTCGAATCCCTGGACCACGTGACAATTCTTCTTAGGTCGAATTTTTAAGATTTCTTTCAAAGCACCTACGCTGCAAGGAACTATAACTCTCCGATTCTTATTTGCTTAGATCGTGAGGTTTAGCAGCAAAAACGACATATTATATTAAACAGTCAGAATATTTTTGTGTGTAAGTATGTGACAAGATGTGACATCGTAGTCTCTATTGTCTGATCTCGCATCATCTCGTCCAACGAACTCGACTTCGACCATCTCTCGAAGTAATTGATAACACTGTAGTTATTATTCGAAGTCCTCACGGGAACTCCCAACTGTGTACGGTGTAGTCGGCGGCCGTAAAGCGCACGACTATCTCATTATGTCGTCTGTCGCGTCCCCTACAAGATCGGTTTCGAGTATTTCTCGAGTGGCAGTTTCAATAACGTCTATTTTCTTTTCTAAGTAAGTACTTCTTTCATCTTCGATGGAGGGCGGCGGCCGTTAGTTGCAATGCTCTTGTGTGGCGTCCATTCCATTAATTGAATTTTCTTATTTTGATTTTAAAACATCAACAATGTAACTAACTAATATTATTATTAATGTACAAAAACGCAAAGTTACTGAGGAAAAACTAGGAGTGAAATTTTAATAATAAGTATTCCTTTTGTTTAATATATGGCATATAAAGAATAGATTGTTAATTCCAGTCGTGGTCATTGTGATGTTCATATGAGTATGTATACTTTACATACATTAGTATGCTTAAAACAAATTTTCGTTAACAGAATTATTAGCAAAATATAAGTTTTTTATATTAAATATTTACATTGTTTTTGTATATTTTCTGCTTCCAATTCGTTAATAATCATTTTAGATTGGAAACCCATTTTTCGAAATAGTCATCGCCTTGGTTAATACTATCAAATATTAAAATAATGTTAAAGAATTAATTTAAAAACATTTAAGTATATATATCGACAATAGGAATCTTATTATTTTGAATTAATTAAAGCTGTTGTTAATTTTCAACGTAAGATTCAAGTTGCGTATTTACATAACAAGCAGGCGTTGTAAAAGTGGATGAAGGATTTTTTTTTGTACGATGAGCAAAAGTCTTTCCATTGCCGCTGCTCAGGATTAGTCCGAAACGAAACTTTGCTATCCAGTTATCAATTTGATCTCGTTAATTTAAACTCTCCTCGCGAATTCCGCCGACATTCCTCGGCGATGACGTCCGGCCCGTTGGAGCCAATTACACCAATTTCCGTCATTCAATTTCGGTTCATTTTATTCCCATTACCGGGTAAATACAATAATCAGCTATTCGATTCCGTCCCGCGTCGGCGTCCCGGGGCGTCTCGGAAGCACCCTCGGCGATCAATGCAAATGCGATGTGCTTCCGGGTGGATGTTTACCCGGGGAAACTATAAAACGAGCTTACCGAAATAACCGGAGTCGTGTTTGTGTTAGTGCGATTTATGCTTCTCTTCTGGATGTAGTTATCGTGGAGTTTTTTTTTTTCCTATCGCGACTCCATTGCCGGTAGGGTGGCCATGAAGTAGAAACTATGCGGCGGAATATTTTAAAAGTTTTAGTTAATTATCTAAAAAGTGATAGCTTCGAGTTTTAGTATTAACAATATACTTGTGTACGGATGTAGGAAGCTATACTTATTTGGCATAATTATAAAAATGTTTTTAAATGCAAACAAATTATCAATTATAATAAAAATAATGAAAAGACAGGAGCCGGATTGTCGATACGATAAAGTTAATTCATATTTGAAAAATAAAAAAAAATATATATTTGCTTATACAAAATGCCATCTTCCATTTTGAATTCAGCTACACAAAACGTACCGACTGATCTCATTGTTGAACTTGTTAATTAACTTCCCTATATTCTCAGCTTATTTGGGTTTGGAAAATCGGTCTGGTTCAAAAATTTCATTTTCTAATATCGGTTCAAACGAGCTCAATTTTGAAATTCTATAACTATCCAAGACTTCGATTGGTTACGGATGGGGAGATAACCCAGAGGGCAAGTCAAGGAGAGGAGGAAAACGACAAAGCAGAGGAGGTGAGGGGGTACAACAGAGAGTAAAGTAATAACTTAGCTCTCAAAGGGGAGTCACACTAATTGGTAAGGGATATATATAGAAAAATAAATATAAAGTAAGGGCATAATACTGAAGGTACTATACTAATAATTATAAAGGGATGAGCGATATAGTATAGAGTAGAGAAGGCACCTAAATGTTAATCTAAGGACAAATATTGCAAAAGAGCGGGAAATAATACCAATTGGAAGATAACAAAGCACTTACAAATTAATATTAAAACCTTATATTATAAGCGCCACATAGTGGCAAACTTTATTGGTACATCCTATTAGTGGTCTGAAGTTGTTCGCTAAACCGTTTGGGAACTTCATACTATAGAGTTTTCGTCTCGCCCCGATAAAAATTCACTTTCAACATTTTCATATCATTTCACAAATATGCAAAGTGGATATCTAAAATTATTAAAAATGCTTGACTTAAAAATAAAACCCTAAGTACAGAATAATAAATTTTAAGTTTCAAGTAAAAAGTTTCAAAGGGAGATGCTTTGTGTAGGTGAAGTTAAGTTGCAAGAAGGTGACTTTCAGAGTACTTCATTTAGATACTTTTCTGTGTTAAGTTTTTATCAAATCTCACCTCAGATACATTTCTTTTTATTTTAAGTTGAGAGGCGACTTAAGCCTTCCAGTTGGCTCGGTGCGGTTTGGTGAAAGTAACGACCATTATTATGAATGTGGCGACCGTGTCTTCACATAGCTTTGGTTGGTCTGCAAAGTGCTGAGCAAATTGTTTAACTTGATTTAAGTTGATATTTCACTGGCTAATTCAACCGTATAGTCACAGTTTTAATCCGTTATGAAGACAACGCGCGAATTACTGCATCATCACCGAGTTCAATATGTGTCACATTAATAACAGTATTTAGTGTCGATGGCATATTTTGCTCCTAAATTATTATATGAACTTTAATATTTCATTTAAATCAGGCAATCCGTTATTACATTGCGACTTTAGTGAACATTTATTAAGAAATACATAAGTTCAGGAGTTTAAACTTTTTATTCCTATATCTATACTTTATCCGAGAGCAAATTGAAAGCAGGTAACGGTCGGTTTTGAGGAAGCTAGTGAAGTCGTCGTGCCTGTTAATATATTTCTATATCTATGTGCAATGCCGAAAAAAACCTTCTTGTAAAAGCTTTGTATAGCAAAGTTCGGAGAATCCTGGCCGTTTCAGAACATTGATGAACGCGCTGTGTCAGCTCTTAGCCCTTGAGAGGAATGAGGAGAGGAAGGGTAAACGGAAAGCTACATAAAAACGAAAATAGTTAAATAAAACAAAGGTATCATGGGGAAACATAGGTATAAATAAATGGGTTGCACAGAAAAACTGTTTCTTAAAATATATATCGGAAGTTCACTGGAAATCACATGACAATTATCATTTCTATGCCTGGAGGAAGTAAAGTTTAGATGATTCACGTCTTGATACATAAAGTTTTACGAGCGTGCTTGTGTCCCATACAAATATCCGGACGTCTCCGGATAAAAATTTTGATCAGTTTTTAGAGTTCCGTGTCTTAAAAGGAAAAACGGAACCCTTATAGGATCACTTTGCGTCCGTCCGTCTGTCTGTCGGTCAAGACCCTTCATCTCTAAAACACGTAAAGGTATGCGGTTGAAATTAAAACCATATACTCAAGTCTACAGTCGCTTGACGTTTTGAAAATATCAAATATCTAAGATGATGTGAAAAAATGATACGGCAGTTTATACCGCAAAAAACGTATATTTTGACACTCCAAGGAATCAATATTTATAGGATATTCACGTTGCCCTAGACCTATAAAATTTGGAAATTAATGCAGTCTTATAACTACAAGTATAAGAAAAAATCTGAGAATCATACATTTGTAATTAAATCATAAAAATAACCTTAGTTAGGTTACCTAACTAATTTAGTTATGAATAGTTAGCAGAACTACAATTTCCTTTAAGTATATAGGTTTTGGAAATTGAATTTCTGGAAAAGCTCTGAAAAAACTGCGAGACTCGATTCCTGGACTATTTATAATACTAGCTGATGCCCGCGACTTTGTCCGCGTGGTATTTGTTATTCCTTCGATTAAAATTTTTAACCTCTTTATTGTAGTGACCTCGACTGACACGATCATTATCATTAAATAAAAGAAAAAGGTTCTAACTTACCATTTTTATTGATACGACAATTTTATGATACAAAATTTTATAATACGAAACTGTCTTCAATTATTTTGCAAGAAAATGGTAACCTTGGACTGATGCTGGCATCACCTGAAATCGCGCAGGAAACGAGAAATGAGAATAAATTGTCGGGGGTTGATAAAAATTTTCAATTTTGTTTAGGTTAGGTTATGGAAGTATAGATCTCAATATCTTATAATGCTTCTTTATAGACGACGTTTGACGTAAATTGATTCGGAACATGGAAAAATAATTTGGTTGACTGCCTTACACGGGAGAAAGCTACATAGAGCTGGCCGCGCGAGAAACAGCTGACACTGAGATCCACGCCCGCAATACGCAGCGTCTGCCCTTGAGCTTTATTAATTGTCATTGCGTAATACAAACTCACCGGGAACTGTACACGTTTGAAACGGAAGGGGTAATTATTCGGAACCAGTGGAATTCGGGGTATAAAAACTCTCTCGCCGACACCAAATCCCGTCAAAATCTCCGCTTCTATTATGTTACGTTGCAGAGAAGTAACTTTCAGTCTAGTCCCGTTGCATAATTTTGGGGGGCTTAAATTTCGTAACAGAATAATAGGAACGCCATTTTTTTAATTAATTTTGTGTGATGGAAGGCCAGGAGCACTCAGAGAATCAATGAATACAACTGGATAGTTGGTAGAACCATCTTGCTCCATTACTCAGTTGATAGAAGTATACTCCACTAATTCTCCTTCAACATTGGTAAGCATATCCAAGTTGATTCTTGCAGCTTGGTCATTTCGCGGAGTCAAAATTGATCTTTCACAAAACCATGAGTTTTCATGATTTGTTATTTGCCTAATATAATATATTGATTCGAGTGGACAAATATCTGCTTATTAACCAGTAAGTTAGTTAGCTATTTAACCAGTAAACTATGAATTGAAAAGATAAATAACTATTTGGACTCGATGTATGTAGGTATGTATATATATAGCTTGTATATACATACTACATACATACCGTATACCAGTGTATACATATAGCTTATATAGCTTACTATACTAAGTTTTAAACTCAAAATGGCGTTTCCCCAAACTTAATTTGCCCCATATGAATTTTTTACTATTTTACAACCGTGATTCCTTTGCAAAAATTGAATGAAAAACTTATGAGGGTTTTTAAATGTGTTAATATACTCATCCCTAAAATTATATACATATAGAATTATACATTATTACAATATATATACAATAACGATAATATCTCGTTTTTTTTTACTCGACTTGAGAAAACCAGAATGTAGGGTTGAAATTGTCACAGGTTTGTAAGCTTAGCATGTATCGATGTATATCGATGTATGTATGTACCTACCTATTTATTATGCCTGGGAATACTATACCAAAATTAATAAATGATGACCTGTCATTCTCATTCTTTGCTTTAAGTCAAGATGATGACTTTACTTAATTAGGTTGTGTATTAAGCTGTGTAAGTTACTATAGTTTTTTAATTATCCCACGGGAACTCTTTAATTTTGCGTGATTAATAATATCTAAAATGTAGACCGGGGATGTAAGGTACCACCATGCAAAATTTCATTTAATACGGTCCAATGGTTTCGGAGATTAGCCCGTATAAACAGACAAACTGACAGAGAAACAAAAACTTTGAAATAAGTCTAGATATGTTCTATTTGACGTTTAACATCCCCCTGACTCGGTTTTTAGCGTTTTTTTTTTTATGTACAGACATTCGACCTCTACAGTTTTATTATATGTATAGATTGTTTTGTTTATATTTTTGAGGCGCTTAACGACCGATTGGTAAATGTGAATTGACAAAATAAATATAACTTATATATATATATAAACACTTGTGACATGAAGACATTTTGAATTCATGAACATGAAAACTCGAATGTAAAGGCAATCTACGAGAACTGGCAACATATGGACACCGCGACACAAATACTTCCTAGAGCGTAAAACTATTCCGCGTACGCATATCTTCAAAATTAAATCCGCATAACGTTACGGGTTCGAATCTCACAATAACGTAATAGGTTCGGGCCGTGAGTAACACCGGCGCGGGGCGGCGCCGGCGCCGGCGCCTGTGCGCTCGTAAATTAATTAGTCTCTACGACAACCGCGATATACGTGTCCCGAATTACGAACAAATTAAATGAAACCCTTCCTTTCAAACGCGAGCGCCTATCTGTCCCGATACTCAAACTTATACAGTGGCATGCAGATGGCGATCGCAGGTTATTTGCATTATTGGAAATTTTTTGAAGGAATTTAAAATCAAAGGCGATGATGGATATTGAGTTTTTAAGGATTACAATCCAGTTTGCTCTGGCTATAATTTGTATACACGCGTGAAGGTCACAATTGAGAGCACTATAAAAATGTAGATGCAAAGGTTGGTACATGAATATGAGATTCTAGGCGTAATTTTTTTTTAGTAATGCGCAATTTAGTAGTGAGCAAAAAAGGGGTATATCAATTCAAATTTTTGTTTTGTTCTAAATGAAAGTGCTTAAACTTTTTAAAAAGTATATAGATTTTTAAGTGTGGTCTAACATAGCCTGCATCGACGCAAGATGTGCGATTGCAGGTAATTCTAGCAGGTGCTTGTTATATCATTTTCAAGGATTTATGTATGTGAAATTTATGATCTATGAAATCAAATGACTATTTTTTGTAGATAGTTATTGGTGGTAACATGGAGGTATTTTCTAAACGAATGGGAAGACTGACAAAGATCCGCAAGCTGATGAGTAATTATTGTTGGTTCGATACTGTTCATTTGGTACAGTTTGATACGCGACCTTGGCAACTAGTAACTACTGACGATGATCGTTTATTAAAAGAAATATCTCTTAAAAATTGTTTCCATATATTTAAAAATAATGCAGACTTACAGTCTCAAATTCGAATCAAAAAGTTCTACTTTTTTTTTTAAAGATGGATACCTTGTAGAAAATGTGCTACAAGTTCACTTGCAGTTGTCGATGTCGCTGCATGCGGGGCACGTACCACTCCACACCTCGTATGCTCGGGCTGGCTACTTGCTCGTTCGTGTGTGAACTTAGCAATCGTGTAAACTGTTGTTAGGACCCAGAACGATTTCTAGGAGTCAAAGAGAAGATAAATGTTTTGTATTTAAAGAATAAAACACACTTATGACTAATGCGGCCTTTATGATCCTGTCTTTATTAATAATTTCTGTAGCGTTACATTTACCTGTTTTTCTATTTACTCGTAATCAGATAACATTTCTCGAAATGATGGAGCCGACAACACAAAGCCCTAAAACAAAAAGACCGCAATCAGTACCCTTTTCATGTAGTTAACAATGTATAGTTAACGATGTTTAACTATTGCCCGAGGCCACTTGCAGACGAAGGGCGCTGTCCGTTTGAGACGTTTGAGCTGTTATTTATCTGATGAAAGTTATCTACCCCAGTAGCGAGATACGCTTCAGGTTAGCCGCACAATGGCCGCCGCCCGCCTTTGTGCCTCCGCCCTTATTTACGGGACGCGTGAAGGTAACCGCTTAACTTATGCGGAGATAAACTGAGTACTACTTAAGAAAGTGGCTGTGAGTATTATACGGAAAGTGTTTTTTTTTTGCATTTGTACACTACCCATTGATTAGAGAGAAGTTTTATAAATCAATTCATAATAAAGTTAAAATTTTTTGATTGTTTGGTATCTTATTTTTGGAATTTCGGGAATATGTATTCAATGACTAAATTGTGTAATTTGACGATTTTCTTAGGGTGTTCATCGAATAATTTCGTCATCTTAAATTTGATACTAATTTTTAATTCTGTAATGAGCATCAATATACATTACGTGGATATGTAAATAATTGATACCTCGGTTATCCAGATATTTAGATAATTGATAATTTTTATAAATAAACGTATTGCCTTTTTCAATTGACGACTACCGATCAGGCGCAACCAGACGTAACCTTGCACATATTACTTGTTCACGATCTAGTGGTATTTGGTATTCAATTGGTCTTTATTGACGTCTTAATTAATTATAATGCCAATTTATTAGTGGTGCGGTTCGTTATTGTACTGCGTACAGATGTTCGGTAAGCTACAACTGCATCGCTTGTTGACTAGAAGTTTTGTAAGACTAGCTTTTACTTTTCACTTTGTCCACATTAAGAAAAACCAGCTAAGAACAAGTTGGGTACACATTGCGGAGGTACTTTTACCTTATGCACGAGCATTACTCATGAGTATCGTAGCTGTTAAGTGTTTATATGGAATAAACTCTATGTGTAATCAAGGCTTACATAGTTAGATGTTCAGTTCTCAACTTTTGCATTATGAACATCTGTTTCAAATAACGAGATACATGAGTAATTTAGTAAAGTATGATGTGATCACTTTGAATATTAAAAATCAAGAAGGTTAGGAAAATACCGAGGTAACATATTCCGTCTAGTTATTTTTTCAAATATGTAAATGATATTTAAAAAGAAATAAAGTAGATGGATAAAACATGAAACGCATCGGTGCATTGCAATGTATTTCAATGAAATGCTACCAAATATGATAGGATACAAGGAGGAACTTTTTAAATAATAAATATTTTGGAATCAAAACCGTATTACTGAAATTTAGTGGAAAATCGATATTTATAATCCTCTATAAGTTATTTATCTTTCTATATTCGAAGGTATAACGTTTGAATCGTGTATCAGAGACGATATGGTGCTATTATTTAAAAATGCAGGTAAAATGTTTTTTTCTTAATTACAGACCTATTATGCTTTTAAGCCATGTATTGATTTTATTGTTTTCGAAAATTTGTACTAAGCACATTTTTACATTGACTACGACTGTATTTAAGTGCTGAGATGTTTGTACGACAATGCTATTATGTGAGTCTGAATGGAGAAATAAAGTAAAAAACACGACCCAACTTCTGGGGCAGGGAGATGTCATATCGCCAAAACTCTTCACAACAGCATTGGGAAATGCTTTCAGGTTTTTGAATTGGAAAGGATATAAGGCAATAACATCAATGGCGAATACATCACTCGCCTTCGATTTGCTGACAAGGTAGTGTCGTGGGGGTTCGATGAATAATCTCGGCACCATTCTCGAGATATATCTCTAGAATATCTCAATAGAATATCAAAAATAATCATTTAAATAATAATAATAGATATTAAAATAATAATATTGTACCCCATTTTTAAAACGGACTAAAAATCATAAATAATTTGTTTAATCTTCACGAAGAATAAAACCGCATACAGATTTTTAACTTCGTACATGTTGCTCAGAAAATTAATCATTGTAAATTGTTAATAGCTGTTTAAGTACATGTAAAATTTGAAACAAAAAACGTGAGCTGCATGCGATACACCACATCATCAAATCATCTTTAAATCAAAGATGATTTGATGATGGACATCTTTAAATCAAATCCTAAAAATGGGGTAGCTATTCCGAGACTTGCTTTAAAGATGGCTCGATTTCAGACGTGAGTTGGTTTCGACACTCAACGCGATTTCTAGAGACATTAGGGTAACCGGAGCATAATGCGTCCACAGTACTGTCATGTGCATAACAACGAATGTTACCTATTGAATTTATTTATTTATATTATTCATTCTGATCAATCATGAATCAAGTCTTGAGGGACGTCAGTATTCACGGGCTTGACATCGGAGCATGAAGGGTCAATTGCGACCTTGGTACTCAGTCTTGTGAGGAAATTACCAATCTATCTCCACGATTTCTCGGGGAGTCCATGTGAAGGAAGCTTTAGGAAAAGAATCTTGTCAAAGGCCTTCATTACATACGAGAAATTGCTATGTATTTTCATTTCGAATATACCCTAGTGCTTAAAGATGAAAGCGTTTCTAACCATACGTATTGTCAATGATGACGTATGGACGCTAAGCATGGTCCTTAAGAATTGGTCTTATGAAAAAAATTGAATGCAACAGAAAGAGCCAGGCTTGGAGTCTCGTTACAGGATAAAATTAAAAACGGGGAAATAAGTAGAAGAACACAGTGACCGGCATAGCTCACAAAATCAGCCAAAAGTTGATTTGGCAGGGAGGCCACATTGCTGGTAAATTTGGAACATAATTGAGAATACCTCTTGAAATTTTTCGACATTATTCCAAAATTGTAATAACTCGAAAACAAATGACAATAATAATAATATTCTAGGAGCATATGAGACTCAACCCGTAATGACTGAGCGAAAAAATGCTAATAATAAAAAATGTACTTATTTTTAAATTAAATATAATTCTTGCAATTACTAAAATGGTTTTACGATATTTAATTACGATATTACACAACTGGGGTAATAATTAAAGGCTAAGGATATTCCCAAATAAACCCTAATTTTTTAAAACATAAAATTACTAATAACGGCAATTAGAAAATAATATTTTGATTTTCGTAAAAAAAAAATCTCAGAATATGTTGCTCAATATGATTACCCAGCTCTTGTTGTATTTTGCGCTTCCTTCGAAATGCTTTCATTGCTAGTGAATGAATATGTTCATAGAGAATCATATGGAGTCCATAACGAGCCATTTTGACTTTAGTTTTAAGCAAAAATAAAACAATAAAACACTCAGAAGAACAAAAATGAAACGGCAAAACCTCATATTTAGATCACGCGTCAAAATCGTGTCGACTTCGTGTATCGCTTACTCATTCGAATGTCTAAATGCGGACATAATGCGACAAATGCTGCTTCGCACGATACAGACCCGATATCGCTTTGACGTCGTCTCTTCCGTGTCAATAATACGAAAAGTGTGTTTGACAGGCGTTTGAGCCGACTCATATCCATATCGATATCGCTTGTTAAGAAACATAATTGACCGCTGCCTTATCGGTGTACCTTTTACGTGTTGCACAAATGCAAAAAATCGTTTTTTATTCAGTAGTTTATCGAGCTGTCAATGATTTCTAATGAAAAAGAACTTGAATGATGTTAAACGTCACGCAATCTTTTATGATGACGTTTTAAAAATGTATTTAAAAAAAGAGGCAGGTGGTTGGATTTAACGTACAAATAATATATATATAACATTATAAGGACTGTCTTAAAACAAACATTTGCAGTTATAGTTTCTATACTGTTTTATACATTTTGCTTAGTTTTACTATGTAAAAATGATAGCAAAACGGCGTTTAATGGCCACTTTGGTTATCCAGTAGTTAATTTCGTTGTTCAATACTTGAACATTTATTGTTGCCAAGGAAGGCTCAACAATGACCTGCGTTAGAATGCGAAGTTATTGGATAAGTTTTTATTATAGTTATATAATTATAATTAAAATACGTAGCAAGAAAGTACTTGAACCGCATATAAGATTTAGCTATTGATTGATTGATTATGCGATTTGTTAACGAACAGAGCGCCATCTTACCTCTTTTGATTGAACGCGAAATCATTACGTCGCTCTATCGAGTAAATTTTTAGTTTCTTCTTGCTGGCAGTTGTTAAGAACTTGTACTTTTTTTTGGAATGTTAGGAAAAACATATCAGTATTTATTTTTAAAATGTGACGGGTCTTGCGCGCGCCAATGTAACACATTTTAAAGTTTAAGTAATATCGCCTGAAGTTATTCCAAATGGTGAGCTAGTAATATCCTTTGTTATATAGTAACAGACATGCTCGTGCGTGTCAATTATAATTATAATATAGTGTCTCTTAACTCAATTACGGCGTTGAGCTTCTAACTCTCATCTGAGATAATTAATTGTTAACTGTTAAAATTAAAAATAAAAAACGTTAAAATATGTTGTTTTAACCTTCACAATCGGAAGTTGACTGAGTTAGTCTTAAAAATATTGACATTTATGACAATAAATTAATGTCACAAATACCAATATCTCTTAGATTATCGATATTTTGACATGTTTATTTTTAACTTTAACTGTTAGCAGTTAACTATTTTAATGCATGTTTGAAGCACACCGTTGTTAGTGTTACAAATATAACAGATGAGTATATATAATATGATATCTCTTGGAAATTTAATTTATACTCTACGTGTATAATTACATGTATTTTTTCAATATATTTAATAGTTCCGCTGTAATATTCAAAAGTCAATCAAATTTATGGTAAACTCAACTTTGACCTTGAATAATTTGAAAAGCGGATGTATCAAAAAATGATAGGGGAATTTTTGTAGAGCATTTAATTCTCTATAAAAATATATTTCAAATTTTTATGTATGACGTATTTTTAGTTAGAAAAATTAATATAAACAGAAATTATTTTTCCCGT
The DNA here is from genome assembly GCA_005406025.1 of Eumeta japonica. NCBI lineage: Eukaryota > Metazoa > Arthropoda > Insecta > Lepidoptera > Psychidae > Eumeta > Eumeta japonica. The sequence continues at coordinate 241,222 of BGZK01000542.1, forward strand.
ACATTTCTTATGGAAAATTAAAAAGCCAGATGTGGACTTCTTAGTATTAACATTAAGAGTTCATGATTTAACATGCCAAATATTATACTTAAATGAAGCTTTTAAGCTTGTTTTCAAGATGGGAAAAGAATATTTAACCCCCCTAATATACACTACTAGCTTTTGCCCGCGGCCCTGTCTGCGTGGACATGCAACCAGTTTTTTCATTTTGTATATCGACCGATCACGCTTTAAATCGACATCCTGTTTTCTGTTCCAATTTCGGTTCCGGTTCTCAACACCATTGCAATATGTATCACTCTAAATGCTACGGTACAGCGTTTGGTTTCAACGTCAACACTTAAAAATACTACTATTTTTACACAAAAACACCGATCTGTTAAATCAACCGCTAATTTAATAAAAAAATGATTGCTGCAGAAGTGAACTTAAGATTGAAGAGGTTAGTTGCTAGTGAGGGAGAGAGGTAGAATAAAACACTGGCACTTGCCATTAGTCAAACTTTGAATTTGCACATTACAAAACAAACAATGTTTGTGCTAATAAAAATCTATCTATTTTTGTTTCTACAAATCTTTAGATATCACAATCATTTTTAAGTAGCCAATTGCAATTAAACGATGTCTGTTAGAGTAATATTTTGTAACATCGATTCTTGATAATTCGATTTAATGAAAACCGCACTAAAATGCCGTTTAGTCAAATGTGCAAACAGAATACAAATATCTGCATACAATCCCGCTTAGGGTGAAATAAAGCAAGAGCAGAATCGCGAAACAGTTATCTCCCTTCAGGCAAGAGCTCCAGTGAAACGTCGTTCATTAACGGGCACAATAGCGTCGATAACAATTCTAAAAACTCGTCACAGAGAGAACAAAGGTTTATCAGTGGCAAGTTAACGCGAACGCTCCGGTATACATGTTAGATCTGAACAAGGATTTTGTTATGGCTATTTGGCAACTGGGAATAATACTAATTGATATCCAGATAGGCGACATTTATTTAAGCATAGAATAGGTTCTGGGAAACATGACTCGATCGCAGCGGTGATGTAGTATTTTTTGAATAGTTAGTTGAACGTTCTCATACTTGTCTTAATCGATATGATTTCTCAGCGGTATTATTGAGTACCACATTTAATGATATGAATGAATCTTGTTTTGGAATAAGGTTCTTAAATTTGCAATTTAGTGATCGATTTCGAAAAGGAAAGAATAGAAAAATGGATGTATTTTTAATTGAATATAATGTATTATACATTTTTACACTCTTCGACGCACAGCCCCAAATACAAAAATTTAGCATACGTAAGAGCAGCTGCCGAAAAGTTTGTAGCTGACCTCTAGGTAAGGATGTCACAAACATCAGTGGCATACCACGCGTTTTAGGTGCGTTCTACGCGAGTTCATACCCTCGCAGTCGGTTGCATATTATGAAAATTAGTGGAGTCTTACGAGAAAAACTACGAGATGTTCGACCATACTTTAATATTTTTAGTATACGAAGAAAACCGAATACATTTTAATATGTGTTGTTTTAGTGACATTATTGGATGCATTTATGCATCGAACAAGTTGACATTTTTAGGATCAATGATTTCATACTGCGCATTTTATTTCTAAGACGGGCGACGACGATCAATTAGCTCGTTTTATTGTTCTGAATATAAAAATGTGAAACTTTTTATTCAGATTATTAAAATAAAAATGACTAAAAGACTTATTTAAGAATATAGGTAAGAAAATAAAAAAAAACATATTTAAGAACTTCAGTCACTTTGCAGTGCAAATTGTGCTTTTTATTTATTTTATTTGTTTTATTTGTTTAACACAGACTTCGAATATCGGCAACCGTAACCGGTTGCCGATTAACTCCGGGTAACTCTGTTTTACGCGTTTTTGTATCGCGTTTATGTGCAATAGGTTTCGACTGTATTTGGAAAGTTGAATTTACAGCCATTTTCTGGTGCTAGCGGCCGGGGAGAGCGTCGCCGGGGCCTCCGAAAAGTGTTGGTACTTATGCGGTCGATACAGACAGGGCTGACACTACTGCCGTCGTTCACCGCAACATTTTGTCTGTATTGACACTTGGTACTTCGTGATGTTGATATTATAGCACTGTCGAGTATTTCAAGATATGTAAATACAACTTGTACAATTCGTATACATATTTACTACCTAGTACAATAATCATTTTACATGGACTCATGAAATAATGTAGGGCCGTTTCCTAGCGGTCCGGACGGCGAACGATTCTACCTCGACGCCATTTTACAATCAAGCATTGATAACTTTCATGTCTAATTGTCTATATTCGTTGTCTTTAAATATCACTAGCTGTCCCGCCCGCTTCGCTGAGTAATTTTTATTATAAATAAAATGGCGAAAAATTTACGGAATTCGAAAAATGAGTAGCCTAGAACCATCTACAAATCATCTCGCGTCGAATGGTTCCAGTCCCATGTCTATACGTTTGGTAGTTTTTACGTGATTGGCGAACAAGGACAACCTATTTTCATTATATATGTATAGATTAAATAATATCTTTTGTAAGCGACTTCGATTTTCTTACCTATCGTTTAATTCCTTTATATTATATATCGTTCGATTTTATTTTCAACCATGATTCCGATCTTGATTCTGTTTGCTATTTCAATTTCGGTGGCACTGTTGGTTCCGATCTCGGTTTTGTTTTTAATTCCGATCCCGGTTCTGTTTGTACCTCGATTCCAATATCGTTTCCGTTTGAAACTGTAATCCTGAACCTCGTCTCTTTCTCGATTTAGGTTCCAGGTCTAATTTTGATTTCGGTTCTAAATTCGCATCTATTTTCATTTTTGATTTTGGGTTCACTCGTGATTCCGATTCCAGGACCACTCTCCCTGAATTACCCTATCCCCTCATCCATCTATCCCTACCATCAGCTCATTCGGTGCTCTCCAAATACCTTATACCAAATACCCAAGAGGCCCTCAACGCGTCGGTGACTCCTCTGGGATCACAGGCGGCAGTGATCACCTGTTTTTGGTGGTTCGCACGCTCGTTTCCTCCCGATCCGAAATGTAAAAAAGAATTCTCGATTCCGATTCCTACTCCGGTCCCGCTTTTAATCGTAATCTATATTCCTATTTTGATCCTAATCACGGCCTCGCTTTAGATTTTAACCGCGGTTCTACTATTGATTGTATCGCCGATCTCGCTTTTGTTCCTAAATCTTGTCTTGCTTTCGATTCCGGTCACATAATGTCACGGAAACGCTTTACTGGGATAAAATTCAGTGTAAAAAATATACTATTCTGTGTGCCAGATTTTATCCAATTCCATTTAGCCATTAATACGCGATTCAGTTACAAACATCCAAACATTGTAACAAGACTTAATATGTATGATACTGGTAAGACTTAAACAAACACAAATCGTTAGTTTTGATTATTTGCGAACTATATTATGAATATTATGACAAAGTACTCGCATTTTTCTCCCTCGCACCGTCATTGCATCTATTCAAATTACGCTGCATATGTTATATATATGAATACTTGTACGAGTACGTTTTTCGTTTAGGTATGTTTTTTATTTTTAGGGTTCCGTACATCAGATGAATAATGAAGACGCTTAAAGGATCACTATCGCGTCTGTCCATCTGTTGGCCAGTCACAGCTTATTGTTTCCGAATCCAATGAACGGAAAAAATTGCGATTTGATACAGAAATAAATTTGAACCATCAAATTACGAACATATAGGGTAAATAAACGAATTCTGATTTAGGATGCTAATTTTAGAAAGTCTATTAGAAAATAATAAAAATATATATGGCTAAGAGATATGTGTGCAATGATCGAGTTTGTTATGAGAAATAAGATTTAAAATTGTTCATTATTTCAAAATGATTTTCAACTTAAAATACGTAATTCCAATGGTGTTGAAGAAAAATTGAAAAAATTGATAATTTCCCTTTCGTTACTTCCGAAACTAGTGGGCATAGACATTTTGAAGAAAAAAAAAACATAAAACATAGAGACTTGTAACGTTTCAAAATTAATGACGGTGTTTGCTATATAATTTGAATTTCCCTCGTAAATTGGTAATTTTGTGACGGTCTCTGAATGAAATGTGGTATCATTTTAATACTTCCATAATTCGTTTTCATTAAAATTAACACAAGTATTTCTCCTTTGTAACTTAATTTGATGTAAAAATCGTGAATAGAAAGGAAAATTAAAAGAATGTATTTTGAACATTTTCAATTTCGTTCGAGTCAATATGTATATATTATAATGTAATGTATGTGGGTATTTGTTTTTTGATGAAGAAATTTTGAAATTTATCTTCGGAAGAAGGATAACAAGTGACTCGACTCCTGTGTGAAACTTGTTCTGTGAAAGAACTCAAAGAAAGGCAAGCTACGAAATTTTATTCAAAAAAATGTTTTGTAGAACTTATTGTTGTTGGGATGATTTCTGAATTCTTGTCATTTATTTCTAGGATTTTGTAGTCGAGTGGCGGTGCCCATTAGGTTATTATTATAAATTTAATTATTTATTTGAGTCCACCAACGAGATAGTCATTGCAGCCCTAGAGAAAAGTGCAGTAATACGTCAGAGGTCACTATAATACCGTCTTTAGTATGTGATTAAAATTATGTACTGCTTTTGTTTGATCTTTATTCGGTTCTTGCAGCATTTATAAAAGTAAATCGTTACATATTAAACATACTTTAAGGAAGAAACTAATTGAAAATACTCTAAATCTTTACATAATTGCCGCAGGAAATAAAAAATAATAAAAATAATATGTGATAATTTCACTCAGGATTAATTATAATGAGATGATTTATAATGCGACAGATCTGTCAATGTTGGGTAAATACTACTGCATTTCTTTGACGTGACAACGTCTTAAATTAGGTTGCGGCTGGAGTCACTTATGAAAAGTGTAACGCTCGGTAACGTAACGATGAGTCACCGAACGAGAGAGAGCCTGCCGAATGCCTTGCGTCTCTCACTCAACTATGATCGGTCTGCCGCGCGCGCAGCACTAGAGAATTAGTGCATAGCTTGCAAATGTATTGCAAGTTATTGTATGTATATTTGTATATAAATACGTATGTATGTGTAAAGGTAAAAATAAAATTTTGTTAATATGAAATTCAGTGCGAGATTCTTTGTATAAATTAATGTTTTAAATATAATTCTTTGTATAAATAAATGTTTTAAATTGTTACTATTATTTCATCCTTCTTCCTACTATACGAATGAATATTCACATTAAAATGATTTTACCATTCAAAGTCGTTGTCACGTAAAACTTTCGCCCGTATACCGACTTTACAGGCAACCAAATTATTTTTTTTTTCACATACACATAAATTATTTGAAATGATCGAATGACTTATTTAAAGTTTAAGGCATTAAATTATATAGAATTAAAATGATAAAAGTAATCTGTACTGTCTGCGAGTATAGAGTAACATTGTCCGTTAACACGTGTCAGGGCTCTGTTCAGTACACCCATGCTCAAACCTTCTTGTATTTCCCCAGAGCTGTGTCGAATGCGGAAGTGGGAACTTCAGGGCGGACGGGCCCCGCGCGCCTTCAACGACACGAATGCCGAGCCCGAACAATGCGTAACCGTTTATAAGAGCCCGGTATTTATTTTTAATTTTAGCCGAGATACCTCCCCGCGCCGTCGGCGGCGCGTGGTCCGAGGCGAGCACAAATTGTTTCAGTTGCCGATCGGCCGGGGCGTTTCCCACGTGAATTATTCATCGGGCCGGAGCTCTGCGATAACATTCATAGCGCGGCGCACGGGGCGCACGGGACGCACGGGGCGCACGCGGCGCACGCCGGCTAACTTTATTTCGTGGATTTTGTTAGTAATTTATTTGAAGCGCCCGACCGTGACGCAGTCGGATGCGGGCGCGTATTTCGTTTGTGGCCGGGGCGCGCGCCCGCTTTGACTCCTATGCGACTCACAACCGACCGTGCGTATAGCACGCGTTCCGCTGGATAGAATGGATTTGTGGATTCCTTTGTGGATAGAATGTTGCAACATATGTCTATACGAATAAAAAGTTCGCATACTTTATGTGAAGCGTTATCGAGTCCAAGTTTTATAACTGACCATTTGTCTCGTCTGTTTACGCGCAGACTTCCTTTAGTTAACTTAAATATATATCGTAAAAACACGACTGGCCTGCTATAAAACGAACTAAAAAGTAAACAAGTTGTATCAGTTAATTTGTACGTACAAAGCGAAAATACTTACTCATTTACTCGCTGACTCAAACAGATAAATTAAATTGTCAATATACCGCCGGGGGACCGTCCTGTGAAATACTATTTAATCTAAGAGATCCCCTGACTGCAAAGACCACTTTATTTACCTGTTTGGACAGCGAGTAAATGAGTGACTTTTCGCTTCGTATATGCGGATTATCTAATACAATTTGTTTTTTATCTTTTAGTTCGTTTTTGGCAGGGCAATCGTGTTTTTTCAATTATTTATTTTCTCGTGTAATGACTTAAAACCTCAATCATCTACGAAACTATTCACTTATTTAGACGTTTACCGTTTTAGTACAGTTCGATTAAATCACTTGCAGCCAAAGATGAAATGTTTGCTCTGTATACACACCTACCTATTAAGAAGTTATGCATACATATTATACAGTTTCGGAACGTGCTCATCAAGGCCTTCAATTTGATACCCATACTATAATAATTGAAGTATTTTTTTTTATATTTTAAAATGGAATCATACTGCGGCCATATTAATTTTATTTAAAAAATTATAAGTAATGTCACTCGGGATTAGGGGGCCATCCATAAATTACGTCACATAAATTATAAGGTCCTCAACCCCTTCCCTCCCGTCCTTGTCACAGGTGATTAAACGTAAATGAAAACAGCAGTTTTTACAATTTCTTTTTTTTGAAAATAATTTAAATATTGGACAAAACAAAAGACAAATCTTTCTTCGTTTTCGTATTTTGGATTTGACGTCACAAAGCTTTTGACCGTGACTTGCGCGTATTGTCAAATTTCGTTGATAAAACGTGTAACGTAATATATGGATGGCCCCTTACATATTTAAAAGTTATGGTGGTATTGAAAAACTCGGATATATACATGAATCCTCAAAACATAACGCTTCTTCTTTAGGCAGTCGGGTATAAAAAAATTTGGTTGCCTGTAAAGTCGGTATACGGGCGAAAGTTTTACGTGACAACGACTTTGAATGGTAAAATCATTTTAATGTGAATATTCATTCGTATAGTAGGAAGAAGGATGAAATAATAGTAACAATTTAAAACATTTATTTATACAAAGAATTATATTTAAAACATTAATTTATACAAAGAATCTCGCACTGAATTTCATATTAACAAAATTTTATTTTACCTTTACACATACATACGTATTTATATACAAATATACATACAATAACTTGCAATACATTTGCAAGCTATGCACTAATTCTCTAGCGCGCGCGGCAGACCGATCATAGTTGAGTGGGAGAGAGACGCAGCAGCATCGCCTCTCTCGTTCGGTGACTCATCGTTACGTTACTGAGCGTTACACTTTTCATAAGTGACCCCAGCCGCAACCTAATTTAAGACGTTGTCACGTCAAAATGATAGCAACTGTGGTGACGCGCGTTTGTTAGTCATTATAAAATAAAGGCTAGTTGCCGCTGCCGCTGAACGATGTCGTTTTTTACTTGTTTATCTGCACTCTGCCGTACTGATTTCGATCAATTAAATATCGTTAAGATTTCAAATAATTTTAAACATTCTTAACCATACTTTTACCTGCTATTCTTATAAATTATTCGTACTAAGTCTATTTTTATGCACAGAATTAATATGAAAAAGACAAAACTATGTCGAAATAGCTTGCATGTAGAAATGTTTGATTGAGCTGAAATAGTGTTTACATACATTATTGTGTACATACGATGAGTACGTATACTTATCAGTGAGAGACAATACGTAACGTTCAGTTGGCTATTAATCGACTTAAATTTTTTAAGATTTAATTATTGAGATATTTAGCACTACAACTATCAAAAAGTAAAACTTTTAATTTTTATATGTCGATTTTAAATAGTAGGTAGTATTCGACGTTCACAAATTAGGCGCTTTTATTAACTGAAAACAAACCGCGAAGCGTGGCGTTTCATCTTCAGAACTGTATCACAATAATTAAATAATTCTGAAAATGAAAACGCAAGTAGAGACCGTCTGCAGAGGGATTGTTAACAGCTAACAAGAGGCGAACAAGCGCCGGGCTAATGACGGCATGTAACTGTGAGATTTAAAATTTTCACAACGGCCGAGTTTCGCCCCGGAAAGCGAATAAGGCGGGGGTTTAAAAGAAATTTAAAATTAATTTATTCACGAGCCGGAGGAAGAAAAAAATCCACTTTTTCTTCCCCCTGGGGCAATTTGCATGCGGCGCTGAAAGGCGAAAATTCCCAACAGCAAGAAATGTTTGGTTGCCAAATAACGATTAGACGCCGGCGGGCGGCGCGCGCCCCGCCCGACGCCCGCGCAAGTAAACATGCATCGCGGGCGGGTCGTTAAAAGTTATCTCGCCCTTTGTCCTAATAAGCCGCGTGGTCGATCGCCGAGAGCTCGGCGCTGTCGGCGATTTGTCGTTCGCGGCGACAGCCTTCCCGATTTCTTGGACGGTGACGGTTTAACAGCTGCTATTACGTTGACGCAATATTTTGTGGTGAAAAATGGTTATCGTCAAGATAAAGATGTGGCTTAGGTAATCTAATGAGAGTCTATAATTATTTAAATTTAACAAAACTAATTGACTTTCAACCGATATCCAGTTTGATATCTGTTGAAAGTTAATTCGTTGATATCCAGTTATGATCACAATTATTTACGAAAGCAATGTATAAGATGTGATCAAAGAAGTATTAGAAAAGATCAAAGAAGCCAAAGTATTTTCATCCTCTTGTGTTTGTGAGCACACCCTAATCATGCAAATACAATTGAACGAGGTATTCCAATTGAAGTCTCTTCAAGTTAAAGTAATAATGATTGGTCATATATAATTTACCTTAATACGCGTATTAAGATTGGGTGGCGACCCAAAATCTGAAATCTAAATTGTGTTTCTTTTAACTGCAGTGATTTTTCCGTTGGCCGAATAACAATTTTTTCCTTAAACTGGTAAACTTCATTTAATTAAATATAATGTATTTTTTCTTATTTTAGAACAATATATAGAATAAATTTATTGTCCTAAGTACCGTTTGCATATATTTTTCTCTCTTTACCCCTTATTCATAGAGCTGTAAGCGTATGAGCAATTTGCATAATGAAGGAATTAAAGGCGCGCGGCAGTCGCGGACGGTCGTCGGTAGTGTAATAATAATACATTTGTCTCGACGAATACACTAATTAAACTAGTCTTAACTAGAAAACATTTCGAGGGTCCTATATAGTCAACCAGAATCGGGTACTAGAGGTACAAGTAGGCCGTACATATGCGTCAGTGTGAGATATAGCCAAATATGGAAACTCGATGTATTATGACAGTTACTAGTTAAATTAAAAAGTATTTTATAAGCCCACTGACAAAATTCAAAACAACATTTATATCTATAGTAATGATATAAATAGGTTCTTTTTTGTTTTTTCTTTTTTTGTATGTCCGGAGTAATTTCTGGATTAATCAATTTGGCTCTAAGAATTATATCACTTATCCATGACTATTTCATTTTTAGTAAAATTATGTCTCGAAATTCGAAATATTCCTGTGCCGAAAAATAGCTACGCTTGACTGTGTTAAAATGTGATTGTTTTTAAGCTGCACAAGAACCCAAAATTTCCGTAACAGACAATAGATGTAGGTACATCCATTATATTTCCATTCCCCGATAATTTATTGTCTAAAATGTTTCCTAAAGTTTTGATCTATAAAGGTCAATTCAATCTCGTGAATTATCTACATGCGAGATTGGAATTGAGAAAAAGGAATCGACACGTATATTGAAACTGGAATTGAAGTCGAACGGGTCCGGAATCAGGATCGTGATTGGTCGTGACAACGCCTGATGTGCAGGCTGAAAGAGTTAGTTCCATGTCCACGTGGGTGGAGCCGAAATTATCTTTGATAAATATACGAAATCACAGTAAATATTTTGTATAAAGGCGCATATGTAAGATCTCATTGTTGATGATGATGTTGACTTTCTTAACACGTTGTTCGGGATTAGATTATTAAATTGTTTATCGCGTACGCAATGAATGCAATCAGACAGTGTAATAATTTTTAATTCGTTCACATATTAAGACAAGTATTTAACAATTCGTGTCATCGATGCAATATGTCTGTGTTAATTTAAAACGTATAAATCAAAGATAATGAATGAATCCTTCGCGCGGCCGTGGGCGCGCCGTCCGTAAAAACAAATTCATAGTTAATGAGGCCCACGGAAGTGCGCAGAATCGTCGAGAGCCGTCCGCTTCCACAAACAAGATGAATGGATTCTTATCTTTTCCCGGTAAAACGTCCCAGGTAATCTCGTTGGTCTCGTCAAGGCATATTTTTCCTCTCTCGGCGGGCAATATTTTCAGCTGTTAATAAAAGGAGAACATTCTTCAGGCGAGTAATTTCTACGCCCCTCGACGACGAACGCTAAGCTTATCGAGCCATCAACGCACCCGGCGCCGGCCGAATATTATTATATACCGCATGTAAATAAATAAATTTTCACTTACTAGGGCGAGAATTAACCTTTTGTGTAGTTTCTAGTGTGGGAATATTAAATAGACCAATTTCATCCGCCATGTTGACAAGTTACAAGCCTTTCATTAAAATTAAGAACCTTTATGTTTTATACAAACTAGCTTTTAATTTTTGTTATAGCGCCTTTAATATTTGTCGGTGAAATTAGGTCTTCAATGTTACATTTTTTTTCCTTTTACGGAATATGCAAATGACTTTTATATTTAACTGTTTTATTTAATATTTTTTAAGGTACAATTTAAATAAATGATTAATAAGATTGACAATTTTAATCAGCCAAGAAATAAAAATAAACACAGCGTTTTAAAAATATTGATGATTTCTATAAAAGTGAAATTTTAATTATCGATATATTTTAAAATCAGCAATCGGTAAGGCGTTGTCTCCCAATTGTTTATTTTTGTAACGTTGGATACAACAACTACATTGTCATCATTTTCAAAAGAATAAAATAAAGTATTAGTGTCTAAACTTTTGTTTCATTTCATATTTTTAATAGATTTTTAACGCAAAACTATCCGAGATTTCCATGTAGACGGTTTCACAATATCGCCATGTCATAGACAAACTCCACTTCGCATCAATCGTACGACAGCGCTTTTAATTATGATTTATCTTTTGTTAGCTCCATAATATATTTTCAATGATGCAATATTTGTTCAACTTATATAATATTCCACTGGAGGATATGAATTTCCTCTAAAGCCATAGTACCCATATTGACTTTTTGTAAGTTGCAAACTTTGAATACCTACAGATTTAGAAATTTTTAATTCGCAACGATTGCATGACCCGAAAATTTTAAGTTACTCTCTCTCCTTGATTACGGGTTGCATAAATATTTTAATCATAATCTTTTTTTCGTACACAGAATATTTTACTACAAGACGCTGAATTATATATAACTTTTTCTCCGCCCGCGGCTTTGCACATGTGGTTCTGATTCCAGTACTGTTAAATATTTCACGAGTCACGCTCTTGATTCTAATTTCGACCCCACACTCAATTTCGACCCCAGTCCTACTTTCGATTTCAGTCCTTGTTTCGGCTCTCAATTCTTGTTCCTCGTCCTGCTTTGTATTCCGAAACCGCTATCAGTCACGATTCCAATTTGTGAGAAGTCGGGACAAATGCTAGAATAAAAATAAAATATGGGTCATATTATTAAGGGATAGTGTAGTTTTCTATTAGTGAAAGGATTTTTAGAATCGGTGTAGTAGCTAGTAGAAGACGGGGACAAATACTAAAGAGATTGGATAAAAACCTTTAAACATTTTCCCAAAAAAAAAAAACACGAAAATCCAACGATGTCCAAGTCCATTAACCTCCGACCAGACCAATATTCATTTTTATATACAGATATATTTAGATGAACATAATATTACAAAAATCTAATTAATATTGTTAAAGCAAATCATAACTGGTAACAATATTAAAGAAAACCTATTGTTATATTAATATATTAACACAAAATCATTAAGGAAGTTGAGATTGGTAAGTAAATGTGGTTAGGATTTGGTGAACTAAAATTTAATGGTAAATGCTCCATTGATAATAATATCTTCATTGTCTTTTAAGTTTAACTTTATTATAAAAATTGGTCATTTTCATTAATTAAGACAATGTATTCTAACTATCCTAAAATCTTTTCTCAAAGTCTATAAATGTAAAAGAACTCTTAATGATATTATTTATTTAATATCATTTATTTGAGATCATGTCCCAAAATCTGAAATTAAAAATTATAAATAAAATTATAAATAAGACCATGAAAACATAATTAATATGAAAAAATCTTCTCGAACTATTTTAATATGATTTACCATCATATTATTTACCATTTACCACCAGTAAACCCAACCACCATCTACATCACTTACATCTACAACCATCGATGTACACGATGTAAGGAAGTCATAATTCACGTGCTATTCTCAGATGACACTTTCCGGATTACATCTTGGATAATACTCCAATAATCCATGGAATTATCTAAGAAGTCTATGTTTTGAAACATAACCTTCCTAGTCAACTCCAGCATATAGGAATCGGTAAGCATTTTAAAAGTTATGGTTAGTTTTCGTTTGTCATCATTCAATGAGATGGTGATAGAAATAATTCTTGCAGACGGCGACAGGTAGACGACCACAGAGAAGATACCGAAGTAGTCTCATAAAGTCTATTACTTTTCAATGATTGACAGACAAAACTTGTCTATCATGGTGCGAGTGACTTATTGAAACAAAGCCGTTCAAATATTGGATTGCGTCGTGAAATTAAAGTCCAATTGTACTCATTGAAACAGTTTCGTTCGCCGAGTTGTGTTTCAAATTACAATGTATCGAAACACTGAAATCAATTCTTAATAATTTCAAATCACTAGTTTCAGAATATTCAAGGGGCACGTGTTCATATATCTTGTTTCTTGTACTAAAAATATTAAATGGAATAACTAGGGAATTATTGATTGTGTGCTTGTTCGTCTATAACATCCATCAGTCTGAGATACGTCTCGTAATATCTAAAAACGACTGAGACGAACTAAGGTTAACTGCCAAATTTGCCATGCGCTGTTATACTCATAAGAGCCCGTCTAGTGTTAATTGCCCACTAAACCGCCGCTTAGTCATATAAACACATAGCCGATGGCCGATTAATGTGATCGACAGATGAATTAAATTAGCCTTCAAAATAATGATTTGGCATTTAATTTATTCTGTAAACAGTCTAGACTTTTAAAAGACACAAATTATTCTATAATTAAAATTATAATATAATAACGTTTTGTAAAATTCGAAATTAATATCGGTGCTTACTAATTTTAATTTGTCTCGTAAACTGTCGGCGGTTTCTGAAACAAATGTTATAATAGTCCCATAAGTCATCTTGATGAAAAGTGAGTTTTTTTTTACATTGGTAATTCAATTCAAAACATAAATATAGATGTTAAATAAAATTTAAAAAAACATTTATTTCGTATGTTCTACAATGTCTATTAAGCCAGAAGATTATAAATATAGTGATCTGCGCGTGCGCTTCTCGTTCGTTTTGTTGGTTCTTCATATTGTCATTAGAGAAACTTAACCAACTAAATGGCTGTAATGCGTTGACTATATAACACAATATCCTCCAAAGAAAATACAAATACGGTGTCTTAAATAAATGTGAATGAACAACAACGCGCTTAACCCATATCTTTTATTTTATCAATCTCAAAAACGAATTCAACCCTTATCAATTGAAATCTGAATAAACCAACTGGAGAAAGAGATATATTGATAATGGCCAATAACGTCAATGATAATTGTATGATTATATTAGAAAAGACAGTGTGACTATTATTATTTCACACGTCTGGTACCCTGGTACCGCACTTCAGGTTCTCCTTTATTAGTACTAATGAATTCGTAATTAAAAACTATAGTTTTTCTATCAATAATATTTTGAATAAGGATCCAGTAGTTTATTTCACAGTTAAAATTATGTGATTCTCATATTAAAATTAAGGAATATAACTATTTCATAAATCTTTTATTTTATTGTATTTCAATTATTCTAGAAAAAATACTTTTGAATAGACAGGTTCCTTTATAAAATGCTCAAATATTAAATAGCATTGAATTGTATATAATGCTCAATGCTTTATAGTTCTTACAGAGTAGATACACACTTATAATTCGTTATTGGAAAAAAAAGATTGTTTAATTTTTATTCTGTTACAGGATTATAGGCACGAATAAATAACTTGTTGATTCGTACACACTAGTTGTTTCTTGTGTGGGAACGGTCTTCGATTGGAATTTTTTATTGCAAGTAATTAATTCAATTTGCCGAAAAACAGTTCGTTTTTCTAGAAAAATATGATCAATTTGCAAGTGGTTACTTACATGCTTTTAACAATAAAAATATTATTTTGGAATCGTGTTTGATATTGCAAGAGCTTTTAATAATGTAAATTAATACCTTGGTTAACCCGAATTCGCTTGGCATTTCTGAATAAATTATAGACTGTATATATGAATTTTAATTTGAAGAGAAGTTTATATGAAGGAAATAATCAATTATATAAACCCCGACTTTTATGAAGATGTGTGCGAGGCTGGGTGCTTAATCTTATTATCTCTATATTGTATATCCATAAATTGAATGAAATTTTAGATATTGAAAAATTTTTTATTACAATTCGTCGATGATTTAGTTGTATATATGCATCTGTATCTATGTGTACGACTCTAAGGTTATAGAAAATTTATTAATACAATTAAAACTTTCAATAAACACTTTAATGATTTAAATAAAGAGGTAAGTATAAATTAAATCAAGGTAGTGGGTATTTAGTAGATTTTGATCAATTAATATTAGATTTTGTACGACAATGTTATAACTCCTATTACTTCAGCAGTATGTTCTTGCATATATATTTAACTATTACTCTCATTTGGGAAAAAAATCATTAAACTTATTGTCTAAAGAGCATCCAAAATTACCAGCTAGAGTTTTAGACGTCTTGGTAGTGCACGTTAGGCTTCTCGTCGTGATGTTTTATTGGCTTCATACAAATCATTAGCTCTTAGTTGTAGAGGGTAAGTGTAAGGCTGTGTGCAAACAAATGTGTTCAAGCCTCGAGGGTGCATCGCTAGTGATGTATCATTTTGACCAACCCTAATGCTACACAGTTCCGAGTATACGCATGCAGGAAGCTTAGCTTAGTTTGGGTGGATTTAAAGGAATCTAATCGAACCGCTGGCAATGATTTTATATTCAGCGTGTTCTTCAATACCACGCCATAGACAATCAACATCCGTGCAACATCAAGACTGAAGAGTTGTAAATTAAAGTTTTTAAGTAAAACTACTAATATATCTCCCTTGATACATTATCAAATTTAATGTTAGATACGCCATTTAGAAAATTATTTTCCCCTCTAATGATGAAAAATAAGTTCAGATAAATTTTAGTTCATTTCCGTTGAACAATTGTATTTTAATGATTAAATTTTAAACTACCCTTTTTTAAAAGTTTATTTAAAGCCATCTATTTGTTGGCATCTGTATGTATTATTTCTCTATGGTGTTTTATGTGAGAATGAAATATAAAAAATGAATAAATATAAAAAAAAACAAATATATATCTATAATACTGTATATAATATTAATATAAGACTATTTTTTTTTTACTTTTTAGAATAAATTTATAAAATAAATAAATATTTAAATTTACATATTTTTACTTTAATACGTAACTGACCACTATCGATGCAAAGCACGGGTCGCCTAGTATTTAGAGTTTTGACAATTTTGTATTACGTATACAAAATTGTCAAAGCTCTAAGGGCTTAAACACCGAAAGAAGAGAAATTTAAAAATAACCTTGCCTTGTTATATATGATGACTTTCGACAAAAAATTCAATCACGCGAAGGAAAGAAACGATACTGTATAAAGCGAAATGCAAATCGCTCTCTAAGCTGATGTTATTCATAGAACAAGCGAAATTACATTTATATTCAGAAGAATTTACGGCGCTTCGCGTTGAACAAATTGAGCCAGTGAGGAATCACTAGATTCACGCGCCGCCACGAACGCGCTCTCCGGATCACCTTGTGTCGCTGATTCTTTATGCTTTCATCATAAACGTGAAACCGTTGATTATATGAATTCTCAATCACTAAACGATAGCCTCAGTTTTGATAGTCACTATCATCAAGAAAAACTTTTCAGAGAGACTCATATCAATGCCTAAGCGGATGAAGTCATATGACATTGTCATAAATTTTAATATCATATGCATAAATGTACGATATAAAGGAATATTTTAGAAATCAATTAAAATTAGTAACAAATTTGGTTTAACAGGATACCTTCCTATGAGGGGAATGCTTTTTAACGTGATAACGTCTTATAAATCGATGAACATCGGCTGTACGCACGAAAAAGCATGACTCATTGTCGCGTTCTGCCTGAGCTGAGCGTGCGAGCGAGAGCGCGGAACTAACAACCTCTCTTCTACTCCGTCCGCTGATGCGTCCGAGTACAAGAGAAGACAGCGGCTGCACACAACATACACGTGAACTGTTTTGTCAACTGTTTATAAAGTGAAGTGAAAAGTTAATGTGGTTTCCATTGTTTATTACAACAAAAATTGCCGCAAGTGATAATGATTCAATTCAATTCATAAAAGTATGCAATTTTTCGTCAATGTTTTCTTAAGACGTTATCACGTAAAATTATCGCTCGTAAACCGACTTTACAGACAACCAATTTTTTCTTGAACGCATCGTATTTATTGAAGAGCTCTGGCTAAATTAAATATTGCTTCCATGTATATGATTTTGTCATCTGTATACTGTTTACTATTTGACAGTGTTTTTATGGTATTCTACTAATAACTTATATTAATATTATTCTTTTATTTAATAAATAAAAAAAAGTGAACAAACTATGCGAATATTCTTTTTTAGTAAAATATATTCTTCGTCATGTTTTTGGTGGTTAGGCATTTTCAACACATCAATGTTTTCAATTTAGTGATTACGAGAATCGTACGAGAGGTAATTTTTTTTATCAAATTTATAAAAATAAATATAAATTTGAGAGTAAATTCAAGTAGTAATTTAATTCGCTCGATTCTTTAATCGGAACCTGTTACAATCCAAACACAAAGCGAAAAAAAGTCAGCGAAGTGAGCAATAATTTTCCACCAAAAACCAAACGGCACCGCTCCATTTCACCGGAAACAAAGAGAACTTTTTCCAACGTTTTCCAATTTTCCGTTACTCTGGGGTTATATTCGTCCACCATTAGAATAATTGGATTATACGATATTGTTCTGTTTCAGTCTTTGCACGGATATATAACAGTTTTTTTTTAAATGAAATGATTATGAGGTTCAAAACGATTGTAAACACGCTTTATTATATTTTTAAAAACTTAAATTATCCAGGAAGAACACAATTTACCATTTACTACATGAAAAAAAAAACTTGAATACGAACAGACACAACTATTATATCTATTAATTAATCTTAATTCTATCTATTAATTGTAAAACTGAGAAAATACATAATTTATTTTACTTTAGTACTCACGGATACAAGGATTTAAAAGGACAGTAGTTAAAAACAATTATATAATTTAAACATAATCAAAACTCGAGTATTTCACACTATCTCCAAATAATTGTTTACTAATTTTGATTTTGGACTGATTCAACTTTAAAAAAATCGAAGTGGGTATTATTGCTACATTGCCGTAATATTTTTTGCATGATTTTCTGTTGAACGAAGTGTCAGAAAATTATGCTAATGTCAGCCAACGCAAAAAACAACTCGCCTAACTCTCTCCTTCGCGAATGTTGACTGATTGTGCATGGTGTATTTTGAAGCACGTATTTGACCCCTTCATGGTCAATGATGTAAATGCATAAGAGGGTAATTTACTGATATTTAGAATATTATATTTGTAGATGGATTATGTAAGCCGACTAGACATGATGCTAAAAGTGAAATCGTATTAAAATCGATTAAAATACAATGAACTATAAGCCATCAAAAATTCTGTGCTAACTCTTTCTTACGGAACGAAGTTTAATATTATCTTATAACGTTAATCTCCGCAACTTACAACATTCACCAAAAAATCGGTTGGTTTGTTTAAGAAATACAGTTGGAGAAAAGTTTTTCACAGTGTTTTTTTTTATATTTCTTAAACCGCTCCACCGATAAATTCCAAAATCAAACCAACTATTTTCCTTGACAGATATCGTCATTGAAAAATTCCAAAAAAAATGTTTTTTTTTTCAAAATAGATGTAAAAATCTTGGCGGATTGATGTTTATTACTCGCGTTTTTTTTTGTGCTTAGAAAACTCTCTCAAACACTATAAAGCAGATCAAAATCCATTAACACATTCGATAAATATAGTCTGAAATATTTATAAAATGGTTTTTTTTTATATATTATATGTAGATTTTTGAAGTCGAAGTGTTCAAAACGCTGTAGAACTATTTTTTTTTGAGTTAGGAAAACTTGAAAAAGCACCAAAACCGATTCTTTGAGCATGATGAGTTCAATGACTTACTGTTATTTTATTTTTAAAAGCTTTGAATCCGCAATTTAAAAGAAGTTTCAGGGATGACTTGCAGGGTCAATCGTCTTTCAAATTTTTAAGCTCATAAACTCATATATATATATATATATATATATATATATATATATATATATATATATATATATACATATAATATACAATATTTATAATTCAAAGAGCCAAAGACATCTATAAATATTATAGCGGCAAGTTTTAGAGACGGCCTGTAGGGTCAACCGATTTACAAATTATTTAGAATCATCGCCCGCAATTCACATAATAGCGCGAGGAATACTTGTTCGTTGTCTTAAGTTACAGGAAGCATTTGAGATGTTGCTCGTCCATTCATAGTTCACGCCCACATTCTTTCACATCAAACAGACAGTTGTCCATGAATAGGTCGGATTGCAGTAGTGAAGCTACATCTTTGTCTGTCATCTCTACAGATGTCAAATCGGTCACTACGTGCCCATCTATTTTGACGGAGGCTTCGTATAGAGATTGTAGTGGTGTCGTTATCGATCAGCCACACACACCATACACTGAAATGCTTTTATAAATCACTACTTGCAACTCTATAATAAGCTTTATCCGGACCTGTGAAAGTATATAAACTTTTTTCCTTTGACAAAAAAATTAGTCCGAAATTTTCCGAAAGAAAAAATATACCTCATCCGTTTTTCAAATCCCGCTGGTATGTCCCAGATCTTCTCATTTTCAGTGTCATTCGTAACCCTTTCAATAATAATTTTCACATTCGTATATTATTCAGCGGGTAGATTTGTAATTATAAATATATAATACGATTGTGGTTAAATTTTTCAAATAAAAGAGCTTTAATTGATGAAAAGCTAACGTATTAAATTCAATCAGTATAAGTCTCTATTTGAAGTTGAAAAGATCTGACTGGATAAAACAAAATAATCAATTATGTATAGACTACCTTCTTTAGTCTGCGGTGAAGCTCTATCCCAAATATGTACCGTCTCGGAGTTATTACCTATTTACTCGTATATGAATTCCCGTTTCGGTATTCAAGTGAGTCAACTTTTCCAATATAGCTCGTAGTGTTTGCTCTTAAGTCTTTCAAATGCTGTGGAATATCAGCATCAAACTTTGTTAATTTCATAGTAAATTCAATAGCACAAGTAAGAAATGAGAAGGTTATTTATTATGCTAATCTAAAATCGGTGTAGACATAGTACAGAAGTGTTTGTTTATTTTTTCTGTTCAAATCAACATATATTGGTTGTTTTCGTTAAGGGATTAATCTCATAATTTACTTAGTAAAGGGTTGAAACACATAAATTGTTCAATCTGCCATTCGCAATCGGGAGCTTTAGCCCTGGGGCACGCTACATTAAATAATATCAACATATCCAAGCCAATTTCCTGCCTTCCCCTAACTTATTTTCGGATTTCCCTAACGCAAACATTTCTTGAATGGAAATAGATTTGATTTTCGTTTTGGGGGAGTTGGGGGGGTTAGAGAGAGGCTTTGCGATAATTGAAAAGTGATTTCGTTATTTTGTTTTTGTATCATAATTACGTGTGTCGAATTCATGTAAAATGTAGAGAATAACTGGGATGAGTTGGCGAAATTAAGAGATTAACGACAATTTATTTAGAAATTGTAAAGTATTTGTGCTGTACTTGTGGTATCATCGATTAAATATTGTGAATTAAGAATTTTGTGACAAAATCTTGGCTTTATGTCGCATTCAGGTGCAAAATTTGTGAAAATAACTCATGAAAGTTTTATATGACGCAGCGAAATGTTATTGCAGGCACATCATCAATTTCACGATTTCTACCACCAGACTTGCCTGGTACAGTCATATCTTATTTTGTACATGCATCTAAAATATAAAGTTCACATATTAAAAAAGCGATAACCCTTAAAACGCTTTAACCGTTTCGACGTGATGTCGTTACATTAGTAGGAAGGGTACGTGTTAATATAAAGTGAGTGAAAAACTAATTAATGTAAGCCATTTATTTAATTACAGTTGCGTGGCTATAAAGTAATTTAGTTAAAGTCACTCTAAAATATCGTCAATTTGAGCATTCTCTAAGGGCCATAGGAAGGGATGTGTATATACCTGTGATTACTTGAATAAAAGCTGCCATTACAGCGAACTGAAGTAATTATTAAAGTGTGTTTTTATCGTATGAAACTCATTCCATTACTAAGGCAATGTAATGTTCACCCGGGAAAATTATTATAGTGTTTAATTGTAAATACTATAGAGAAACATGCATTTTTATAAAAGTAGTTCTTGATCACAATACCTCACTAAAAATTATATCCAAATTTTCCCAACCGCTATTTCTTTGTCATATAGTAAATTTAATTTTTTACAGCAAATTCAGATTCATAAACAATGTTTAACATCGTACTATTTGATATGCTTAATCTGAATACAAGTATCTTTTTGTAAAAGTGTGCGTATTGAGTGTGGGATGAAGTATGTGAGTAGACATAAGTTAGGTGTGTAATAAATAAAGTGTTATATTTTGTTTTTTGAGTCAAAGGCAAAAAGGAACCCTTATAATTTCTCCCTGCTCGTTTGTCCATCGGTTCGTATTTGTCAGTTTTATAACTCTATCATTTTTTTATCAATTGTTATAAAATTGTATAGGAGGTATCTAATGTAAATCATCGTTGAATTATGTAAATAAATTACAAACAAAAATGTAGAAGTAGTTTTTCATACATTTATTCGAATGATATTTTGTGATTTAATTCTAAAGACGTTTTCACACATTGCATGTGTGGGGTATCGTTATTGATATTTAAAAATATGTCAAAGATTTATAATGAGTTTATTAGCTTTGGATATCATTAACTTAATCGCCGCCCTCTAACTTTTGAACAAAATTGTTTTTTTAAAACAAATAAATACAACGTAAAAATTATTAAAAACCATGACATTGGCCGTATTTGAATTTTCTGTACAAGTGTTTGCCTAACGTTCAACTTAGGCGAATAGGTCAAACAAATTTTAGACAAAGTTAGGTCACAACCGAGACGAAACGAAAACTATATTCTATTACGCCGCGCCCTCGGCACCCTTGTATTTCACAGCTTTAGGGGGCGCGCAGTCAGATCGGTAAAGCACGTGCGCAACACATTTATCGCCGCCGAATACATTCCGAGCCCTCGAAGAGGGGTTGGCGGGGGGCGGCGGCGTACTCTGGGCGCGCGCAGAATGTGCTCCGATTTTCAGCCTCGTCGTCGCGTCAGGTTTCGTTTTTGATGATCCCGCCGCCGAGGCGTGCCCCCCGACGATTGCTTCTATTTGGGTAGGGGGAATTTTTTTTTCCATTTTATAAGTAAAAGGTTGCAGCTAAATCTTTTTAGTTGTGCTGTTTGTATCGATCTGGTTAGTTTTGATTACTCCATTAAATAAATGACATTTTAAAAAAAGATAAGATAAAATAAATAAAAAGTAAGAGCGGTGTCCCGCCATTTTTTTATTGTTGTTCCGGTGTTATTGAGCAGTATTAGAGAGGGCTTAAAAGGCATTTCTTGAATAAACGTCAAATAATAACATAAGGTGTGTATTAAATTTTATTTTCGCGATAAGGGTGACTTTTATGACTTTTTTTTAATAATAACATTAAATAAACTTCAGGCTTTTTTAGCTTTAACTCGAAGCAACGCTGTGACATTCCTCGCGTTGAGAAGGTACCTTTATCAATCTTTCCGGTTTTCATATGGAACACTAAAAACAGTAATTCGGATTATGCGCATACGTTTATATATTTAGAAAAACGTAGGATTTCTAGCAAATTTCGCCACAGACGTGCATATCTAATTCGTTTTTCTATCTCGAGTTCCTTCCGACTGTACCATTGAAACAACACAATAGATCGCGCGCCGGTGGCGGCATTGATCTCCCATCCAGCGCCGCCGCTGAGAAGCTTTTAAATATACAAAGCTCTCAGAACATCTCCATCTGTTATTTATGAATGCAGGTGATTATCAGGACTTTATGTTGCGAACATTTCTGCTGCGCCATAGTCTTCGTTGTGATATGCAAGAAAGTTCAGATGAACTTAAAATATTTTCATATGTGCAACTTACCGATAATCTCCAAAAGTATATCAATAAGATATTCAGAGTTCGTCTTCGCTATTACATATAAAAAAAATGACAAAGTCTTGCTCGAATATTTATGTATTTAAATGACTCTATTACTGCTCGACATTCAGATTTTATTATATCACTTTTAATGATTAAACAAGAAATTTAGGTAATCTCTTCTTGTATGATGCGCAGGTAAATTAAAACCTTTGCGAAAGGAATTTATGTCGATTCGCGCTTCATAATCTATAAGTTATAGGAGTATCTTAATATTTGTGTTAACCATTTGATATATGGGAAATATGGCAATATAAAATTGCACATCGATGTTAACCAAAAAACTCATACATCGACGTGGTCACGCGCGATCTTCTTCAGATAAATCATGATAGCGCTTTCAATTTACAATTAAGTCAAAATTTAATGGATATCAAAAAGATGAATAAATTATAGGATTTTTCACAAAAGTAACTTAAGGCACTCATGCACCGACAGGAATCTTGATTTATTTATCGGTCTTTAGGTAAATTACTCCTTTAGTGCTTAATAATTTGCAAGCACTCCGGTATTGGACGTGTGTGTATTGATGCCCATTCTCTGAAAATATCAAGAATTTATGAATACGTACAACACACGTTTTATATCAAACTTCGTGATAAATCGTGATCAAGGCAATCTTATGTATCTCCTCCTTTTGGGGATCATTTGTATTGAGTTAAGAAATTTTTACCTATATTTAATTTTTATCGTACATTTCTTTTGCTTTAAATAAATTGAAGGTTTAAAAAATATACAATATTAAACTTTTGCAAATAGACACAATCAATAGTTCGATATCACGAAAGTTAGTATTAAGATAATATTTTGATAAAAAGATTAATAGTCCTTGTTAATTGTCACTTCGATTAAAGTTTCTAAACAAGGCATGGACACTGTCATTTTAATAGTCTCATAATTCGTTTTGATTTAAGAAAAGATCACTTTAAGTATAGACTTTTTTTTTAATATATTCAAAGGCAAATTAAGCAGGCGACTCATCAAAGTCTAGATGGTTACTGCCGCCCATGGACACTCGCAATTCCAAAGGAGTCACCAGTTCGTTGCCGGTCTCTCATGTCG
Source organism: Eumeta japonica (assembly GCA_005406025.1). NCBI lineage: Eukaryota > Metazoa > Arthropoda > Insecta > Lepidoptera > Psychidae > Eumeta > Eumeta japonica. The sequence continues at coordinate 265,289 of BGZK01000542.1, forward strand.
GGAGAGAATTGAATATCTAACGAATGGGGGACGGGCTGATGGTGTAGGAAGAGGAGAGTCGGACACCGGAACTCTCACGCGCTGGACGAAAAACAAAACCGAAGCTGTTGTTTTACGTTCGTATTCCGTGAGAGTGTGGTATTTCACCGATCGGGTCGGTTCGTTTTTGTGTCGCGGTCAAGTTGGCCGTAGTATGGCTTAACAGTAATTAATTTCAAAAAAATGAAAAAACATCTACTTTGAAAATTTTCAATGTCGTTCAATATTTCGCTTGAATTGCTTGATATCTGTTATTTGTTGTCAGTTACTACAATGATAATTATCATTGCTAACTGTCCATTAGATGGCTCTGCGGCATATAAAATTCTACACTATCAAACCGAACGCCACGAAAGTTGACATGTATATGTGAAACATACGTCCTAAACTTGTGATGTTTATTGCATGTAATTAAATATTGTGTATTGAGCTTGTCTATTTTTTTATTATTCTTGCATTGCGAAAGTAGAACCTCATACAATGTAAAGGTGCATTTTAAACAATTTCAAAATTTTTCACAAAACAAAATAAAAATAGTCTCATTCGATACGCTGACGTGTCATATCATATAAAGTTTCAAAACTATCCAAATTTAAAATAGATATAGTAACAAAAAGTATACTTGAACGTAAAACATTTTTCATCACAATATCCGGAGCGTGTCTATCTTATGTTTTTCATCAATAACGTTAAGGTTTCAATCGGAATACCGTTCTTTCGACAAACCTTAGACAGTCCCAGGACACGGGAAAGAATTAAGGTTTGAAGCATTCCGACATCCTAAGCCCCAGTAAAAGGAGGCTATCGAGAGGAGCGGCGACAACGATTCAATTTTAAGCAGCGGCGGGGCGAGGAGCCGGCTATCCTTTGAGGCTCGCGGCGCGCAAGAGCTTGAATTATTCATATCGCGGCAAGATATCTGTGAAACTGAACGCAGAATGAAGGTGCGGATGACACTAAATTAAATCTCATACAAGATTTTGAGAGGAGTTCAATGGTATTGACGTTACCGGTGGTCTTGTGACAGGAATGAAATTTTATAAACAAACTAGCTTCCGTCTGCAGCTCCGCCCGCGTAGACAGAGTGAATTCCTTCGGTTTATACCGGTTTGAGCGATTACGATAATTAAGCACGATGCTGATCGTTTTCCCGTTCTAAATTCCGATATCGGTTCTGTTCTCAATGCCAATTTGAACTATTATCGATTCCGAACTCCGTCTCGACTTAAGTAGGTTCCAATTTTCTCTCGATTCTGATCTCTTTTTATTCCGATTCTGGGCACGATCTTAATTCCAAATTTGGTCCCAGAGTCGACTACGATCTTAGTTCCGTTCTCGATTTTGAACCCTCCCGGCTTCGGTTTTCGATTTTGCTCCTCGTCCCGTTTGCAATATCGATACTGTTACCGATCATAGTTCCAATTTCAACGAAAGCTAGGCGAATTCTAGTACCAAAATAAAATTGTTATATTACTTGTGGATAATGTTGCTTTCTATGAGTGAAATAATTTTTAGAATCTGTAATAACACAAATATGTAGACGGAGTCAAAGTGAAATGTCAATGGGCTATTTTACGCAAGAAGTTTCTTATTATATAATATTCTTGGCTTCGGTTTAATAGTAAAAATACGCAGACATTCTCAGATACAAATGCTACTTTCTTTTTTCAGAAATCATCCTACTCGCGAGCACAACATATCACCAGTAATTGTATCACTGGTTTAAGCACGGATGAAAACAACAAAATACAAACTCATCTTTATACAATACACAATCCTACTCCCCCCACCTAATTGTGAAACATGCGTCATATCACTTTTCAAAATCGTCTCTCGCTCCATAAAATTTCATATAAAATTCAACCCCCGTTAACTCCAATAGTAACCATATATTAAAACACATACAAGCTTATGTTAACCATATATTAAAATAATACCTAGATGACAATGAGCATTTGGTCCGCATAAAAAAAATTAGGGAAATCAATATAAGAGTAAAATAGTGAGATCCTGAATAGGATGAAAGCACCATGTTTCTGTCATAGAGTTATGAAAGTTTCAGTAAGAATAGTTCATAACTCCATGATTTCTGTACATTGCTACGGGCTGATAAAATTCAACGAAGCTTATGTATTAATTGGGACGTTGAAGGTTTTTTTTTTACTGTTTGACATTCGCCTAAAATTTCGGCCATTAGAAAATAATTAGAAAGAGAAATTAATGAAAATACGTAAAAGCTGTCAGCGTTTAAAACAAAGGATTGTTAGGAGAATAATAGAATCCGCTTGGACCCACTTGACTCGCGGAGACCTTAATCAATCTTGAAAAGGGCCCGGCGCCGGCGCTGCGGGGCCACTTCTCGAACTCTTTTCTCTATCAAACGACGGGAAAGTGACTAATTGTCTAAAGTGACACATTAAAACAAATCCCTGGGAAACAAAATATTACAGCTGCTCAGAACCCTTCGCTCTTTCATTATGGTCGAACAAAAGATAGGGTCATCTGAAATTCCTCATTACGTTGCATAAACACACCGCAAGCACAGGAATAAGGTTTTAAATACGAATTGGAAAAAAAATGTTAGCAGTCTGATTAGAATCGATAGTGAAGAAAACGAAAATTAATCTTCTATTTCACATTGCGAGTCTTGGATTTCAATGCTCGTTCCACGCTAGCTCTGTGCGAATCGGGTATTGCTACTACCGTTGTCACCAACGCAGTGACTAAATTCGAAGGCAACGGATTAACGTGTTCTCCACAGTAACTGTCGATTCGCCAGTCGTTGAATTCGAATCCGGCACCTTTTGGTTTGAGAGTAACGATATAATGTTACAACGCTTGGTTTATTTTAAAAAAGTCAATAAACTATGAAAAAATGAGATACCATGGCTAATATAAATTTTAGTAAAAACCAGTTTTTATTTAATTCATTTTTTTTAATTCATTCACCTTGATGCTTTACATTTTATTCACTATACAGATGCACTAATCGACCGTTAAGTATTTATATACAAATAGGTGAAGACAAAAGAGTTCAGAACTTATTTCACCTCTGCTTGTCAACTGATTTTCTTTTTTATTTGCTTAGTAGCTATTGTATAAGCTTTAGTGTTGTGAATAAAAAAAAACATACATACAATTAATTTTTGTTTTCCCCTTCTTCGACGTAAAGTCAAAGGCTTTATTTAGAAGTCTCTATGCCTCATACTTCGCTCTTAGTACGTTTGCGATCGGTGTTTGCTCAATACTCAATACTGTTTTTAACATTTAGAATTCATTACGTATGTTACGTATTTATTTGTTATGTATTTTTGCGTCGTCAGCGTTTGTTTGCTTTTTTTAATTGTTACTAACATTAAATTTTAAATTTCATAGGTATTTCGTGGATTTACGAGAAACGATACACGCTAATGACGTGGTTGTGAACGCTCGCAGCTGACATAATAAATATAGGTACAAAAACATTACATGCAATGATCGTACAGCCCATACTCTTTGATAAAAGAACCTCAATAACATTAGAACTTAAAAACTTACTTTATGAATTATGGTCGAATTTCGTCCATTGAGAGACTATTAATTTAGAAAATACATAGGCAGACAAAAGTATGAAAAAGCACTAGATTCATAATCAAATATTTCATGATTTTTTAAAAAAATGAAATATTATAGAAGTTTCGAAGCTCAAAATAATAATAGTATTCAATAGGTTTTCGTTAAATCGGTAGTTCTGCCTAATAAATTGTAGAAGTTCCCAATTCCTTTTGGTGTGAAAATAATCATTGTTTCCTTCGCCGATGCTAATAATTCAACGGTATAATTTCCTTTGCGGTTGACTGAATTTAGAGAAGGTGTTTGTTGGATGGAGAAACTGTGATGAGCATGTAGCGATGACTTTTACAAGTATTAATAGAGTGTTGTACTTTTTACAATGTGCCTATATTTTATTGCTTGTCCGCTCTTATAATAATAATAGGGAGAAAAATCGTCTGTCTGTATGATTTGAATGAATACGGATGTGGACTAAGAATGGATGAATCCTCTATCAAATTCCTTAATTGACTTATACGAATTGACATTATGCAATCTTTGCGAGGTCGGCGTGCGAGCTGAAGGCAATAGTTACTAAAATGAATGATTCTGTTAAGAAAAGGAGAATGAAAGTAAATGCCAGCAGATCTAAAGTCGTGATGTTTGAAAGACATGAAAGTAGTACAGGAGAGAGAGAGAGAGAGAATTGAACAAGTAAAAGATTTAGTTCAATTGGATAGTGTGTTTACGAATTACCGGTAACATGATAGACATGTTGAAAGGAGAGTAATAAATGCGAGACAAAACAGAAAGAGGTTTTGTTTGCTATATGAATAGGAAAAGTATTCTATGACAAGTACGTTTTACTATTCATAATTTAATTACAGTACCCACTCCTATCACTCATGTGTATTGCAATGAAAGTTGGGTATGACGGAAGAAACACGAAAGTAGAATCAATGCATCGAAGTAAGTGTAATCGATGCATAGTAATTCGGAAGCAATTAACAAAACACCAATTATTTTGATGAGGAGTGATAGCTTAATTACAAATTCTTGAATTTAACGCCCCGCATTCTTCGTCCGTAATTACTCTGTGGAGTAGACCACTTTTATGAAATAATTTTGGAAGACTGAATGAATATTAAAAAAATAATAAAATCAGTAAATAACTAACACAATAATCATAATAATAATATATTATTATTAATGAATTGATGAAACTTTAAATATTATTTTAGGTAATAACTGAAAAGGAAGGTTAAAAGGGGTCGTATGTTTAAAATATTTCTATAAAGAACCTACCTAAACAAGTATAGTGGACAAGTGTGAACTTGTCTGCGTACTACCATGCATTAAATCAAAGATTATATTTACCATTTTAATGTAGGTTCGATTTTTATCTGTCTTATTACTTTCGATCGCTTGTCAGTTACAGGTTAATTACAAATCACATCTTGTAATTTTGACGTATCTTAATTGATTAAATCGAAATTGATTATCAAATACTGTTAATTTATTTCGCAACCTCATTAACAACCGATATTTTGAAGGAAAATTAAATCATAAACTTAAACATTACAGTTTAATGCCGCTTATAACGTAATAACTCGTATTGACTTCCGCGATTTGAATAGATCGATTACTTTTGAAGTAATCAATGGGCATTAATAGAGGTATCTTACTCAGTTTAGTCTGTAAGTGTAATTTCAACGTAATGTCCAAAAATAGCCAAGGGCACGTTATTTATTGGATTCGCATTTCATTGATTCGGTTTCTGACCTTTTGAATATTATAGAGCTATGAAATAATAAGACTACAATCAACTGTAATATTAATAAGTTTGAAAGTGAATTATTACATCAAAAAGTATTCACTAAATCATTCCGATTTTGATGGTCAAGTGTAATGACACCATTTTCTTTATTACATAATATATTTTCGCTTAATGAGTCGTACTTGTAAACACTATTATAAATAGAGAAACATGGTGATTATGTTTTTTATTATGGTCAAGCGTGAACTGCGGTCTATTGAAGACTTAAAGACGGTTGTTATTGATGCCCGAGATCAACGATTTACCGTACATACAATTTCGAAGCATGAAGGATATTTATTTGAACTTAAGAATTTATTGGTCGATTCACCCGTTATCCTGACCGCATCGTTATCGTCACGGCAACGAGCCACCATTAGATCAGTTGGCCACAGTCACGGTTTTACGCATATTATGTTTATACATATAACTCTTATACATATAACACAATAATACCGTTATATACCACAACCAATTCACAGCTCATAAGTATGTACATACTTATTTGTATATCGAAATTCCTGACAATAGATTGTTGACAGAAGTCAATAAACCTATTGTCACGAAAAAACTATTATAGCGTGAGTTCCATTCTCACTCTATAGACCACTTATATTAACGTATTGAAGTTGCGGCTTTACTTCGCACAGCGCTATGACTTAGTGGACGGATCCATTTATGCGATAATTTTTATATTTGGTTCCGCTGACATTTGCTATCGCGGGTGATGGATGCGGGCCTCTCCGGCTTGACGTGAGGTGACAACTTGATGAAATCTCAGACGCGGCGGGAATTCCTCAAATTAATTTTCAAGAAGAAGGGGCGATGCCTCGTTAATCGGATTACAATTTTAGTAGGTATATTCGGCTAAAACCTGCGAACGAGGTTATTGAAAATCATTCATGTCTTTGTTTGTTGACACAAATAAAACATTACATAGACAGCGATTATTGCATGAGCTTTCTGTTAGCGTCCGTTTAAAAATTACATATTTTTGTTTGGCGTTTGAAATTATTGTTTAACGGCGAATTACGCTAAGATTTTCTAAGACATGTAAGACCTTATGCTTATTTAATAGGGGTGCAAAAAATTCTTTAGACTTTTAGATATCAATTTGTTAGTCAGTAACTATATTTCACAATATCTTAGAACTTATTAACTATATTGCAAATGTGACAATTAGGTATAAAGTCTATAATTGTTTTGTGTTGAAGTACAATGTGATATTTCGTTGAACAGATTTAGTAAAGAGACTTCTCTATGTAACATATATATGATAAGTTGAGTTTCCAAGATTCCAGTTTTTCATGATTTTTTTTTTAATTTATCTACAGTATCAAGAGAATGTTTTGCCAGTTTATTACTTCTTTGTAATTGATTAGCAAGGATTGTCGGATTAAAACTATTCTGAGCTGCAAAATAGTTTTTATAATTCTTTTTTTCATTCATTAAGAACAATTGACATTAAATCTGATATTATTTTTTGAGGTATATCTTAGAAATGCAAATGCGGGAGAAATTTTCGTAGACTAAATTCAAAGTATCGGATGATAAGGTTTGTGTTTAATTCACCATAACTCGTAACTTGTGCCATAAAATATTACAGTTAATATAAAGAGGAATGGTACATTGAAAAAGCGACAAGATAGGCAATAGATTCAATTCTTATTTAGCAGGAATTAAACTTATTTAATATGGCGTTTTGCTTTCGTTATTCGAGCCCTTGAAGCACGTTTGAACCTATGATTGCGATGAACTTTAAACCACAAAAAATGTTGGTTTGAAAGTGGTTATCGAATTTCGCAATGTCATATTTTTTGTTGCAAAACACATTTTATTCAGATCTGTACGATTTAACCTTTATGTTTTTAATCGTATGCAAACAGATTTGTACGGTCTATGGGAAGCCGCGTATGACTAAGAATTATTTACCACCCTCGTCACCTTCGTACGCGTGTGTTGACTTACACACGCGCGTACAGTGGGATGAATGTAACCGCTAATGAACGGGGGAGGTAGGCAGTATGCAAATATATCGCACGTCTCATTGTAACGTCGACTAGCTAGTTACAGAATGCCATTTCGAATGAGTTATGTGTCGACAGATGGCTGTCGCGCAGCGGCGTTGGTGTTTGGATTAGCCGAGTTCGTTCCTCAGCGACTGATGCACACAGCCCTAGGCAATATGCACTTAACAAAACGCAACAGTGTGTCTCTCTACGACATATATAAAAAGTATAGCTTTGAAATGGGCTAAACTCTAAACCATGGCTTTTAACAATACTTCGTATTTAAGTGTTTATAATTGGGCATGTGAACTCGTCGTGGAGTATACGTAGGGCTGACAACTTATTAAGATATATGTAGAGCGTACCGAAAATTTCTGGAATTTATGGAAAAAAACTACTATGAGGTGTCAAAAATGAATTTATTATTTCTTATTCTCCGTTTATTCTCCGTTAACATAAATGCTCTTTTTCATACTAATAAACCAACTTTAAAAACATTTATGCCACTCCTCCCTGGTGACCTCAGAAACATGCTTTTCATATATTTCGCCAGCCAGCCAGGTGATGAAAATCGTTCATCGCTTAATTGGTTTTTAATTTTTGGTTACACAAAAAACTCACAAAGTACCAGGTCGGGACTGTATGTAGTATTTTTTTCTCTCGTAGGAAGTTTGAGATAGGAAACTGATGTTTGGAATTAATAGTCAAAGAAAACTGTATTGAGATGGAAAATTTTAATGTATAATTATAATCATCAACATGGGGGGTCAAAATAGTCATCTTGAAATTAACAATTTCTAATGTCATTGAGTGGGATATTTTCGAATATCTTTGTTCCCTACAAATTTTGAAAGTGTTTGACTAACAATTCCAAAAAAACAATTATAAGTAATTAGATTTTTAATTATATTTATATATATTAGTGTTAGTAAGAAAAAATGAATTGGTGGGATCCCTATTCCTAGTCCTCATATATGTTATTTATAGATATCTATGAGTCGACCGACCTCAACAGTGAGAGTGTCAAGCGGACTGCAAAAGACGTTCCTTGGCCTTCTAGAAAATGATGGGGAAGTAGTGCCTCATAAAAGACATTTGAAATTAGTAGTGAATTTGGATGATTTGAGGCTGTGTCGAAAAATTTTATCGACACATCTTTCTTAATTTTTGGAATAGTGAAGAGTTCCAAGTTCCTATGAAGAACAGAGTTTTTGACAGACCAGAATGGGGCAGTTGTCTCCTTCAAACTTTGTTTTGTCGATCTGTATCTGGCAGAGAGCATGCAGTCGCGGTGGCGTGGGTAAAAACTGTAGAAGCGAATGTCACCGCAGGTAATGTGCATGCACAGTTTGTACAGTATAAATTTTTTGCTTAGACTTATCTTGTTCTTTTTATCTACTATACCGCTTAGACGAGATAGCAATCGAGAGTTCTCCTGACATGGTCGATATGATACAGATCAAGATCTGCGGATGGTTTTCAAGTGTGATGCCTTTGTAATTATGTTACCACGGAATTTGTTTGTTTATTTCAATGTATAGATCATGCTAATTGCCAACGTTCCTACCCTATTTCTAAGCATGTGTGCAGGCAATCGGTACTTTAAATAAGTCTTTAAAACGAAAGTACTCAGATAAGATTAAAGTTTTATTATCAGGGCTTTAGACATGAATTAGAAAGGGCGGAGGGCGCGGCGCCGGCGCCGCGGGCGGGGTGACGGATGCTCTTCGATTTGGAGCCTTTCTCTTGAGGATGAATCCCATTTTATTGTTGGCGATAAATTTCCTTAGTCTCTTATTGAGTTTGCGTTTGGTATGAGTGTTGAGGACCCTTGATTGGTATCTCTTCGTCCTGATTTGATGTCATTATAGATGAAGGCCATCTTTCGTAGTCACGCTGAATTATCCAAAATACAATTTATAACATTAAGCGAATGGTCCTTTTTAATTAGACGTATAATAAGTTAGTAACTTTATAGGCATATTTTTCTAGGATGACATTTGATTGCCCAAACCGCAAATGAGCATTGTGTTTGATTTCAAGAAAAACTTTAAGCTTCATAGAGAAGTAAGAAATTTTTTAAATGATTACACATCGGGAGGCTTGATACATATAAAAAATATTTTATATCATTACAGAATTTATTGCACTTGTATGTGATGATGCTGATATTAATGACTTTCAAAACCAATTGAATGTCATTTATTTCAATATTTGATTTACAAACTCCATAAATAATAAGATTATAAGAAAACAATATTTGTAATCTTGGTAATTCAATAATTAAAGCAGAGACCGTAGATTTCAACAAAGTACGGCTCGGAGTATAGCGCCGAGAGTGCCACCTTCATTATTTTATTTTAAATATAAAATAAAATATTGAGTTACATTTTCGAACATCGAGTAGATTCACTTTTGGCATAAAATATGTAACCGGACCAATTAAATTCAATATTATCTGTTACAAAAAATGCTACAAATAATTCTTGACTATACAAAAAAGATTATGAGATAACTTTTGAATAGTGCGTTCAATACTCTTTGCTCGTTAAAAAACAGGAATAAGTGTACGCACAGATAGATCTGTCCATATTGATCGTGGAGCAATGGTGGCGTAAAGCCGACGCGGGGACTCCGCCGCAGGATTTGTCCGCTCTGATGCATCTCTAATTAACAGGAGACGCGGACGCCGCTAACCGCCGCTGCCCGCGCCGGTGCACACGTATTCGGCTTTGCGACACGCGCCCGCGATTTCGTTAATGGTCTTGGAACCGTTTTGAATATAAAAATTATTTGCATTATGATAAAAGAGATACAGTCCAGTTGCATTCGATGTCGGGGTCCTTAGACCGTCAAGATTAGAAAGGTGGGATGCATCGTGTTAGCCACATTGCCTTTTAGATAATAGAGTTATTCATCGAAACATACTAGATGCTTAATGTTAATTAGCAGATATTGCTTAATAAGAAAACGTTTTTATAAAATCACTAGCTGCTTTTTGATGTCCACTTATAGTCCTGTCAATAAAGCAGCCATTTTGAGCTGAAAGGATAGACTCAACGAGAAAATTTGTGTGAGTACTAGATATTTAATATTCCAAAAAGTCAGGTCTCTTAGCCATCAGCAAAGCCTACAAAAAAAACTGTAAAAGGTCAACAAAAAGAGCACTTTTTTCTGAACTAATTCCTGTATGGATCAAATATGAAAAAATATTTAAAATAAAAATTATAGATAATTAAATTTCCTACAAAAAATCTCTTAACATTTTTGAATAAGTGCGATAGTTTTCGCTAAAACGCGTCTAAGTACAGAATTACATAAAAATGTATTTAATAATTATATATATATATATTAATAAATAATGATATATAGAGCTTCATTATTATGTAATAAAAAATTTTAAGACTTTTTACAAGTTTACATCTCTATTTTTCATAGTTAAAAGCACTTTGAAACTTTGAAATTAATTTTTCATCATTAAGATGAAAATCATTTTTTTTTACATTGCATTGAATTCTGCATCAAAAACCTATTTAGATTATATCTGTAGTTTATTACTTTATCTTGAATGAAAAGAAATGATTGTTTTTTGGGCACCTGGCCCCAGGTACATTACTGGAATTGAAAGAGTGCGCAATACAGCTGTTCGTTTCACTCACACTCATGGAAAATTACTGCCCATGCGTCGGACGTTAAACACCTATGAGCGTGAGTGACATTCCGAATTTCATAATGCTAATAATTTAAATAAATGAAAAAATGAATTCTCCACTATGTAGTCGTATTTACCACTACAACAATATTATTTACCAGTTTTGGGTAATTTCGAATCAAGACATTTGGAGTCTTTTGCAAAAACTATTCACTCATACAAAAATATTAAGAGACTTTTTTTTAGGGAATTTAATTATCTATTACTTTTATTTTAATCCAATTTTCATATTTTGGACCACTCAGGGGTTATTTAAAAAAGTGCTTTTTTTCGAGCTTTTACAATTCTTTTGCAAGCTTTGCTAATGACTGAGACCTGACTTTTGGAGATATTAAATATCTAGTACTCACAAAATTTTCCCGTTGGTCCTATCCTTTCAGATCAAAATGGCAAAGTTATTGCTTTATTGACAGGACTATTAATAAATAAATAAAAAAAGAACATTAATCTATTTACCAACAAGCACGACCCTGCACGCTCACCATGCAGATTTACCACCGAGTGGAATGTTTTTTTGCACTCGATGGTAAGTTGTGATCATGCTTCAATATTGCGATGTCAAACAAGTGCTTAATAGATTAAACTACGGCATTTTGCTTCTTAGATGAGTTCGTGACCAAAACCAGATTAATCGATGAATTACGCCCCGGCCCGAGACGTTTGGACTGTGCTTACTTTATACAGTTTTAAAATTCTAACGAGTACGCCATAAATTTCAAGTAAAATTTTTATTAAATATTTTTACTAAAGCTTTGCAGTTTTGTTTTGAAGTTTTGCATCCCTGGCAAACGGGCTAAGATTATAGCTATACTTCTGCATCTATGGTATCTATTGAAAACGCCATGACGTGAAATTAGCTATCATATTAAGTTTAAATCAAATAAGCATCACAGCACTCTTTGTGAAGTTGAAAAATAAAAAACGGTTTAAAGTAACAGGAATACAAATATATGCTTGAAATAACTTCAAATTTAGATTTTTAAGCTTATGGTTAAAATTTAGAGAGGGAAATACAAAGTTTACGTATTTGAAGGTGTAACGGACCGGGCGCACGCGAATGGAACGCTTAACAGCCCGTTTTTGTTGTTAGCTGATCGGCTGACTATTTGTAGGAACGGCGCTTTGCCAACTTAGGTCGCCGAAATAATACCTCTGAACACTTGGTGTCTATAGAGGCGCAGAGTTTCATCTCCGATATGCCAACACGTATGCGATGTAGACTGTAGACTAAATGTTTGATGTACTTTTTTAAGTTTCTCCTTGCGGGGAGAGGAGGCAAAAAACCTAATGAGTTACCCATGCATCCGCGTGCGTGGGGAGTGTCCGACTTTCGCGGACTAAAAAAACCCCAGAACGTAATTGTGGCATTAGCTGTCAGTCAGAGGCTGTAGTCAGCTTCATTTGACGCGACCGATCAGCAACTAGATGCTGTCAGCGCGTGACTCTCCTACGCATGATTCGCTTGGATCATTCGGCGAAAGGAGTGACTAGAGGCCTCAACATGGGTCGGAACCTTTAAGTGACACCGGTGCGCAAAGAACGTCACGATAGTTAAACCAATGGAGGTTGACTGATTTAGAGGCTTATTCCTATTCCTATAAATTTTCAAAAGCTTTAATTAATTTTTCGATCTCAGCAGTGAGATCGTCTGGTGGGTCTAAAATAACACTTCGTGGCCTTCTAATGAATAATTTGCAGAAGGAACAGGAAGAGGCCGCAGCAGAATTAGCGGATTTGTATTGTTAACCGCTAGACTGAAAAACACTCTGACGTGTCCTTCATGTACTTAGAGATTATAGGAAGTTCTAAAACCCTGCGAAGGACAAAGTTATTGACGTTATTGACGACAAAGTTATACAAGACGAAGAACGAGTTATTGACGACGAAGTTATAGTAGCTCTTCTAAAAAACTTATTTTGAACGATTTGAAAGTCGTAAAGTGCAGTCGGGGCGACGCGAGCAAAAACTGGACACGTGTATGTTATCATCGGCCTTATGTACATCGTGTATAATGTACGCTTATTGCGTAAAGACATTTTGCTATTTTTATCTATCATACGTGACATTTAGAAAATAGCGAGTTTCCTAACACGTTGCAGATGATCTCAGAAGTGGAGATGCTTATTCAACATGGTACCTAAATATTTGTAATTATATTGCAATGGAATAGGAGTATTTGATATCAGAAGAGAGGTGGCACTATCAGGGACTACCAGAGTTCTCTTTATTTTACTGTAGTGAAAGTAGACAACATGTAGGCCCGGCGTAGATGTCATGCAGGCCCGGCGCTTTTCTGGTTTTGAGGTTTTTGACGAGTACTTTAACCTCGCCTAGCGTGACTGGATCCAGATCATCTTTCGGATCAAGGGAGATTTTCTGTCGAACTTCCTCCTCGACTCAGTGTATGTGTATGGGGTTGTGTGGAGAAAATGTGTGAGCGTTATCTATCAACTACACTGGCTGTCGACTAGACACTCAGATTTATTCCGGTCTTCGAATTCGAGAGTATTGTCGGATTTCTTAAGAGCGAGTACTAGTTCGTAACCGTCCGATTTAAGAGCTTTAGCCACTTGCCAGTAGGCTTTTTGAATAGTGGTAATTTTTTCATAATGACATTCCAGTTATCGTTTCGGACATCCTGGATGCCTGTTCTAACTTTGCGTTGGAGGGCGTGCGCGTAGGACCTATTTGCGGGAGTAGGATAAGCACTCGCGCTGCGCAGAACTGCATTTTTAACTCTCATCACTTTGCGAACATGCGTAGGCAGTATCCAGCGACTGGAACCTTCCGCAAACTGTTTCAACCACTATCGTAATGTAGCTGTGAAAGCATCTATAGCATTGTTGATGTTGTTAGTCGAAACGATGTCATTAGGTATTTTGTTTAGAGTGGAGGTGCCGATTTTTTCAAGTGCAATCGACACCTTTTTCCAATATGTGATTTTTTTAACGTCATAAGGACGATCATCGGAGATAGGCCCTAACCTCATGAGGATGGGACGGTGATCAGAAGTAAGACGCTCGAGCGTCTCTATACAACTCAGTGTTAAGTCTACGTCCTTCATGAGAGCGATATCAAAGATATTAGGCCTGTCTCGATCTTTGTCTGGAAAATGAGTTAGCGTAAGAAGTGCGATGACGTCAAACTCTAATGTATCTCAAAGATCCGGGAGTATCCATCCATTTTTATCAGTGGTAACACAGTTCCACTCTGTATTTTTGCTGTTAAAATTACAAAATAAAATAACATGATTTCCAAGTGCGAATAAGGATTCTAAGTTGCTCCGGAGCAACTTTTTAGACGTCGGAAGATAAACTGAAACTATAATCAGAATATCGTGTTCTGTCATAACTAGCTTGTAAGCTGTAACTTCTAGATTGATTAATTAAGGCGCATTAATCGGGTAGCAGTGTAAGGAGCGTTTAGACCGGTACCTCCTCCTGAAGTATCCTGTCTATCAATTTGTAACTGTAGATAATTTTTCAGTTTACATGCTCTGCGCATGTGAATTTTGAAAATATATTCTTGTCCTAAAATTACATCTAACGAGTACTCCTTGGCACACATATCTAACTGGGCTAAGTTATTCGTTAACACGCGCGCGTTAAAAGATAACGTAATAATTTTTTGATTTCAGGCGTCCAGCTGAAAAATGGATTAAGCACCCGGGTGCCTCAAACATTATAACGACTCTAATCTTGTTGGTATATCTTGATGGTTTAGGATGACCGCTAAATTAAAAATGTTCATAAATGAATTGAGATACCAGGGTTAAAATTCCAATTTTCTTAAACTTCTAACGAGATGCACGAGGTCCGAGCTTGTAAATTGCGCGAACGGCCCGCTTCTGCAGCACGAAAATTCTATGAACATCAGCAGCGTTTCCCCAGAGCAAGATGCCATACGACATCAGACTATGGAAACAGCCAAAATAAACCAATCTGGCAGTTTCGACGTCCGATAAATTTCTCATTTTTTTGACAGCATAGGCGGCAGAGCTAAGCCTTTTCGCCAACTTACTTATATGAGGACCCCATTGAAGCCTGTTATCTAAAGTAATTCCTAGGAACAGTGTAGAATTAACAAACTCAAATTCTTTGTTGCGTACTGAAATAGTTCCGGATCTATGTCTTACATTTGAAAGTGAGAATTTTATACATTCTGTTTTCATTTCATTAAGAAGTAGGTTATTTGCAGTAAACCATTTCTCTACCTTAGAGATAGCATTGTTCACATCGTCATAAGTGGGCTGTTGTCTTTAACTTTGAATAACAAAGAAGTATCATCTGCAAACAGTACTATCTCATAAACATTCGTAACAAGGCTAGGTAAATCATTTATGTAGAGTAAAAAGAGAAAGGGACCAAGAATTGGTCCCTGTGGTACACTCCCGTGGACTATAGATCCAGACGATTTCGTACCATTGACATCAACCATCTGAACCCTGTAACTCAAATACGACTTCAGAAGGTCGAGTGCCTGGCCTATTACTCCATAGCGACGTAGTTTCCCGATCAGAGTGTCGTGATAAACACAATCAAAAGCCTAGGAGAGATCGCAAAATACGCTATTGTATCTCGCGAATCCTTCCAGGCTCCAAAAATATGTTGCACAAGCTCAACGCCAGCATCGATTGTTGAACGACCTCGAGTAAAACCGAATTGTTTATTAGACATTAATTTATTGCTATAAAAATGTACTAACAACTGATTTAGGATTAATTTTTATACATATCCATTTTGGGACACTTTCTTCAGATAGCGGTTTATTCTTTCTTTGCATAAAATCTGCTATCTCATTTCTAAGCTTGTGAAACCGTTTCAGCATTTTCTCTTTGCTTAGCCATCTGAATTCACAATAATATGTTACGTCGTCATATTTGGCTGATATTTCATCCATAAACGCCTTGAACTGACGATGGTTAAGCCCTCGGGATCGAATAAAATTGATGGTTTTTACTACCATATTCGTAACATTCTGGAGTCGAATTGACTTAGAATACAGGTTCTGTTGGTGGGTAATGCAATGAAGGACTATCAAATCATCTTTTTGCATATTTAAATCAGTTGCTTTTTCATTCACAATTCCGATGAAACCTTTACATATGCCGAGCGTAGAAAGTACACTATCTGTGCATACACCAACTAATTTTGACCATGGCTAGGCAAAACTTGTGAATCCCTTTGAACTTCATTAAAAATGTCCTCTCCTGTAGTGGTTCATTTTAGCAACTGTTAAGCAAGTAATTTCTCAGTAGTAAACACTTTATCAACACCTGGAATAAATATAGCCAGTTGACTTGTGTCATACAAATCGGTGCTCTCGTCTAATGCTATGGGAAATGATTCAAAACCACCCATACGGTCAGTCAATGTTGTTTTTAACACGCTTTTATAAGCTTGGGTTGTATCTAGCTATGTATGTACGTAACGGAATCTTAGAGCTTAATTTTCACCAATTTCAGAAGTCTGATTAATTTGAAACTTTGCATACGTATCAAGGACCAATCACAATGCAATAATTTGATGACAGTTTCCCATTATCCTTATAGGAAGATTAATATAAAATATAAGCTTGGGTTGTATGTTTCTATGCATGTAACGGAATCTTTGAGTTTAATTTTCACCAATTTCTAGGAGTTTCATTAATTTGAAACTTTGCATACGTATTACGGAGCAATAACAATATAATAATTTGATAAGTTTATTCTCTTATCCTGATCAGTATCGCCAGGATCGAATAATTTCGTCACGTATCGTCTGCGTGAGAGCAAAGTGGCTTATTACTGTTACTAAATTCTATTACTGTTTTGTAATAGAATTTAGTAACAGTAGTAAGCATTATTAATAATTCAACTATTGTTGTATTGTTAAAAATTTTAAAGTTTTACCAATCAACTGAACTAAATAGTGAAAAAAAATCCTTAATATGAACTCAAAAAAATAATGAACAGTGACGAAAAATACTAGTATTATTGTGGAAAAAGTGTGGGTTGCTCTATATACGAAAAATGTGGCACAAAGCGCCACACTAACTAACTATAAAACTAGATTTCAGAACATTATCAAGTTGTGTTCTTTATTTATGAAACATTTGCTGCTGTTTTCCCAAATTTGCGATAAAGTTTTGGATTTTGTCTTTTCTTACTTGTCCTGTCAGTGAGTGCAGTATAGAATATATTGAATTATTTCATGACTGACATAGATTCATTACACAGCAAACAAATAGGCTTACCATTGTGCAAAATAAAAAAGAATTCTTCAGTGCATTTTTTGTTGAAACTGGCGACCCTCTGCATTTACTTTTTGTTTCTTTCCACCAAACACCATTTTCGTATATTTTTTCCAAGTCACAAAGCAAATTGACGGCACTAGCAGTTCGCTGAGGATATCGTTTGAAAAAGTTATCATCTCCGTAGCTCAAATAGAACTTGAACTAAATTCGGACCATCCACCCGCTTAAATAGGAAAAATTAAGGAATGATCAGGAATCGTCTAGTGTAGAACAATTGAATAGCTACGCCTCATTCGATATAATCGCCGCCTCTCGGCTTGCTCGCTCAGTTGATTCGGTGAGTATAAGTAAGTTGTGTACTATATTCTTTTAATGGGTTTTTCAAAATATCTTGCTGGTCGGATCAAATCTTACAACGAGCCGGATGCATCCCGTGGACCGGTTGTTGCCCATATATGCTCTAGAGCATGGAACTTCTCTAAAAAATATAATCCCCGCACTGTCTGTTAGCACAATAAGTTATGGGAAGATCACACATCTTTGAAGATACTGTCTTTTGCATTTTTTAACATTAAAAAAAAGTCAGAATCAATGTTCTAGTTTGCATACAACGTAAAAAAAACTCGCAGTACAGTAAGCACGGAGACAAACCTGCGTCTTTTGGCCCGAATGTACCATGATTTTTTTTAAACTTTAATGTCAACTTTTATGCTATCACTTTAATAACTTTCATTTTGTTAAAGCAAAATGTTCCAACACTGGTACAATATTAGACACAATTTCTAATGAACACAAGCTTGTATGTAGATCCATGCATCCGATGTTAATTGTTTTTAGATGCGTGATGGCGCTGATGCAAATGTAATTTGTGTGATGCACTCACGTACTGCGCAGCAGGCGGCACTCCGGGGAGGTCGATTTGAATACAATTTTCATGTTGACCTATTGCATAAACACACGTATTGAGTAATCTGCATAAAAACGTGACAATATTGATGACGATTTGAAGCAAAGGGAAATGGTAACTATTTTACAGGCACAAAAGAGATCCTGTAAGATGTTACATTTGATACGCATATTGCAGCGGTAGTACTAAGCTATTTCAGGCCATTCTCACGTTTCGTGGAACACGTGAATTCGAACTCAAATTGCCTGCGTCGGTGATGTCTTTAAAATTCATGTGCGTATTGAGAATATAAATTATTCTGACTAAATGTAAATGTGGAAGCAAACCATGATGGTAACCTCTGCATACGTGGAAAACTGTTAGTCATAACCATGTTTGTTAACCATATTTTGTTAATTTTTTTTATCAATACTACATTTTCTTTAATATATATTAAGATGTTCCTAAATCAAATTTTGGATGAATATAGATCAAAAATATATTCCGCTTATTAATTTTTATTTGCATTTCATCTAAGTGTTCGGGGATACCGGTTCTTCCTTTATATTTTAA
This sequence comes from Eumeta japonica, assembly GCA_005406025.1. Classification (NCBI taxonomy): domain Eukaryota; kingdom Metazoa; phylum Arthropoda; class Insecta; order Lepidoptera; family Psychidae; genus Eumeta; species Eumeta japonica. Next base: position 284,089 of record BGZK01000542.1, read on the forward strand.
AATGTGTGTAGAAAAATAAATTGATTTCTTCTGCGGCACACAAAATGTGTATCTTACGACCAATTTTATTTTTGGTAGAATTTTTTCCATTAGCACAATTTTTATTCTTATTTATGGTAAAAGGTATTTTATCTAATGGACGTAATTCAGTTCCTTAATTTACAATCTACACTTCTTTTTATATAACTTGTATGTAATATATTAAAACAATCGAACATCTGTATTTGCATTTCTAAAATTAACAATAAGTTCAAATGTAGTACCAAAAAGTTCTCACACATTGGCGTGGAAACTTTCAGGCACTGCGTTTCACGTACTGCGTTCGAATTTATTTCAATAAATATGTTTCTACTGTGGCGACATTGTATCCGTATGGTTGGGTACTTGGTTTACAAGTGGTTATAAACAACTGATTGTAAACCACACCATTGGTTGGAGTGTTTTGGGTACTTGGCCCACGGTTGGTTTCGTAGTGTACAGCTAATATATAGTTAGTGTAAGACTTATGACTCATTTATAAAAGTTCATGTACTCAATTCAAAATTTATGAAAATAAAACATGTAGGATAATAGAATGTACCCTTATTAAAAATACGTACTAACAATTGTAAAATGTAATTATATAATTTAAAATTATAAAATGTAGATAGTATATTGTAAGGGTGATTTAAGCACCGCCGCATAAGTCCATACTTCGTATTTTCCTTCACAGTCGCCTCGGAGTACGGATTCTTGCGGTGTTTGGACAAAATGTTAGACAGCGTTTCGATATTCAGACTTGTTTATTGCAGTACGAGCTTCAAAAGTGGCTGTTAGAGAACAATTGTGATGGATGCACGTTTTTGGTTTGATGTGAAGGAAGCGGAAATCTTTATGGACGAAAGATAGCCCGCCAAGCGACCTATAGATAGGGTTACGCGGGATTTTTACTCACTAAAACCACTCTATTGGAGTGATTCTATCGTTAAGGCTATCACCTATGATTCCACAATATAGCAGCTTTGCCAGGCGTCAAAACGAAAATAAGTAAACAATACACTCGAGTGCAATGTGCAAAGTTTGGGGACTTTACGTCACGTGGGTGAATGATAATGTGATTTTTGACCGAGTTTGCCAACTCAGTGTGAGATAACTATTGAAATTTTACTTTGAATGGATTAAATTAGCGAGGCGTGTGCGGCTAATAAAGGAAACTTTTCCATGGGATTCGCGGCGGCCTTCAATTTTTTCGCGAGGAACGCGATTTCAGCCATGTCGATGATCGACATCGTGACTTTGATGTCCTTGGAGGACGAGGTGATCAGAGCGCTGTTAGTTGGCGGGTCCTTACGGGAACCCACCGTTGCTTTCGCGTAGGATAGATTATCTGTGATCGCGCGCGCGGGTGCTCGACGCGGCGCGGTCTGAACGGGCGGAGAGATTTTCATATTATTATTTGGGGTGGATTTACGTTTAGGTGCTCGTGGGCAACCTAAATAATTGACCGTATTACCGGCTGACTTACAAAGAACGCAGGCGGATAGCCCATCTGTGCTTTTGTTGCAAGTGCACGCTGTAGTGCCGTGGCCACCCAGGCACTTGATGCAGCGAGTTCGCTGATATTAATTTTTGGACGAGTGTCCATAGAGCTGACAATTGAAACATTGCCCTGGAATGCTCTTTTTGTGGGGCTGCTCTACTTTGATTCCCGTAAGGGAACATACCGATTTGACGTGGAAAAACGTACGCTTAGTAGCGTTGTCAATAGATGTTATATTAGCTGTTACTAATACAAGATCGAGCAGCTCATGGGCACAGTTTGTGATCCAATTCATTGATTGCACTGGAAGGTTTTATTTAGATGAGTAAGTTCTTCTTTGACCTCCTCTATTGGGAGTCTCTTTGGTAATCTTCGGAGAACGATGCGAAATTCGCGCTCCTCCTTCAAGGAGTGTGTATGTTATGCGACTTTGAGCGTCGTGAGAAGGGTGGATAGATTCCGGAAGCCCGGGATAGCCGCCGGTTGGACTTTAATGCCCCTTGATGTATTACGGGCATTTGAGATGGTAATGCTTTTAGAAAAGTATTGTTTGCGGATTTCCAACCATCAGCCCTTATCGTGAATAAATAAGGGTAGCGGTTTTTGAGTTTTTTTAGGGGTTGGGGTCACAATGATGTCAGCCTCTTTAGTCGCGACTTTGGCGGCTGTTGGTGCCTTTGCTTCAATGTCCTTACTCGCAGGCTTGGAGGTCTTAGCGTTTTCAGACGCAGGAGCGTCCTGGGAGTTTGACTTCCGATAGTACGCCAGGGAGTAGAATAATAGGTCTTTGACAGCGGGCGTCACGGAGGCGGTGGCCTGTATCGACCTCCATTTCGGGATCGGAAGTAGGGTTGGTCTGGTTGGGTGAGGCCAGAGATGAACAATACATCTCAAAATTCCGATGGAGATCGAGGTGATCGCGCTCCGTAAGAAAATCTTTGAGTCGTTTGCTGTCTATTATGGCAGCCATGAGAGTACCCGGCCTTAGCTAGACGCTCCCGCAGTGCACCATGAAGAATACCGCGACATGCCAACCTAACGGTGCGCGGGCCGGGTCGTTTGGTAAATAAACGAAACGAAATCTGGGTAGGGAGAGGTGCGGGCACACGGATCGCGACGCAGCAGGACCACATACGAAGCACCATGCGACACGACACGACACGCACACAACGCTCGGCGTGATCCTGCAGCAGGAGGGTCTCGGCGCTGCATGAGTTATCGAATGATCGAACACGAGCCGGTTGTTAACACCGTTAGGTTGCCCCGGCTAAAAAGATGATGTAGGCTCGTCGCTTTACACTTCACTGCACTCGTTGTGGCTCGGCGTACACCTGCATATACAACACATACAGATGAGAACACGGATCACTAGGCACGCACTGCACTTACGGAGCGCTGTAGCGCGAACGTTCGAAGCGGAGGCCGGACGATGACTGCTAATGGATGCATTTTTTTCCCTCTTGCGACGAGGAGGAGGTAAAAAATGTCTATCTCGTACACCTCGCGCCCGTGCGCGTGGGTACTGAAACCCTAAAAAGTCCCCTGGAAAATATAAATGTATCGGCGATGCTGTTAGCTGGGAGTCTATTCAGCTACATCTTGCGCGGTCGGACAACACGCGAGGGTGTTGACGGCGCGTGACTTGCCTTGTGAAAGATCCCTTAAGAGGATGCTCTTGGTACATGAAGTTACTGGGACACCAACAGGGGTTGGGCCCATTTGATATCTAGACTCAGGAGCGGTCTAAAGCTACGGCGATATGACCTAGATTACTAGGTCTTAAGTGTAATGGGATCTATAATTAATGACTATTTAATTTCAATGAGCCATTCGACTTCGGCTGTGAAATTGTCCGGGAGATCAATGATAGTATTCCGTGGCCTACGGATAAAATGATAGGGAGGCGGCGCCTCATATGAAACCGCCGCAGAAAGGAGGGGGTTAGAATGTATTTCCGCAATAGAGAAGAAACTCTCGGATGCGTCCTTCATATATTTAGCAATAGAGGAAGATCTAAGTCCCTATGCAGGATTGAATGTTTGACGCACCAATGTGCGTTGGTGGTTGATCTGCAGAATTTATTCTGCAAGATTTGAAGTTTCTTAAGTCTATTAGGAGCAGCATGAGCGAAAACAGGAGACGCGTATGTCATCACGTCCTAATACACATTAAATAAATGGTACGCTTATTGCGTAAACAAAGTTTATTTTTCCTACCGAGTATACCGTTGAGGTGCGCTAGGTAGAAAGTAGCTGTTTTCCTAACATGCTTGATATGATCTCTAAAGTGCAGGTTCCTATCAAGCGTGACGCCTAAATATTTATAGTTGTGTTGCCACGGAATAGGTGCATTGTAAATGCAAAGGGAAGGGGTACCTCTGGCGACCACCACAGAGCTCCTACCTTTTCTGTATATGAAAGAGATGGCCGCCGATTTTTCGGGATTAACCTCAATCCTCCAGGTTTAGAACTATCTACCCAGCTCATCGATGGCCCTCTGGAGGTGAGGGCAAATGTTGCGCTCGTTAGCGCCGCGCAAATAGAGGACGGTGTTGTCAGCGAACAATGCCAGCTGGACGCCTGCCGACGGTCGCGATATGTCATTGGTGTACGTGGAGTACAGAAGGGAAGAGAGCGTGGAGCCTTGAGGAACTCCCGCTCTTTTGGGTCTTCTGGTAGAGTGCGTATTTTCATGTCTGAACATGAAATGTCTGTCTGTTAGATAATGATGTACGATAAGAATGAAACGACTGGTACTTTTAAGTCATGTAATTGGTCTACCCGCCAATGCACAATTTTATGTGTAATTCATATGAACATCACAATGATTTCGTCTTTATAATTAAAATACGATATAACACAAGCAAAACAAGAAATATTCAAAAAACACGATAAATACACAAAAATAGACAAAACATATAATTCCTTACAACTAATCCCTACCCGATGATAAAAATATAACTATTCGGATTATTTAATTAACACACACAATACAATAAAAAAATAATAGAATTATTAACTTAGTTCGTTTTATAAAACTAATTATATATTTATTTTCAAATAATCGCTAAAAGCGCGGCTGTCCGTAACAATATGTTATTCCGTATTTATATGGATAATCGGATAACATATGAATGCAAATGCATATACAAAGCTATTTGTACATATTATACTCTGATTGCATCATAAGCCAGTGAAGCGATGAAGCCTTAGCTTGCTGCTTAAGTACAGAAATGCAATTACCATTACTAATACAGCAAGTAACAATATAATGATATGTAAACTGTTCATTTATGTTCAGTAAAATGTCTTTTAAACTTGAATACGATAGATTTGAATGGAATACAAAGAAAAATCGTAAAAGCGTTGAAAGAGCTTACTCGAGCTGTGAAAAGACGCTCCGGTTTTTAAGCTGCCAAACTGTTGAACGACTGTGACTATCGAGTAAAAGGGGTTAAGCGTGGAAACACAACTTCGGCTTTAAAACTGTTGGAGCAATTTATGTGAAAGTTTTGTGCAAGATGCGAATCGACGCTATTATTTCTGGCATTACAAATGTACGAGGAACGGAGTCGGAAATAGCGACCGCCGTAACCTCTGGAGCGGTCCCGGCAAATGCACCCCCAAATAACTTTCAATAAGTCGCGAAATGCTCTCTCGAAATCCTAACTCTCCCCTCACTTAATGTTTTTAGCTATAATCACATTTTCCAATAAGGTGAGTACGTCTTGCAAAGATTTTTAGTAGAAAATCCATTACATAAATGAAGGATACTGGTTATAGCATCTAAATATATAAAGTAAAAACGAATACGCGGCTCAACAGAAAAAGTAATTTAGATATTATTTACGCTGCCTTTGAAATAACAACGTCTCATCTTTCAGGTGAGCCGACTTAACTTTCACATTATGCGAAACACTGAAAGTTCGTGGAAGCGCGGGTTAAAGCGATGCATAAATTAACTGTGCGGTTATAACATTTTCAGAATTTTAATCTTGTTAAATAATAGTTTAAGTGTCATTATAATTATACTACAATTTAATTATAAGACTGTAATTATAAATACATTTGTTATATTACATTTTATAATCTCACTTACATTTTGATTAAACAAATAACGCGTCACTCTCGACTTTTGTCCGTCACATGAAAAGGGTTCATATGAAGAAGTAATAAAAAGTTTTCCATTCAATTTATTTATTTGTGTCACAAACACGTAGTGATTTTCCGGCTCCGACAGAAGTCGACCTCCGTCAACGGCAAGTTCGCCGAGAGCATGCGAGTGCACCGGAGTTATTTCTGAGGTGGCAGTGCGCGGGGCGGGCGGGCGGGCGAGAGGGGTTAGCGGGGTGCGAAGTCGCGCCGAACTCATTTCTCTTTGCGACAAACGGTTGTCGGGGGCGGAGATCACGTAACAAACACACCGGTCGTACCTTATACACTTCGCCTTGTGAAATTGAAATACGTCGGCCACATTGCATTCTTTATTTACGGTTTTTCAATAAGTCATAGTAGGGGACGTTTGAAAATTTTGACATGTTTGAATTATACATACATTGGCATCCTATATCAACAATATTTGTAGGAAGGTGATATTCATAACATATATGTTGCATGGTTGCACAATAAGTGATGACATATACTTTACACGTTTCGCATGTTTTTACTTTTACCTCCCTATTATTATTATAGCCCTAATCTGTGTCTAATTAAATTTCATGACTGTGTACTATGGACCTATTTTTTATAGAACAAACAGTATAATATTAAACACCCTTGGTAAAGAAAACCTGCAAATAAAAGCGATAGTTCGTATAAAGATATTCATTCTTAAAGTAATCAAGTCAAAACTATACTGCTCCATTAACTTTTTTAATCCCAGTGATTTTTGTACTAGTGTGTGTTATATGTCAATAAAAATATTTATCGCTTGTCATCACTCTTAGATTATACGAACTCTGTTAAATTGATTCATTGTGTATAGTCGAATGATTAGTGACAGAAAGAAGCATTCATGTTAATTTTGACAATAATTTTAATAACACAAAAGTGCATAAGCTTGATTCCATCTATTAAAGTGAATTTCCTTCTAAAAGTGAAATAACACCATTAAGAATACATTTGCTCAATTCGAACCACCAATTTTATAAGCGACGAAGAAAAAACTGGCAAGTACAGTACAACGTATGAAACTCTATCGCTGTGAAGTTAGCCACTAACGCGTCACAATGGCGTAAAATAGGAACGCGGGGGAGAACAAGGAAGGGCCGGGAGGTGTTAAACCTGCGCATTGCACTATTAACAGGCAATTCAAAACGGTAAAGTTTCGTGCGTTTTGCTGTAGTTGTGCCGTTCATCTGGCAGAGGCATCAGAAACAGAAACATTAAAAAAAAAATAAGGGCACACCGAGACTAGGTCACCTAAGATTCGTGTACGAGCCCGGAGCGTCTGATAGCCGAGCTGAACGCGGTACGTGACCGCGGCTCCGGGGAAATCATAAGAGTAAATCGGTATAATTCCGGTATTTCGGGCCGAGTCGCGTCGGCCGCACCCGGCTACTTTCATTTACTGCACGTAACCTTTTACGATCTGTTTTTGTTCTGGGACCTAATAATAAGCGCCCGATATTACGGCCGCTCCGCGCACGGACACTTTGGGGCTCTCATTCAAAAGCATAATCCTTAAGCGGTGTCCGCTTATTGTTGGGAATATCGTAATTGAAATTTTGTACTGAGACAACTGAGCTTTTCTCGGCGTTTATCGATTTTGCCCTTAGACATACGATAACTGTCCTAGCGATAAGTTTTTTATGTTTATTTTCAACAATAAATGAAGTATATATAATAATAAATACATAATATACGTACACTACATAACGTGAAGAAATTTACTATTTCTTCTTGTTCTCACGTTAAGGATATCATGTAGTGCCATCTGTTTTTGAAAACGTTTCATTAAACCTGTACATATATAGATATTGTAACCGACGGTTGAGCGAAACGACTTCTTGACGTACTCGGTATCTTAAAATAAACAGCGGTAGTGATACAAATCGTGTTGTTAGTTTCCTTCTCAAATATATTCTAATAATATGTCTAATGACATTCACTACTCTCGTATTTATTGCTCCCCAATTGCTTCAAGTCACCCCTGTCTCTGTTTCTGTATTTGCGAATTGAATAAAATTCTCTTATTTTGAATTCAACCATTGAACTATCATTCGCGCGACTCAGCACGACAGGCCGGACGACTCGCGTGTCACCTATTTCACCTACTTATTACAATATACATAGCGACAATGTAATCACCCATTCCCAGAGATGGCGCTATAAAGCGACGCTTACAAAAAAAATATTAAGTTTTTCCAGGGGAGACACCTAGATAAAAATGAAAAGCAAAATGTTATCAAAATACAAGGAAAGGAATTCCGTAAAAAAGTTATGCTTGACATTTGATTTGGGTCCACTAGAAAAAACCCGTTTTTCATACCAATGAATAGGATATTATATAAGTTTTATTTATTTGAAGTACACAGGGATTGGCCTGATGTTTTTCTTTACAGCACACAGCTCATTAAATTGACTACACCCATATGTGTTCGTGTTGATGTGCGTGTTTCGTATGCGTAGTCCGGTTTCGGCTCGTCACAATGATGTTATAAAAATTATGCTATACCTTTTGAAGTAATATAGCGAGATATATTTTGCAAGAACTCAGATAGTTGGACACACGATTACATGCAGAATTAAATGCTTGATGCACTCGAAGGTGGTGAGGCGATATGGCAAGGCAGGTAATAAAACGACGAAACAAAAAAAAAAATGGGTTGTTGAACTAAATTATTTTTCATTTCTTATATATGTGTATATTTATACTGTTTATTTTTAACAATATTCATTTTTCAAAATGTTCAGACTACCAATTACTGGAACAGAAAGTCTTAAGTAGAAAAAAATACATTTGCAAGCGCTTATTGAGTGTTACAGCAGCATATCTCTAAATAGCGCAAAACGAAATCGCTATTTCTGTCTGTTTCTAAGTTTAGGTTTTCGAAATTACTCAATAGATTTTGACACGATTTCTATAATCGTTTCATGATTTGTTTACGAAGATATGTATGCGTAATAAATTTATATTAAAAGATATAAGAGAAATCTTGACATTTGTATTGACTCATCTACCTTTTAATATGGTCCATAGTAAAAATTTTTGCTTATCATTATTTAATCAAGTAAGGAGTTAATCAATCAGTTAATAATTTTGGTTACATTATTTCATAAACAAATAATCGGTACGCTATGAAGCTATTTTGAATGCCATGATCCTCATTGAATTATGAGGATCATGGCAGCTCATGAGATTATTATATCCTCATTAAATACAAATCAGGTTATTAAAAAATTAACACTCAGGGAGAATTGATTGGTATCTAAATAAAAACCGGAGTCGGAATCGAGAGCGAAATGGAAATCGAACGTGAGACCGAAACCTAAAACGAGACAGAGAGACCGCGATGATGAATCTAGGACGAGAAAGGGTCGGTGTAAAGATGAACAGTGGGACTGGGATTTAACAAAGGAAACATTTCATGTTTACGTGGGCGAAGCCGTGGGCAGTCACCGGTTTTAAGTGTTGTTAAATAGTGTAACATCTAGAAAACTTGGCTCAGTTTTATTATATCCAATATTTTGGTGCTCCATTATTTCAATATAATGTAAGCTTTTAGTCTCTTGACATATTTTTCTCAAAATAATTGTTACAGACGTGTGACAGGAATGAAAAATGTATTAATAAGTAATTACTCTGTCAAAATTTTTCAATCACGGCTTAAATAGATAGGTATTTATGCACAAAAAGAATCCTAAATACTTTTTCTGTAAATAAATAACTATATAATATGAACTATAATGATAATTTAAATGTAAACTATGCCAGACGTAGGACAAAATACGTCATTTTTATTAAATAAAGTGCGCGCCATTTTGAGTAGGCCCATTTACTTTATAAAGTCGTAGCGTCGTAGCGTCGTAGCGTTCTATCCAGCGTCCGTAAACCTATTTCTTGATCCGCTTACGATAAAGCCTGTTGGCAGTAACGGACTTAGCGACATGGGGTATTAGAGTAGAGGAGCACTTATTTATTCTTTGTATTACCTGAAGCTTAAAAGTCCGCCTGTCTCATATTTTATGGCGAGTCATTTACTTGACTGGTGGACGCCGAAGTCTCTAATCTTTACAAACAATAATGTCGTCTGGACAACAACACGCCTCAAACGCTTTGCGTCATGATTGTGGTATTGATGTACATAGCCGTAATGAACCCTTGAGTTGTCCAGGTGAAGTAAGTTTTTGGACTAAATTGCCTGTGTTATATCCATATTGCAGATATAAAATAAAATGATATATATAAAAAATTTATATAAAATTTATATATATAAAAAAAATAATTTGAAACATCTATACAAAAAAAATGCTATTATGAGATTTACCTTCTTAAAAACATTTATTCTGTTTAAAAAATTTATTGAAAAAAAGATTCTATTGACTTCGGGATGTCTTTTTTGTGGATCCTTTACATAGTTACAACAACCATGCAGATTGTTTGCAAAAATATATTTGATTCAATGCATTATATCTATATATTTTTTCTGCCATTTTAGTGAGGCGCCACTAAACACTTCAAATCAGTAAATGTTATATTTCTCAGCGTTTACATATTTCACTGTTACTTTACTAGTTTGTTCTTTTGTGCTTGTTTTCTTTAACTACCTGATTGACGGAGTTAGTAGTTATCTTACGTGTTGCGCTGAGGGCGTGAGTTCTACTCCCATCCGAGATAAACATTTATTTGATTAAAAATAAATGCTTGTCTTGATTTGTATATTTCCATGTTTTATGTGCATATTACTTACGAAAAAAAATTAAGTATTCTATCAATTATTTGATACCCATAGGACACAATCAGGTAGTTATGAGACTCGTTGTTAAGTTTACGATCAGATGGTGTTGCGTATGGGAGCGATGATATTTTTTTTATTTTGTTTCCTTTTTAATATTTTTTGAGGTATTATTTTTTTGGTCTCATAATGATCAATTCTTTATTAAACATTATATGAACCCTATGAGATGCGTACTTTTGCATTTTTTATATGTAATCGTAACCAAAGAAAATCTAATCAAGGACCGTAGCGAATTCAATAACCACAATGTTTAGTTGCTTTTGTGACTATGTATACGATGAATAAAAATACGTCATTAAAAAACTGCTTTGTTATAGCAAACTCAACGCCAAACACCATCTCTCAACGAGGTTTAAAATCTTGGTGATATTATTCCTTTGATTTTGAGTTAGAGATTGTTCGACATATCGTTTCGTTTTTATGAAAATTTGAATTTGTTGTCAGTAAACATCAGGCTTCACGCATATTGCATGAGTGATAATTCATTATACGAAGCAAAGTCGAAACTGTGAGAAGAATTATGTTGTAAGACTTTTCTTAACTCTAGAATTTCCATTATTGTTATGTGAAACAATCGACAAGCATGATGAGACGATTTTTTTACTATATTCGCATTTTATACATTCAATCATATTAATCAATATTGGTTAAAACATTAAATATCAATTAGATATCTAGTATCTAGGAATAGCTTAAAATATTCGGTCAAAGGGCTATCAAATTAACAAGTTTATTTTTTAAACGAACTACAAAAATTTAAGTTGCCTATATATTTGTCTAATGTACATTTATATGTCCGTTCATAAATGTGCTTACGATTTTTTTTAAATCAATTTGATTGTCTTGTATATTTTTTTTATCGGTGCAATGTAATGTCTAGGAAAGTCTTAGTGTGTTAAATTACTTTTGTTTATCAAACATATAAGCGCCAACGTTGAGATTTGTTTATCTGTTGAGATTTGTGCTTTCTTTAAAAACTCATTGGTGAATTACGAGTGTAGCTTTGATTGGTTAAAAATTGAAAGAATTCTTATTATTATCAATTGCTCGACTCACAATGCTGGGTATAAACCTTGTCCCGACGATTTCGCGGCGAACGGTCCTGCGGTGCAATTGACCCGATCGTACTAACGTTGGTCTGCCGCTTTGACACATTAGGCACTTCGAGGGTATGGTAGTCGTACCTGACGCTGCGATGCCTCTTTCGCGTTCGGTACTCTAAATCCTTTTTTCGTTATCGAATATAGATGCAATATATTAATGATGGGGACTGTTCACTGCCACTTTAATGTAGTTTTACTAAGTGCGATGTTCATTTATGATCAAATTGGTATATTTTCGAAAAATACTGTATAACGTTATTTATTTTGCTTAAATAAGTAAAGTAAAAGAGGAACTCGTGTTCAAGCCGACAGTATTGGGTTTGTTGTTAGGTAGGTTCAATCACCAATAAGGTGATTTAACAGATTCACTCATCGTGTACAAACAAGTTTGCGTTCTCATGAGTGGCCCAGTGTTTATTTAATCACAAAGGAAATTGATAAGTGATGTTTGTTGCTGACGTTCAAATGACGTGAAGTGACGTTAACTGAGATTTTTTATTACATGATTAAAGTTTAGACGTTTTGATTCCAAAATCAAGGTTAAAGATTAATATTGAATTAAATGTATTGTTAGGGCAAAGAAACCGAAGTAACAATCTAATTTGCAAGATTAGCGTCCTTTATATTTTTACAAGCTTTTATTTACTTTCACTTGTCTGTCTGTAATCAAATCTTATAAGTTAAATTTAAGCCACTTTTCGGTTTCCGATTGCGCTGAAATTTATTACATATAATATACATGTATATATATCGCATGACAATGCAATATTGATGAGCTCATCTTGACGAGTACTTTACTTCATATGCTATACAGGGTTTGATGATGGAGATGGGAGGTGGCTATAGGAACTCCGTAATAAAACGACGCATCCCCATCGAGTTTGAACTCGTTTGATTCGTCTTGACGGATGCTTTTTCTTTAGATGGTATCCAGGGTCTGATGATGGAGTTGGGAAGTGGCTATAGGAACTCCTTAATAAAACGACGCAACCCCAACGAGTTTGGGCTCGTATAATTCGTCTTGACGATTACTACTAATTATTACGGGTTACGGAAAAACACTGCTACGCGCTACGAATTTCGCCGTCGTAAATCCAGATTCATAAATACGAAAAAGTTAGAAATAAAAAAAAGGTTTTTTTAAGCAAGCTTTTATTACTTGTCAATAAAAAGAAGTAAAAACTTCCATTTGACAACAAGAAAAATAAATAAGGTATAACACACTTTTATTTTTAAAAATGTGATATACTTATCAAATGGTATATATCTTATCAGAATTAAATTATTTTTACTTTTTAGTTCTTTTTATTAACAAGTAATATAATTTTGGTAAAAAAAAAATCTATTTTTTTTAAACTACTCGATTTACAGATATTAACATAAAAAATATGTTTATATTAAAATATTCGAATGTTTATTAATAAAAATAAAAAAAAAAACGGGTTATGATGGCAAAAATAATAGATTTAATAATAGACTGCATTGCTCGATGATTACTAGTGATTTTTAATGCTTGTGTTGATTGTGGTGTGTTTCCGGATCTAATAAAGCAATATAAAATAATTACATTATTTAAACCCGATAGCATGTCTGACCATATAAACTTCAGACCGATATTAATACTACAGACGCTCAGTGAAATTTTTGAAAAGTTTATTTTAGTATTTTAAATAGTATAAGTATAAAGCTTATTGCAGTATTTTTATAACAATAATTTATTGAACGTTAAACAACTTGGATTCACAAAGGGTCGCTCAACAACCGAAGCCGGTGTCGAGTTTATTCAGCAGATTTTTGATGCCTGGGAGGATTCACAGGACAAGATTGGTGTTTTCTGTGATTTATCCAAGGCACTTGACTGCGTTTATCATGACACATTGATCAGGAAACATTATGGCATCACGGGTTGATTCCTTAAACTTCTGGAGTCTTATCTAAGTGATATAATTCAAAATGTTGATATTAATGGTGACAGGTCGTTAGGATCTGGAATCAATTTGGGTGTGCGACTGGCTTCAGTTCTTGGACGATATCTATAACTAGTGTACATAAATGATCTACCACATGTAGTTAGGGATGGTTTTGGAATTATATTGTTTGCTGATGATAACTCCTTACTTTTTTCAATTGTTAGATATAAACCAGCTTTTGACGAAGTAAATACTGTATCATCTCTGTAATAGTTTAGTATCAATAATCTTCTCAATGAGAAGAAAAACAAATTTTATTAAATTTTCCTTGACTAGTGCTAAATTGATCGATGCAAACGTGATGGTCAAGAACGAGATACAGGATATCGTGGGCACGACCCTAATTTCTTGGTCTTACTTAAGATGATAAATTGCGTTGGAATTCTGATATTACGAGATTGGCGAAAAGGTTTCGTTCTGCGGAATAGTGAAAAGAAATCGCAGACTTACTGATGAAAGCACCGCGAGACTATTTTATTCCAATTCCTTTTATAGTTACCTATGGAATTTTATTATGAGTCCGTGCAGGTTATATTAACACAATTTTTCTGCTGCAGAAGTGAGCTGTTATTGCTATTTATAATTTGAGAACAAAAGCATCACTCAGAGATTTTTTTTAAAGAAATTAATATTTTAACTGTAATGTCACAATACATAAACGAAAACCTGGTGTGTCAAGAGAAATATAGAATCGTTTCAAAAAATGAGCGACATCCGTAATATTAACACTAGATATAAGAATGATCTTGCTGCTCATAAAATCCGACTCAGCAAAGCAAGGAAATCATTTAAGGGACAATATCTTTTATAATAATAGCATAGCTGAAATTAAAAAATTTGTCATTTTATGAATTTAAATTTTTCGTTGAAAATAAATTATATTACTAGGGATATTATACCGTGTCTGAATAACTTAATGAATAAAAGCCCTAGGATTTAACTACTCGACTATCCGATTGCTTCATGTTATTTCTAAGTGTTGTACTAAATAACAAATTACTCAATACTTTGTAATGATGAGTGATAAAAGAATAACTTTTGGGTTTCTCGCCTGTTCTTCTCAAGGCGAATCAACATTTGGAATGCGTGGTAATGTTAATGTCGAAAAGAATTCGTTAATGAAGTATTTCAAATGTAATTCTAGTGCTTATGAAATAAACCCATTTTTATTTGATTTGTTTTTACAGGCCATATGGACGCGTGAGAAAGGAGTCATGTTTGCCTCACGTATTGTTTTTTTCTATATCGCAGTATTCTTTTATCCTATCTTTTTTTTTACGTCACAACGTTGATATTCATTCCATTCATTCTGAAACGCAATTACGGCTGCCAAAATTAAATAATCGCTAACACAAGGGTATGGTGGCTATGCCAAAGAATTCTTATTCAGGTTTGCCCAGTGCAGCGTGCGTATGTTGGGTAAATTTTCTTATCGGGGGAACGAGTATAAGATTCGCCACTCGTAACTTGTAGTTATGATTTACCTGATCTTATGATAATAATACTAAATTCTGTAAGTTTACAGTTATGGAGGAACTGGAAATAGAGCTGAAAAGGATAAAATAGTAAATACTTAGGTTACCAGGAGTTTTAAGAGAGGGAGAAAACATATTAACCCTGTCCAGTAATCTCCTTTACTTCTGAAAAAGAGATCAACCCTTACGAGGTGATGTCGCGTTCCTCTTCAACAATGTTCTTGCTAGCAATGTTGTGGAGCTCTCCAGTGTGTCAACAAGGGTGGCATACCTTGTACTTAAATAAACCCAAAGATATTCCTTGAAGGATGTATACGCATGTGCACCGATCTCTGCATATTCAGACAACAAAGCCGAGACCTTGTATGAAAATATAACGATAGCTATGAGGCAGATTACCTGGACTTAATTCACTGTTGTTAATGGGGACTTCAATATTAAAATGAATAGAAACGTAACTAATTTATAGTTGTTACTTACGACCTTGAAAGAAAAAACGATAAAGGGTAATTGCTGATTAACTTTATTGCAATAAAAGGGTTGCATATGGTGAACTCCTTTTTCATAAAAAAACTAGGGTGAGTGGACCTGGTAAATCCTTAATTAGTTAACGAAAAATGAAGTCAATAACCGAGAAACCGCAAAAAATGTTCACGAACTTTTGAATAATTTGGTGAACACTGTACGACAAGTGGGTTACAAAATTTATTAAAGGGAAAATTCTAAATTTATTGATGAGACTCTGGATTTTATGACGAAAATGCTGAACAGTCGCAAAAAGACCCGACATGAAATATTGCTCTTAATAAAACAATCCGAAAGCTGATATGGTGTGAACTCTGTTTGTTCAGTATAAAGCGTTATGAAGAGGTAATCCAGTTAAAAAGATACTCAAAAGTGTCTTCCAACGGCTTGGTCAAATACTTTAGCCCCTTTATTTAAAAATAATAATAATTTGCTTAATGCTTAAATGCTTTTCTGTAAAATCATCTGTTCTTTCCATCTCGTCAATTTAGCCATTCTAAACTAATGTCGCTTGTGCACATAAACTTGATAAATATAATTATGTAGTATTCAACCTCATTATAGTGGAAAAGCGTGTTAAATTTTATCCTGTTTTCCCGCAACTTTGCACTGTTTCTTGTGAAAAAAAAATTACGTGACATTTGTCGAGATCCGACGTAAGATTGGGTGAGATTCTGCTCGATCCCCCTTCCAGCGCCTCACGTAATTAATGAATGCCCCTTAGCGTTGAGGTTGTTATTCTTGAAGTTATACAAGGTTATGTCTATTTGGGACACATCCAAAAGTTAGACAGAAACAACTGTAACAAAGAGTCCATTTGGGTTGAGGTGCATTCAGTAAGCCCCGTCATCTCGTCGTCACTGCCGCAATGTATGAAAACCAAGCTCTATAATCAATAAGTCCTATCAGTAATAAAGTATGATGCCGAAACGTGGCCACTCATAGCAGGACTGGTCAACGAGTTCAAAGTCACTCAGTGTGCTATAGAACGGGTAGTAGGTAGGGTAAACTTGTAGTTTCTTTGATGGACAGGATCAGAAATTTTAAAATCCAAAGTTGTTGACAGAGTCGAGAGTATTATCAAGCTGAAATGGCAATGGACTGGTCACATTTGTCGCAGAACGGATAGCCGTCGGGTAGACGATGTCTCGAGTGAAAGCCACGAATTGGAAATTGCAAATACAGCGTGGAATGCCCTGTGACCGGGTGGACAGGCGATCTGAAGGTGCCCTCCCTTCAGATCGGAGTGGGGATCTGAAGGGAGGACCTTCAGATCACCACTCTGTGGTGCGCACTACGTGCGAAAAATACTACAAACGTTTGAATTCAAGACTCTTCGGGCTTTGTGTCTAAACTGATTAACAATAGAAAATTAAGTAAAAAACATATGCATTTAAATTTCAATTTGATGTGCAATAAAAAATATTCTCTTAAAAATAACGTGAAAATCAATTATTGATATAAACATACAGAATAAGAACAAAAAAAAAGTAAACGGACAGAATTTGCTACTTTCAAATTTTGATATTTAGTTAGTTCATGGTTCTACCTATGATGTAGTTTATAATTTTGAAGTTTTTAGTAAAACAGAGAGTTACGGGTTATTAAATGGTAGAGCTAACTACGTAATTAAAAAAATATATAGCAAAAGCACTTTAAAGATGTTTTCTTTTTAGAATAAAGTGTAAAATCGTGACACGGAACAAAGGTCTCGGTCGTGACTCTCGGAGGCGCACTTCCGTTTCCGACTAAGTAGAGACGAACTTCCTGTCGGCCGCGCTCACCGTGCACTTGCAACAATAGCGTAACAGCTACGGCGCCGGACAGTTCAATCTGTGCTTTTATATTTAGTAATTACATAATCCATATCATTAATATAAAATAGACATTTATATTATTGTTGAATAAATAAGACAGGGAAATTATTATACTATAAATAAGATTGTGATGTAAGCTTTAGAAGGTATTGTAATATATTTTACTGTGTCTATGGTAAGAACTGCTGTGTAATTCTGTAATTCTAAGTCTATCAGCCTGAAATTGTTGCTATGATATTTTATTTTTATTTTATCTTGTGAGTCTCTAGTATAAACTTATGTTCAGTTTTGTATAAATCAAAAGCTATTTCAATGTTATTCTGTCTCTATTACTTGGCACTTTAGAGTTTGCCATGGGAATTCCGGCGAAAAAAATTGTTAAAGTTTAACTCCAACAAGAATTATTTACATGCATTATATACATACTACACATAATGTAAAAAATTGACCTGCAAACTTATCTAACATTAATGTTAATGTCACGTAATCGCTTCTGTTGTTGGAATGTTACATTAAGCTACTGATATTTCAACAATACATCCAATAGTATACAAACTGTGAAATTATTTCAAAATTCTAGAAGATGGCTCTATAAAACAATACGTAGTAAAATATTTTTTACTTCATGTTGTTTCAGAGAATATACTTATATAGACATACATAAAAAAGCAAAACTTATTCAAAGTATTAATTTCTATCAAAATTGCTAAAGCCGTTTTTGAAGCACCAATGTACAAATTTATATATACGAGAATTGCTCACTTAAAGCAATAAGATTTATTGACATAATGTCAAATAAAATTTACCGTTGTTTTTTATGCTTTTTTTCAAATGGGTGTACAAAAGATCTCTTTAATTTCTTGTATGCATAATTAAATAATTTCAAGCTATTTAGTACCTTTGAAGATTTGAGACTGTAATTAAAATTTGAAATACTGAAAGGAAAAGTCTTGTCAAATATCAGTCTTACATACTTCTAAATGCAGTTGGCCAGAATTATTATTTAGATTGTCGTTTTAATAAATAAGTATGCGCTCGTTCTTCTGTGAAAAATATAGGTTGGGGAAAAAGTTTTTTCATGTAATATAAGTAAAAAGTTACATTAAAATGTCTGGTTGTGCTGTTTGTATGTGGTTAGTTTTGACACCATTAAATAGATGAGATTTTTTAAAAGACAAATAATAAGTAAAAACGGTGCCCCATGATTATTCTATTATTTTTCTTTCTACCAAAATGAGCAAATCTAACATATAAATTCGATATATTTTGAAGTTTTATTACAAAAAAGAGGGAAAAATGAGACACAAGTTACGAAAAAATATGATGACGTTTATGGAACTAATGCAGTGACGGTAAGAGTAGCACAAAACTGGTTCAAGCGTTTTAATTCCAGTAAATTTGATGTTAGAGATGAACGTCGCTCTGATCGACCTGTCACGGATGAAGTCGATGACATTTAGGAAAAAATAAAGCTAGATCGCCATATTAGTTTTTATGACATAGCTGAAAAGCTGGCATTTGATTACAAAACAGTTTTCACCCATTTGAAAAAAAGCTGGATATACAAAAAAGCTCGATATTTGGGTCCAACACGAGCTTACTGAAAAAAATCTAATGAATCGTGTTTTTTAACATATTGAATTTTCTTTTGTTCATTAAAACCGTATTAATAATGCGTAAATACACTTGCAGCAGTACAAATAACATTTAATATAAAATCAGTATCTTGCTTATTTATTTTAGGTAACAAAACACAATATTCTGGTTGGTTATTAGTTAACTCGTATGTCATTTCACAAAGGTAATAACAGAAATCGGTCAGTCAGTGCTTTTTTGCGTAATGAAAAAAGCAATAAGTTACGAATGTAATCTCGTGTGTATGAGGAAGTTCGTTTGCGGTGCGCCCGTTGATATGTAAATGCGCAACTTAAGTAAATTATTCATCTATTTTCTGGTCCAGAAAATATATCGGGACGGAAATATAGAGAAAAGAATGAATAATTCATGGAAGCGATCCGATTTGCCAACCGCCCGTGCTCACTTATGATTACGGCCCCGTCGTGTTTGTAGGCCTTCGATTCGGTGCGAGTTAATCAAATGCGCAATCACGCCGGCGTCGGCGCTCGTCCGCCGTTTGCGTCACGTCGTCCGCTTTGCGAGCGTGAACGGCACGGAGAGAGATCGGCCGGTCGAAGTGTTGCGCGCCCGTGGCCCGCCGCCGGCGTCGCCGCCCGCCCGGCCTGTGAGGCGGATACGCCCTTTTGTTTTACGTAAATACCATTTGTATCCTAATCATTTCTATGAGATTGGTTAAGCATCAAAACTGATGTATAATTAGCCTTCCAAAATACGAAAAAAATAAATATCCGTTCCTATAAGTATACGATATTATTAAATTCATTAACATTAAAATTAAACGAGTGGTGTCGAGGGACACCAGATAGGAACGAAGTTCCTTATTATAAAAATATTACTTTGAAGTTCTATTCGAGGTATAAAGAAAATAATTATTCGAGTATACATTTTTATTATGATTTTTTATAGATAAAAATAAAAAAATGAATAAAATCAATGACTATAAATATAATCGATATATTGAACAAAAATTAAATTTTCAATTTTTGAAAAACATACTGCATTACTGATTGCTGGGTATTGTTCACTGCCATAACAGCATTTGCCGCGGTTATTTCTTCTCGTTCTTTATCTTGTATGTTGTCGGAATTATATATTTCTGAACTAAAAAGAAAGCAGTAAAATATACTATGTAATTTTGACATTTTTTAATAATAACCAACAATTATAAAATATTCATTTATAAGTAATTTATTAATTAATAATAAAAGCGTATAAAATTAATTTTTATTCATTTTAATTGTATAATAATAGTAATAATTAAATAGATGTCAGAAAAATTAAGTATTGCTATTTTAATCAAAATTTAATTATACTCAATAATCCCATAAATAGAACAAAATTTAAGTAATAAAAAAATACAAGCCACGCTTAGATCATGAAACGTTAGTGGAATGATCTAATAATAACAGCAAACTGCAATAATAGTAACAGTCATCACGTAGACTATGCATTAGACACTCTATAGCCGTCACACCTAGACTATACACAAAGATCTTACGCTTTTTTTTTAACGTTACGGACGTTTTTTACCGGCTAGGGTACCCCTCCGCAACGCCCCATAAAGAATTTCGTTCCAAAAGCAACCGACAAAACAAACTATAAAACAAAATTAACTTTCATAATCTTACTTAAGATACTTTTCTGATGAATTTCACGATTTTGAGTCGGTATTGGACAAATAACGAAGCAACACGTCACTTATGTACACTCATAACAAAATAGATAAAAACAAAACTTAATGCACGGCCTTTGGAGTAGGTTCATCCCTAGTATTTGGAACATCTTTATTGTTTGTTTGTATGCCACCGAATCAGATTGGTTAAATTCATTAGGTAAGTAGCTTGGGAAAGATTGAAGCGATTCGTTCTATTTTCCTAGAGAACTTTTCTATTATATTATACCCCATTTCAATCCTTCGAACTGTTTTAAAATTCAGTACTCAATGTACTTACATCTTTAAAAGTTAACGACTGACGCAAATAAAAATTGAATTATTTAATTACGACGCAGAATCAAAATCTTCATAATGGTTATGGATTTGTAAAACTTAAACTAGTAAATTAAAAATATTATCACAACGATACACAAAACAATTGTTCTAAATTGATTTAATTTGTTTCTTGTTATTTAATCTAAACATACAATAAAACCATAATAAGCCAAATCCGTAAATTAAATATTTTTTGAAAAAAGTGAGTCATACGTACTATATATATATATAGAACGGCTGCTTTTAAAATTGTAGTCTATTTCACTGTATATTTGTTTGTTTAAGCGTCACTCAGAAATTAAGGACGGATTTGAACAAAGCGGCGTTTTATTAGCAGTAATCTATTTCTTAACTAAGGATACAATTTATCATGCTTAGGGTTAGACAGAGAGCTTAATTTCAAAATTTTCCTTCACTTTAATTTGAAGTACCTACTAAATAGATTTATATAAATGGTGTCTATCTATCGTTAGATTGTTTGATAGTGCTAGTGACATAAAAGAAAACTTTGTAAAACAATTTTTTTTTTCAAAGTTTAACTTCATAAAAAGGGAAAAATCTCACTACAAGCATTATGGCTTTGAAGAAGACTATAACATGACCTCTAATATTTTCTAAGGTTAATGTAAGACGACAAAGAAATGCAAGACAGCTTCTTTCAAAGTCTTTACAAAACGTTGTTATGCTTTTGTTAAAATGTCGATGAATTCGTTAAAACATTTAAGAATCCTTCGTACATCCACGATAAAACACTTTAATGTCAAACATCTTCCCCGTAAATGCGGCTAAAGCGTATATAACTCGACATAACAGGAGTTACGTCCAAAGTCCGCGTTTCGTCGGCCGCTTGAGCACTCGCTCTCCCCGTAGATGTTGTCCGGCCGATAGTGCGTTATAAGCAGGGCGGAAACTCGTCAAAAGGATCCAGGGCCGACCGATCTTTTTGTGGGCCGCCGAGATAGCGGCGGCGAATTGAATGCCCCCGTTGCCAGGCTTATCCTCACATAACAGATACTTTGTTATTTTTTGTACGTATTTTTTTTTAGAAGAAGGATTTACTATAAGTCGTATGTATTCACTTAGGGCTAAATATGTAATACATTGTGAACTATGATCGTTCTAGCTTTCTATACGCAGTAGGTAGTATTCGATTTGTTTTCGAAGCCGCTTCAGCCACGGATCCAGACTTTAAGTTTTTTTTTTTGAATATTCGATATCTTGTATATTACAAAAATCGTATAAAAATAAGTGATACTTAATTTTGGTCAGATTCATAACATCTCCAGTTTCGTACCTTTGTGTCTAATGGAGAAATGTATTAATAACATATTATAGAATAATAACAAAAAAAAAAATGAGTCAAAAGTCATAAAAAGTACTGTATTTGTATTTTATAAGCTAATAGGAGTTTCGTAAACATTGTGTGGGTAACGTAAGCAATTTTCAAACGGTGGGTATCACAGTCCCCGGCGGTCACCACTAGTGTCTCATCACTGTCTACCAGTGTCTACCAGTATCTGGAAATTCAAGTAAATATATGTTACGGCTATTTTATAAAAGAAAATAAACTGTATATAAATGAACAATTTGTAATTGTAAGAAATTAAAAGGCTAACGTGGTATAATGTGAAGTTATTTCTGAGATTATTGGAAATTGGTAATCGGAGGAAAATTATTGAAAGGTGTTTTATAGTCAATTCGTATAGAAACGAATATTTTTAATGGTGTTTAACAATTTTATAAATACTATTTCGTTGTTTACAACCGCAAAAGTATTGCTCAAAATTTTTCGTTGATGGTAAAAGTAAATCAGAATTTAATTATTTCGATGTTGAAAATATGATATTAACCCAAGGTATATTTTAGTAATAATCTGATTAATAATTCTATAATTAATGCTTATATAAACTAACTATGAATAAGCTAAATAAAAAAAAATACATAAGTAATACTTTTTATGCATCTGTAATAAATACTAGTATAATATTACAAACAGAACTTACTTTAAGTAATTGACTCCACGTAGGTACAAGTAAAATATATTGTTTGTGCGAAGGCAAACATGTTTTTTGACCTTTTGCTTTTAGAGATTAGTATATTTCTTCTTGGAAAAGAATATGAAGAGTCGGCCGGAACGTCATCTCTCGGTTATTGTTGGAAGCAAATAACATGTTCAGATCAAAGGCATGAATCTAAATTAATTTTTCTGCGCTACCTCCTATTTCGAACAAAAACTGAATTATTGAAGACGAATTTATTTTCAGTTTTGTAAAGAACAAAGAATTATCACAGCATTAATATTAAAATTCATCTTAAGAGCGTCGGAACTGGGTGGAAATTTTATTTCCAGTTTTGCTGTGTAATAAGGAAAATGTAAAAAAAGTCTTAAGGTACTGAATATTAGAGGCAGCAAATATTTGTTTTGTCTTTTTAGAACGTCATAAAAAGAAAGATTATTGTATTGCAATAAGACTGTTCTATTTTACTGATTTATTAAGTTGTTGTTAGTGACAACTGTTAGGTAAATACAGATCACAAAACAAAAAAATTGTGATGATTCGCGGATTCACTTAAGCGGACTTATAATGTGTTTTTATTTCCCACTCAGATTCTTATGTCATTCTAAATTCCTAATGCATTTTTAAAAACTAAAATTGAATTGGTGTCTATGAGTCATATAATATAAATGTGCATTTCGAAATTTTCAGTACTGTATATTGCAAGAGCTCGCACGCGAGGCGTCCGGTTTCCGTGCTGGGTGCGCGAACGTTAGTTCTATTTGTGAATTTCAAACACCTAGTGAAATATTACTCAGTTCCTAAAGCAAAAACAGAGAGATAGATGTAGTGTGTCTAGGAAGAGAGATTTGGACCCTTATAGCCTAAAAAGGAAAGGAGTTCGGTGTAGTAGTGCAGACGGAATACATTGATTGGTTGTATATGAGAAGTAAACTAATATAAATAACTTATAACGACATCGCCCGTTTGATTGAAGATTCCGAGTATTGGTACGTTATATCTCTTGAGCGAACCCCCATTCTACACTGGCTTAAGCGCGGGTAAGCGTGCGAACGACAGAAGTAGTAATAATAATTTAAAAATTGCAACTGCGTTTCTAAGGCTTAGCCAACGAGGATGTCGAAGAATTATACAACAACTACGAGACGCTGGCCGCTTTCAAAAATTGGGGCCGCCAACAGAAAAAACTATGGCAAGCCTAGCAAAATGTTCCTTAAAACCAATTAATAGCGCTGAAAGGACGTATGAAGGTGAGCGCTTCGTCTACAAGAATATGATTTTAAGATTGTATATACATGAGGATGTCTAAATGTAGAAGTTGATTTTCCATCTAGGAACCCATTTAAAGAAAGAAGTAAAATGAAATCGGTACAAGAGGTGATAGAATTTGCGGTGTATAGAATTTCAGCGTAGACTTTAGTAAAAAAGTAGAGTGGTTGATGCATTTTGTAGGTTTGCTGTGGAAACGTTAGGTCGGAGTGGAAATACGTATCGGCACTTTTTTTGTAAGAAATGAAATTTTATATAAAAAAATTAATTGGTTAGGACACAGGAAAGAGGTAATAGTTTTACGTAGGTATATGTTAGAGGAGGTTTTGAAAGAATAACTTGATGAACGTTTGGCAGGAAATCATTTTGGCTTATCCAGAACTTTGTAAACTTAAAAGTTAAAAGAAACGTACCGAATAACGAATATTAAAAAGGACGTTGAAAATATTGCTTTAAATTCAGAAAGCCATTCAATAGCTCTAAAATTATTCTTCTTATAAATGCTCTCATAGAAATGAATTAATGCTTTTTACCGCAAAATATCAGCAGTTATCAATGTATAATATATCGACGCTCTCGCAAAACCTATCATTATATGAATCGAACATTTACCTTTTCATTTTTGAGTTTTCCTTATTACAGAGTCTGTTTTAGCGCAATAATTTTCAACTTTACTTTGTACTTCCAAATGTTTTAAACCGTAGACTGCCCAATATGAAACTAACTCGCTATGTCCGTAAAGGACACATTTTATTAAAGATTCCCATTTTATGGATTAAAATCAAAGTTTCATACTTTCGCTTAATTGGTTGTGCGGGCAACGACGACGTCATTTTCACTTGTTTATTTCACGAAAACACAATATGCGACTTTTCACCTTAAATGTTGTAGGCGGACTAAAGAGTGGGAACCATGCAGCAAATTATAATATTGCGTTAAGATTTTCAATAACCGCATATTACAGAGTTTCATATGAACAAAAAATGGCGGATTATAATAGTTGTCAGAGAGTCGAACGGTAGATTAGTGAAAAAAGCACTTTATTAGTTAATTTAATTGCTATCTTCTATATTGCAAACATGTTCGTGTATTCGTGTATTTATCAAAGTATAGGTATAGCGCCGTCAAACTTTTGTCCCCACACCTATTAGATTTGTCTGTCGTTCATCATCGTCAGTTTTAAAATTACTGATGAAGAAAATATTTCTTATATAAAATTTCTTTAGTTGGTTAAATATATGGAGTTACGGAATTAAAATATAGAAAACCGACACTTTTTTGTATACGTGGGGCGCACTATAAGTTTCTGGAACTGGCCACTTACATGTACACAATTTAAAACGTAATTACTATATTTGAAAATGGAACTCTTTGGTTGTAGAGTAAAGTTTGTTTCACTTGACTGTCAATTGTTTTTACATTGTGGTATCATTTTAAAAATTGCACATCTTCATTACTATGGATTTAAGTCGTGAAATTTTTTGTAGAATGATTGTCTACGATTTTAAGAGTAATTTGACAGATCGCTCGGCTTCGAACTGCTTTTGGCGATTAAGGAACATGTAAGACGATTATTTATTACTGGTTTACAGAAATCAATCGCGGTCGTGTCAATCTCAGTGACGAATTCCTTGATGGCCGCCCGCCACCGCTGTAAAGAACAAAAACATCGATGTTGAGCGCCGTATACTCGAAACAGACACCCGTTCAACCTACCATAAGATTCGCGCATCATTAGGCATAGGCATGAGTTAAATACAATTAATCTTACACAAACATTTCGGTATGAAAAAGCTGTGCTCGCGGTGAATACTTTAACTGAGGTTCATCAAATGGACCGCGTCACTTAGTGCAATAGCATTCTTACCAGATGCAAGGAAAGGGTGTCAAATTTGGCGTCAAATTTCATCAATTGTTACTTATGGGACATAGTGTCAAGTGATGATATATGGATTTATTGCTACAACTCCAAAACAAAGCAGCAATCGACCGTATGTGTCTATCGAGATGAGTCGAAATTAAACAAAGTGTCGCGCAGAGAAGAACCTCTAAAAGGATGATTGCTTCTTTTTTTACTAAAGTTGGACACGTGGCTGCTGTTGCTTCGGAGAAATGTCGAACCGCGAATAATAATTGGTACACGACCATTTGTTTGCCGGAAGTTAGTGACGAACTCGGTAAAAATAACCGTAAAATCGTATAATCTTGAACTACGACAATGCCAGTTCTCACACGGCTAAACAGACAAATTAATTTTTGAAGTAGTAAAGCTTATGACCAATCCTGTGTACATTCCCTACCTGACACGTTGTGACTTTTTTGTTTGCAAAAATTAAGAACCAATTTCGTTATCAATGATTTTCATCACCGGAAGAGGCTGTCGAAGAGTATGAAAAACATATTTCCAGGGTCACCATGGAGGAGTAGCATAAATGCTTTTAAAGTTGATTTATTCGTATGAAAAAGTGCGTTTATGCTAATGGAGAATATTTTGAGAAGCAATAAATTCATTTTTGACCATTCATAGTAATTTTTTCTCATTCTTTCGAGAAATTTTCAGTGCGCTCTACGTATTATTGTTTTATGTATAAAACATTTCAGCCAATGCATGCAAAGATGTCTGTCTATTTTTTGTCAACTTTCTTGACAAAAACCTAATGTCTAAAAGTCATAACATAATGTTACACAGATTATAATGTTTCTAATTAAATAGGCTATGAAAACTAAAAATAAATTCTCCAATCTCACTGATAGTTTCAGAGATTAATGCCAAACAAACACACTTTTCGACTGCATCTATTAGTATAAATAGTAAAAAAAAAAATTGACAGAGAGATAGACAAACAGTATCTTATATTTTAATATACCAAAATATATTCCTATTCGTTTTATGTTAAACCATTGTTGAGATTACAAACAAAATAAGAGACAAAAAATGTCTGTCCTTATGACCGCAAGATAGAAGTGAAACTTAGGTTTTTTTATATTTTAAAATATTCATATAATAATAATTGCATTGTTGTTAATTATATTATGGGTATTTGGCATATAACAAAGCGAAATTCTTATTATAAAGACAATTTTCTTCTATTCTCATGAAATAACATAATTCATATCTATGTAAATAGCGACCTAAGCCGAGTTTGTCCGAATTAGCGTCCTGGACTCAAGTATAATGCTTCAGTTTCGTTTATTTCCCCCAAAAATGCGCATAGCGCACCTAAAAACGTTTTCATTTCCAATACAGTATTTCAAGCTATATTCATATTAGATTTCATTAAAATCAGTTAAAAGGCTTAGCAGAGAAATTTTAACAAAGAGACAGAGTTATTTTTGCATTTATAATAATAATATGTACTACAAAAAAAACACTCATCATTTCTTTCGAATATTTCGAGCATTGAAGTTCTTAGTTCTAGATTATATACGAACTCCTCGTGTTAATTCATATCCTAAACCTTAAATCAAATAAATGTTTTTTGAATAAATGCTTTGAAACTTCGCTTAGTTTCCATACGTTATAACTATCTTTATCTCTCTTCATTATATTGCGCAGGGGTGTGGATTCTCAGTCTGTAGCTCTATAAGTTATCGATAATTAAGCATTTATAAAAAGCAGCGTGAATTTAGCAAACATAAAGCACAATATTTGATATTTTTTTATAGACAGTACCTACGGTGTTGGAAAGACTTACAAAGAAAACTCTTAGGAAAAAATGTCGACACGGCGCCAAAAATGTAGCTGAGAAGGGAGAACAAAAAATATCATGAAAGTTATTACTAGAAATTCTCTTGTATCCTTTCCAAAACGAATGAGGATTCTAGTTGGAGATTTACATATTATAATGATATCGCTGTCAGATATATATGGAGCCGATTCACTGGTTCGTTGCTACCGAACCATATTATTGGAAATAGTACCCACTTTTGGTACCCACATTTAGACATAGTTGTCGTTTTCGTTATAACATCTGTCATAGTGTGTCTCAAAATAAGTGACGAAAATTCATGAAAATATGTATTTGCACATCTACGTACTATTGCGATATGGACAAATAAGTGCCCACTATAACAGTTTTGCAATTCCACAACCTACGTCTGATGACATCTCGACTCTTGACCCTCGCGAATCCCTAACAAGGAGGCGGCAGAGTTGTACAATAATGTGTAATATTTGACGTCAGTATTTTCTCGAACCGGGTCTTAATTTCGAGGGATGTTTAATAGCTGTGAAATTGGAAACTTGAATATTTAATAAAGGATGTTCGAAATAGAACGCATTCTTAATCAAATTATTTCACGGGAATCGGGGCTTCTTATTTGATCGCTGTATTAGAGTTTACATCAATTATTTTAATTTAGCAGACATCGGTTTCTGCCCGCCACCCCTGCTCCTCCCCGTCAGCAGGTCGTCGCCTTGAGACTCTTCTATGGTTCTGCAGCCAAGGACAATTGACTTTTCCTTGTTATGCTTCTATTCGTCATGTTTACTTGTAACTAAGGATCAGTTTCGGGAACGTCTGAAGTAAAATTTTTATTATTTTGGTTAACGATAAAATATATATAGTACAATTAATATGCTTTGTTTTTAGTTACAGTTTCTATTAAAAAAAGCACTGATTCTGTTTAACTGAAAAATATGGATTCGATAAGTCATTAATGCTTAATTTGGCATATTCAATAAAGCTGATTCATAGACTCGTTGTCTATTGTAATTAGTTAATTTAGTAAAAGAAATCCGGAACTAAAAATTTTTAAATTTGTAGATTTTTGAAAATAATCTGGAAATAAATATTCGAGTTTACATATTACTTTTTAAGTGTGACGCACAGCGATTGCTTTTAGAATATAAGCTTTGCAAAGAACAAAGTTCGAATATTTCATTAGAGGCTTCGCTAAATCAGTAATTTCATGCAATTTCTACGATTTCAGGTAAATTTTAGGATTTATCTTTGTATTGTTGTGTCTGACTCTAAGCTAGCACATGCTCGTAGTAGGTATTCTCTTGCGCGTGTTTGAAAAACGTTCAGCGCCTGCTTTAAAAGCCTCCATCACTGTGTAAATACATTGAGATAGAGCACGATGTCGCACAAAAAAAATACATAATTAAAAAATAACCAAATTCACATCAGTCAAATATTTATTTCCCGTATACCGCGACCGACTGTCAAACACGCCGATGAAGACGTATTTGTTTGGGCTCAGCTCGCCCGGGCCTCATCACATTATTAGTTCATTGGGTCGGATAATTAGCGTGAAATACGCCACAGTGTTTGTTATGGAAATAAATAAGGCGAATTTTCGTAAATGCAATAAATAAGTTTATAAAAAAAACACTAATTGCTATAAAAGTATATAATTAGTAAACAACGGATGTATGATAAATACGATAAGACTATAAAATACTATAGGGTTCACGCAAAACATGAATCTAAAATTAATCGCGACATAATAGTATAAGATCTAGCAACGTCGGGAAAACAAGAATTTCAGGTCAGCTGATTTATTGATATGTCGTCGAGAATTTTAATATTATGTTGTTCAAGTATGAAAAGACCTAAAATTAATTTGCCAGGCACTAATTCAGTTGTTAAACCGTGTATTAGAACGACAAAGTCCTGAAAATTCGTATAGTATGATACTATTGGATAAAGAGAAACAATTGCAGAATAAATTGCTGAGAACGAGATAGAAAAAACCTTAATTAGACAAGGTGATTAAAAATATTTAAATATTTGATTTATAATCATTTTCAATATTTGGCTAATACACGGTTTAACAACAGAATTAGTGCCTGGCAAATTAATTGTGGTTTCTTTCACTTAAACAACATAATATTAAAATTACAGACAAACTGAAATACTTTGAATTTTAATTCAAAAAATAAATCAAAATTGGCGTCTGGCTCATTGTTAGCAATGAAAAAATGTTGGCAATAAGAGATGGATGTTTGTTAAGCTATCTAAAGTTAAAATATTAAAAATGAACCTTATTAAAATGATTTTAAAAGTTAGTATCATTACCTGTACAGATAGGATGCGCACAGGTAAACGCAACCGCCACCGCCGGCCAGACAGCCCAGACCCTAACCCAAAGAGCAAGAGAGACGACATATCAATAAATCAGCTGACCTGAAATTCTTGCTCGAAAACGTTGGTAGGTCTTAGACTATAAAGATTCGGCTTCCTTTATGATTACTTATTAGTAAACTTTTATTAGTATTAACATATATGTCATAAATGTAACTAATCGTGTTTATTTAAAGATTTTCATTGAGAAACCGATATTAAATTTACTATAAACAATAGAGAAATAATATAGTAAGCAC
Organism: Eumeta japonica; assembly: GCA_005406025.1. NCBI lineage: Eukaryota > Metazoa > Arthropoda > Insecta > Lepidoptera > Psychidae > Eumeta > Eumeta japonica. The sequence continues at coordinate 314,700 of BGZK01000542.1, forward strand.
CGGAATCCATTTCGGTTAAAGGGGGAAAAGCGGGATAAATATGCATGTTATGTTTGAAGTTTCATAATTCAGAGAATGCAATATACTGTATGACCGAATCTTCACACAGTGTTTCTTTACATTTCAAACGACTGAAGAACTAGTAGGCTGACCGGAATGTATCTGTAGACGAGGCTATAGAATGCGGTGCGGCCCAGCGAAATATGTTAACCTAATGGCTCGGGGTCTCGGGAGTGCACTTGATTAAGTCGGGAACTGATAGTGACTCGATGAGCCCATCACTCGGCTGCGGTCTGTTTTACCGACCCGAGGCGATGGAGGTCTATTACTCTACGCTACCGTTTACCCACGGCCGTGTTTGTTCTAAGGGGATTATGGATACTTACTTCTTTCTGTGTTTCCTTTTCTGGAAATCCGTTTCAATGAAATTATGATAGCGCAGAGTGACTACAAGAATACTAATAAAATGCTAATCTAACGTGCGTTTTGTCACATATTTTATTATTTTTCGATTATTCACAACCTAATAAAGAGTATATGTAAATAAAAGAGAAACCAGTGAAATGCTACATTCTCGCTACCTTGTAGGCGTGAAGTAACAGCTTCCACTGTTACGTTTCGTCCAGTAAGAGAGAACCGGTAACTCACTTCCATTTCCATCACAGCTTTCTCGTCTATCACCCACTCTCTCCTCCATCACTACCTCCGCCCTCCATCAACTCACTCCTCCCTCCATCAGCCCACTTGCCCTCTATCAACCTACTTCTCCTTTAATCAAATATCTTATTCCGGTCTAAGAGGCTGGCAACGTACTATAACTCTTCTGGGGTTGCAAGTATCCATGGGTTGCGATGACCTAGTCTCTAATAGCTCGAATAGTAATTTACCTTTCAAAAATGCTATAAAAAATATTAAATATTAATGATCTGTATTCACTCAATAGCAAATATTATAATTTTTTAGGAATAGTATTTCAAAAAAGTTTTTGCAAGCACACGCGATATGGATGGGAGGGGCAATGGATATGGTTGTCTTCTGTTGACACAATTATTTGTTAGTATTGGGCTTTAGTTGATAATTTACTTTGTACAGTGCGCCATAGAATAAAACTGTTAATGATTTAATTACAATAATTAAATACAATTACTACAATTTGCACATCGATTTTGTTAACGGAAAAATATCAAAATCAAAAAAAAAAATAGCAACAATTGCTACGGTAGTAATTAAAATGGATTTCTAGCTAAACATTGTCGGATTATGTTGCAATCTACTATGAAGAGTAGACGACTTAAAAACGACAGTGAATGTGCCGCATGAGCATTTCATTCTCTATCGTCGTCAATAACGAACAAATCGCTTGTACATAAGACGGACACAGCAAAGTACAACTCGGATCGTGGACGGCGTCCGAATCCAAATCCCGCCGAAATATGAAGACAGTGCAGTAGGCAACACTCTTCGTCGTCGCCCCGGGGAAAGATTTAGGATTATTGCTACATTTATAGTAGTGGAAAGCGAGCGATAGAATTATTTTCGTTCTCGGCTCGCCTCGGTCATTTTTCCTTACTTACTAAAACGTGATTTCCCTTAGAAGTGTGTTCAACATTTATGTTTGAATCGAATCGTAAAAGGAGATATGGAAGTGATTTCATATATTTCTGCGAGTTAGAGTGATAAATATTTCACCAAAATAATATTTCAATATAAAATATATTCTGGGGAGAGTTTTTTTTTGCGTATTGTTTTATTGGAAATTATTATTATAAATGTTTATTATGATTCTTCAATGAGTTTTTAAGGTATGATTACTTGATTCACTATACAACTTAGGTCACGAATTGTTCACACGTATTATTAGGAATTCGGTAATCAATGCTTTTAGTACTTCTTTACGTAATTACACAAATATTACATTTGACAATGGAAACATCTTCAGTTATATACCATGGCACTAAAAAAACATTGGTTGACGATCAATGCTGGAGAGAGGAGTTTGAAGCCATTTAGTTCGCACGACATAGATTTTTTATAACTTATGTACAGTCAAAAACATAAATTATCATCGTTCTATTAGTGAACGAAAGCTTCGTAATAAAACTTGCCATCTGGAGAATTTATTCACACATTAAATTTGTATTTGAGCATCGGACCAACCTATTGCGGTAATAGCTATGGCCTTAATACAGTTTTTTTTTTAAAGAGAGTTGTATATAATAAATTACATGCATAGGCACGTCCATAAAATATTATTATTATCATTAACAGTGTGGTTTTTTTATCCCTTAACGTCCACGGGAATGCATATACGTATAGGTTGTGCGGTTCGTTGTCGCGGATCCATTCCGTCGTATCGAATTAAGCTTCGGCAAACACACAAAGTGGTAGTAACCCGGCGGAATGTTCGCCGTAATTTGTCCCGGTACGGTGCTCAGTTCTTACTGCTTATTCGCGCTCGCGTCGTCGCAGCGGCGGAGCAAACGGCCGCCGGGAGAGCGCTAGACGCCCCCCCCCGCGCACCCGCTCGGCCTCCGCACTCACCTCGCGCAACATCCACTATAATTGTTTCCGGTCTTATTAAGCGTCAACTGCTCAGATTTGTATTTGTGATGTAACATCTGCCTGTTGTACGACACGATCACTCGACCGTTATCATTTGTACTGTTTCGTTTCCGATGTTGATGCTGAAGTTAATTTGTGTCGATGACCTATTAATTTTTTTAACTTACTTTATTTCCTTTCATTTCCTCTTTTAAATTAAGCCAGACTATACGTCGAACTTACGCAATGCGAAACATAGACTTTTTAAGAACAGGTTTTTCTTTACATAGTAGACGAAGCAAACGACTAAACGGACTCTTGAATAAGTTATCCGCATTGCCAATAACCGTTCGGATTACAAGGGGGCATGACAAGATGTTGCGTAATATAAAATAGACACACACTATTTTACTGAACGTCTAAGTATTGTATTTAGGCTGATGGAAATTCGTCTACACTTTGGATATTGCGGAAGAAAAATGCACGTAAAGAATTGTGTGATAATACTTCAAACTTTACGAAAGATCACAAAGTTAAATCGATTGAAAATCAATTTATTATCGACGATAGAAGCAGGGTTTTTAGTGTTTGTAGTCGAGCTTAAGGAGTTGAAATTGAGGCGTCTTAGTGCGACAATAAGAACAATATTTTGTATACCAATGCATTTGTCCTTAACAAAATTGAGAAAGTGTTTCGAAAGAAAACTGTATTTAGTTCTATTGTATATTTGAAATTTCGTTTTTACTTTTCAAGTGATTGCGAATCTAAAAATTGCTGAATATGTTGACACTTAAGATCCCGAGATCTGCCCAGATAGTAAAGAAAGCTCAATAAGCGGAAAAAATTCAAAAGAAGGACTGTTTTTATGGTAACTGCTCAGCTGTATGTCTTGGACGGTTTAGTCTAGGTTTAGGTTTTGAACCTAGTCATTTTGGGGCACTGTTCGATGTGTTACCAAAATGGGGACAGTTGAATGGAATAAAACGTATAATATGTATTCTAAGCAATAATTGCTGTTAATTCGCAAAATATAATTGAAATGCAACATGAATAATGAAGGGAAAAGTATGTAGCCCTGTGATATATTAGATAAATAAGAATGGATTCAAAAACGAAATGTTAAACAACGACCTCGTTAGCCCGTATTGTAAGAAAGTTAGCTACTTACTTGCAGAAGCTTCCGAAGAGACTATAGAATACAAATATAGCGAGAAGTTCTTTAGAATTAACACAATTATAGCCGTATCCTCAAGCTGTCGAATATGGTCTCACTTTCATTCTCTACCGCTTTTATTCAAGGATAAGTCTTAGTAGTAAAAGATTATTTACCGAGTGGCTTTCTTGACAAACATATTCAATATCTTAGGTTTTTTAATTTCTTTTAGTGTAAGAGTTGATGCTTGGTGATACCTATTTATATAAAAGTCGATGTGTTCCCTATGGCCGTCGAAACGACGCTACCAATTTCAATAAAATTTTTAAGACATCTCCAAATTAGTCCAGCGGGTGATCCTGTGGAGTTTGGTAGCGATTGAATCACCTGATTATTTTTTTAATATCACGTTAAGGAAACAAACGAACATGCGATCATTAGAATATGAGTGGTCAATGTTGCCTATGAACGTTCGCGACACCAGAGGAGCCACCAGTGCATTGTCGGTCTCTAGATAGAGAATAGGATATCTGATGGAGGATGAAGAGGCCTTATGGAGGAGAAAGGGGACTATAGAAGAGGGGAAGAGGTTGATGGAGGGAGATTATCGCTAGAAGAGAAATGGGACACTGAAATAATTATTATATGAAATAATTAGGTATGATAGAAATATTATTGGCATAAGTAGCATTTCAAACGTGGGTTGTAAATATCTTATAAGTGTAAATAGATTTATAAAGTCGGCCCTTTTTCGGACTTATAAGTACTTATAAATCCTCTGTGGTCCTGATGAAATCATGGTTTTTGGGATAATTGTAAAAAATACTATCGTAAAGCTTAAATTTCGTTTTAACCTGTCTAATCTTCTGGATGTATTTCAACTGCGTTTCTAAGGTTTGACGTTATACCCTTTTATGAATAGTGGCAGCACGGTTGCAGCTGAAGTGCTGGCTGTTGAATAGTTGACTTCTCACAAAGTAAAGACGATGTTATCGGTCTTGTGATAAACGGTTTATAAAATATCGTCCAATGTTCGTATTTGTCGAAATGGTTTGCACAATTATAATCATCTTAGGTGTGGATACGTTTTTTATTTATATAGAAATGTTTATAAATTATAACTAAAACCTAAACACCACATATTAATTGGAAATTAAATAAATGTAAAAAATTAAAATGAAACATCGTACTGGTCGAGGAATAAACAACAAAAACCATTGAATTCTAAAAATTAGTACGACGGAAGACTTCATAGCGCACGACGGACGCCCGTCATCCAGCCGGCTGTAATGAATGAAAATTTTATTTATAGAGAGACGGCGTACGGCGTCTCCTAACTTGTGCAAGAGGAACAAAGGGCCCCGACGTCGGGTAAACAAGTTGCAATAAGTTTCACGGCACTTTGACGGCCGCGCGCCTCCCGCCGCCCGCCCTCACCAAACAGCATTATTGCAATCTATCTTTGCAGTTTAACTTAAGATCGAGAATGTTTCTATAGACTAAATTAATTCACTTGTACTACTGTATAAATCTGTAGGTTCTGTCTGCACGTACATTCTTTTTGTAAAATTTCGTTATAAATATTCGTTTTGTGACTTACTGACCTGAATTTTACCATTTTTATACTTTTTGTCTTCCGATGTGTTAGTATGTATGTCCTTTTTTTATAACTGAAGAACAGTTTGACCGATCTTGATGAAAATTAACAAAATAAACAATTGTAAAATTGAGATTGCTTAAAGATTTATATTGGGTCTGTTTTTATTTCTATTGTGCATAATCGATGTTCGGTGGAAATAATAATATAGAAAAAATGGATATAGTGTTATTTTGTGATGAAACTTCGCTTGCATTTTAAACAAATATAAATGGTGAGGGACTTACAAGAACAAGGGTAAACTCTAAAGTCTTGAATTAATTTAAAGTTAGTCATTTATTACTAGGTACTAATAAAGCAACGTTTGTGATTTACCTCAATATATAAATATTAAAGGAAAACATATGATTGGAATTCCCAATTTTGGACTTAATAAATCTTTTATAGCTGACGGTATACTTTTACTAGAAAATACTAGAAATAAATAGTATTCAATTTAAAAAATACATCAACGTTTAGCTCATGAAAAACCTGATAATATGTTAATAAATATCAATGATAATGATGATGATGATTCCTTTTTAAGGGTGAGGACGTAACAGATTTAAATACGTTATTTTACAAATATAAGACTGAGAAAGTTTCTCGATAGTTATTAGAACTACTATAACGGGATAGTTATTGAATTTATTTAACTTTTTTAAATATTAATCTATATTTATACTACTACATAAATCTGTTTGTCTGCACATTCAATTTTTTTTTTTGCAAAATTTCGTAATAGATATTCGTTTTATAACTAATTGCCTCCAATTCTTCTATTATTAAAATGTATGTCCACCTGTCTGTCTGTGTATGTTTAATAACTTAAGAACGGTTTGACCGATCATGATGAAACTTCGTATACAGTGAGAACATGTGATTGCGCAAATGATAGGCTACTGTCTGTCACTCAGTCTGTCCAGCTGTTTATTCCTCTGTATCTTCTTTTATAACTTAAAAAAGATTTCATCGATGTTAAGGCAATCTTTAAACCTTAAATTTTATTTCTTATCTTTTCAAATATTAGGTTACTGTCTGACCATATATTCTTTCATAACTTAATTACGTTTCTACCGATTTTTATGAAAATAAGTGAACAGTTAAAACCAGTAGTTGCAAAAATTGTGGCTCTATACTATTTCAAAATACCGTATGATAACAATAAAAATCAACCATTATTTTTTTTAGTAGCTATATTTATTTTTTTATGTAGTTGCGTGCGTCCATGTAACTGCGCGCGTGTATGGGTGTTTATGAGTGCACAATTTGTTTTTTATCGGAGTTAAGGAGAGTTCAATTTTGTATGAAATTTTTTATGCAGTGAGGTATGACTTTGAAAAATAATGAGATGCGTCTTTTACAAGTAGATTGGGGACATAGGGTAGTGCAATGTATAAAAATGGTTGTGTATTTTGTTAATTATTATGGTACTAGCGATATGTTGCACTCGCGAACACCAACTTTTCTAAAAAAGGAAACTAGGATTCGTATCTGACGTTCTCTGCGTATTTTTGCTATTGAATCGAACTACTAAGCTGAGGATAAAAATTACTATATTGGTAAGAAACTCTTTGAGTAAAATGCAGCTACTATTATCATTTTACTTTGGTTTCATTAGATATTTCAGAAAAATCTTTAACTATTAGAAAGCAGCACTATCTCCAAGTAAAATAGTATAAATTTAATTTTAATACTAGAATTCGCCCCGATGTCGTGCAATTTGTAACTGTGACCGGTTATGCAATCAGAATTGCAAAAGGGGCAAAGAGCAGAATCGAAAGACGAGACCAGGAGCATTTGAAATCGAGAATATGACCAAGATTGTAATCGACCGTGGGGCTAAAATGAGAATCAGTATCGTGATCGGAATTGGAATAAGAAAAGATTAGAATTAAGAGGCCGCGAACGAAAGCGAGATCAGAATTAGAGCCTACTTAAATCGAAACCGAGTTAGGAATCGACAACGAGATAGCGATTAGGATCGCGATTAATTATTTATAATCGGTTGTTATAGATGAAGTAATTCATTCTGTTTACGCGGGCGGAGTTGCGGGTAGAAACTACGACTTATTTTTTTTCTAATATTTTTTTTCTTATTTTTCCATATCCACTACTCTTAAATACGTATAGATGTATCTGATACTTAAATGGTGTAAATCCACAAACCCAGATGGCATTGTAGGTTCTTTTTATACGGTTGTTTATTACCCTCTCCCGCGTTCCATTTAAGCTCCCCGGATGACTGAAAAACATTAAATAATGAAGTAGACGGAACGCCGCGAAATTCATGACTCAATGTGCTTATCTCATTTAATTTATTGTCGTATACTTAGGAAAATTGCTGAAAGTGTATTTTCTTCTCAAAGGGTTGGTATATGTAGATAAACTTGTTGAATCATACTATAAATTTTTTTTCTACAGCCATGAGAGTAATAGATTTTTTCTTAACAAATTCAAGATGATCTTCGCCCCACCATTATTAGAATCAATTCATACATTTACAAGAATAATGAAATCTTAAACAATTTTTTTCATCTGTAAAATTGAAATACACATAGGTACGTTTATTTTGTTCCTGAACCACTACGTGAGAGGAATACCTTTTTTTCACCTCCAACAAATAAACACGCTTGAATTATTCAAGGGGAGACGAAAAAAAAGTACCTAAACACTTTTCAGTTTCAAGAAGGCGCTCATAATATTCGTTACTTACGCCTAAGAAAGATTGCTTTGTGAATACGGAATACGGCGCGGGCGCGGCGGGCGCGGCGCATCAACGTACTCGGCGAGGCGCTGCGATAAAATACTGTAGCGCATTAACTTCCGCTTGAATTCTCTAAGTATAGAGTGCAATGACGTTTTTTGTTACGTTTTTTGATAATACAAATTTTTGATTTCCCCTCGAGTCCCTGAAATATAACAAATAGATTTTCTTTATGGAAGGACTTATGTTGGTACATCGGAGAGCGGATGGAAATGTAAGTTTATTAATTTCATTTTAATTGAATATACGACAACGGATCGCACAGAAAGACTGTTGTGGTGCTGCCTTCATAAAAGCCAATCACTCTTTGCTGTAAAATTACAAAACCATCAAACTGTTACATCGCGTGTATAAATTGTATTCGAGGGTTACATCAAAATGTTTCACTATAACTACTTTGATATAGAGTAATATTTTTAATTGTACGCTTGAATTTAGTAGAAAGCACCGTTCAGTTTTGATAAATCTAGTTCGCTTTATTTATCTTGTTTTTCAAGAAGTCGACATTAGTTCACAAATAGATACGAATTTATATAGATTTTAGATACGCGGTGGCTAAAATAAATCACTAAACGCCTGTTCAAAAAGTTACATGATTATTATGGTGAGGAAGGATCGCTACTAAAGTGTTTTTCATCCTAGTTTAGTGACGGCGTAAAATATGGTTGTCAGGTTGTACGACTAAGGCTTTTATTTTGCAATATTCATACTTCCATGTTTGCATTTAGCATTGTTATTGTTCTTTGGATCTATTAATGATATATGTTCCCGAATAACGTGCTGTAAAATGTTGAAATTTCCTTCTAGACGAATTAAAAATCTATTATTTGGTTAAATTAACCAACGATTGTAAGCTTAACTAAGGCGATCGGCTGTCTGTATTTCGTTAAGAAAGAGTACTATTAGATTTTATTTATATGTACCATATGAAAGTAGACTTACAAGCGAATATATAGAGCGTGTGTGTGTGATGGAAAGGTCGGCAAAGGTTGCCCTAGAAAGTCCTATGCAGATTAAATTGGTGGCGTATTAAAAAAGGACCAAAAAAATAAGCACCCGAAACCGACGAGCTTGCATGAAAAGATTGATGGATGTCAGCAAATCAAGAGGGTTATCAAAGATCGTATCATGTGGAAATCTATAGTCTCTGCTTATCTTTCTGAGAAATAGGCGTGAGTTTATTTTATTACCATAGCTATCATAATTATATGCGTTAAATACGCTAAAAGTCAAAATTACTCATAACAGTGTACAAGATTGGCGGTGCACCCTTAACTGAAGTTGAAGAAGTTTGAAATTTAATTGGGTGTGATCATTGACAAAAAATTGACATTCGTTTTATACATGCATAAAACGAATAGAACCTTAAAGAAAACCTGCTAAATCTTTGTTTTATTGACAAAAAGTACTATCGGCTTTCAGAATCACAATACGAAAATTTTTTTTCTTGAAAATCCTTCGTGCACAAAAATCTTGAATGCGCAACTTTCATATAAAGTCTCCAATTTGGGCTGTTTACTCGTTATAAATTAAGAAAATACAAAGTGTGTTCATCAAGCAGCTGGCACACTTTTTTTTTCCCAATGCTTTATATAATCGGAAACATATATTGGACTTATGCTTTCTTTATGAATTAGTAAACAATCAAATAGTATGCAGTCGTTTACTAGAAAAATATCTCTACATGTCACTTATTTTTTTTCTCGGTACACAATTTCAAAATTTTATTGCACCTCAGTTTCTAAAATAAGTTTAGATTTTTCTATTTTAAACGAAGTGAATATTGAATATAGTATGAGGATTGACCGATATCGAACACCGAAGCAAGTATTAATAGTTTATTTATTTTAATCCGCTAAATAGTTATATTGTTATTTCTGGGTACATTTCATGCCAACTAGGCACATCCTGAAGAAAATGCAGATAATTCTCTGCATGTAGTCTGTTGAGGTATGTTGCAGGCAAGAGTCTAGAAATTTATTTGTTCGACGTCAACATGATTTTAACGCGATAACATTTTCTTGCAATAATTTTCTATGAATTTCGTTGGTATTTCAGTTAACGAAAAAGTTATAACAGACTTTAGTTGGGGTTTTAATGATGAAGCTCTATCCTTTGCCATTGTTTGTAATTGGTTTAACTAGTTCAAACGTGGTCGCACTAATTTAACTGACGATCTGCGTGAGAGACGTTCTGATTTGAGGGTGGTGACTCTAATGCCGTGTACGACATCGTTATAGATGAAAACTGGATTTACTTTTACCATCCTGAAACAAAAAGATAGTCTGCTTATTGGATGTTTCCTTTCGAGGAAGTTGCCTATTAAAGTAAAACGAGGTCTAAGCGTGGGAAAAAAGATAATGGCCTCTTTCTTCGGAATGGCGGGTCATCATGCAACAGTTATTTTAGAAGATAAAAAAACAATCACCGCAGACTGGTACCCTAACAATTGTTTGTCTCTTGTTTTGGAAAAAAATCGAGAAAAACGAGGATTCTCCTTCATTATGACAACGCCTGACCATATACCGCTAAATAAACAACTTTGGGAACGCTAAGTATAAAAATACTGGCTCACCCGCCTTACACCCCTCGCGTCATGCGATTTTTATTTATCGATCCGTAAGTGTGAGTGGGCAAAGATTTCTTTTCTCGGTGGTTCCATCCAAATGCATTGATGTATTGATTTCAATGGACACTATTTTGAAAAATAGTAACGGGAAAAATAACTTGCTAGTTTGCTAAAATTTTGATAGTTTGACCCACGTATCGTCGGTGCAAGGCAACAAAAAATCAATTCCCCTCTTAAGGAAACGACCAACTAACGTGGTTACGGCGACCTCGATTTTCCAATTAGTCTAAGATTCTCAAAATGTATATATTTTCATACATTTTGTCTGCATCTTAAAATGTTTAATATTTAATTAACTAAGGAACGTTGATTTCAGAAAAAATTAATCCTTTTATGTAAAATCGCTGATCAGGTACACGGCAGTCAACTAGGGCAATAAAAGATATACTCAGTAGCACAGTTTATGTAATCACGTAGTGTCTGCGTCCAGTGCCCTAAATCCGGGACAACGGACACTAAAATGATGTATAGGATGTGCTTGGAGTGCGGCACGTACAAGACAGATGCGGCCATTCGTCAGCCTGCGTGCGGGCCGCGTCACGCACGTCACCGGTTTTCCGTATATTTTTATATGTTAGGAGTACGAGAGGCTTTTAACGTGACGTTCGTACTGAAAGTAGCTGAAGTTGTTATAAATAATAAATACTATTTCATTTTTGATGCCTTTAATATAAATTACAAACAGAATGCAATTATATTTAGATTTGCGATGTTCAAAGACGAGTTTGAGTGGTGACAACTTTTGACAGCCCCGATCTTGAGCCTGACAGTTTTTTTTTTGTTTCAACTTGAAAAGTTTGGACCTTAAGCTTATATGTGGTGCCACTACGTGTTGGGGGCTGCTAACGGCCGATGCCACCAATGCGCTGATCACATTCGAGACTTACAAATTAACTTGTTCTCCAAGTCTTGGAGTAATTGATTCAATTTGACATAGGTTATGAAGCCAATAGGCAATTCAGCCGGAGTTATGATTAGTTCCGACACCTTTTAATTTGAAGACGACATTATTAACCCCTAAGCTACTACTCCTCTTATGAGATCTTATCCTGAAACGTGAGATATTTATGTCATTATTTAGAATTTAGGAAACATTTTTCATTTTTGGTGCTCAGGCGAATAATATGTGGGAGTAGAGCAATGTTCTTTGCACGATAATCCTTTTCTTAACAAAGACTTTAAATTTGTGTAAGGGGATATTTTTTATATCCCCAGCAATTTTATTGAACATGCGTCCACAGAGTCCCCTAAATGAATTCGTGATTTGATTTGTGCAATCGACTAACATGTACATATGGTTTATTTTTATTTATAGTATTGAAATTATGTGTATCTCTATTTTTGTTAAAACATTCTATTCTTTTAATCATATAGAATTTTTGTAAGTAAATTAAGACAGTTAAAATTCTAATTTATTTAAACTTACTTCTAAAAGAAACGCGAAGTCCCAGCTTGCAAATCATATGAATAGCCCGCTTTTGGAACACGAAAATTCTATGAGCATCCGCAGTCTGTTGATGATATAAATAAACACTTCAAAGCAGGATGCTATATTGTATCAAGGTATGGAAACAGTCAAAATATATCAATTTGGCGGTTTGTATGTAGGACAAATTTTTCAACTTTTTAATTGCATGTGCAGCAGAGCTAAAGCCCTTTGGCCACGTCCCTATATGAGGATGTCATTGAAGTTTATTATCTAAAGAACTCTAAGTAGTGTTAACAAGCTCTATTTCTCCGTTTCTTATTAAAAAAGTATCAGATCCATCGATTACATTCGGAAGTAAGAATTTCACTTATTTCGTTTTTTTCTATTAAAAAGTATAATATATACGGTAAATAATTTTTCAGTTTTGATGATAACAATGTTCACATCGTAATAATCGAGTTGATATCTTTTAACTTTGAATAATAAAGAGGTATCGTCTGCAAATAATACTGTCACATAAACATCCTTAACAAAGCTAGGTAAGTCATTGATATAATTTAGTAACAGAAACAGACCGAGGATTAATCCCTGTGGCACCCCCCTGTGGACTATATCGATCTTTTGAACCATTTTAGTCAAATGTGATGTAAAAGGTCGAGAGTACGGCCCTTAACTCTGTAATAATATAATTTTTTAACCGGTGTTTCGTGATTTACACATTTCAACACTTCACAAAGATTGCAATACACTCGTATCGTATTCCGCGAACTCTCTTCGACTTCAAAAAGGTTTTCAACAAGTTCAACTGTAATATCGATTGTTGAGCGATCCTGTGTGAAATCGAACTGTTTTTTTGGACATTAAATTGTTACTGTAAAAATTTTGTAGAAGTTTATTTAAGATCAATTTTTCAAAATTATACTTGATTTTGGCAGTATAGATACAGGCTTAAAGTTATTGCCATTCGATTTACTACCTAACACCTTTGAATATGGAAATAACTTTATTTACTCTCATCAGATCAGGAAACACGCCATCATTCAAATACTTATTAAATACAAACGCCAAATGTGGTACAATACCATCAATAATGGAGTTTTCAATTTCAACTGACAGACCATGGAGATCAGCAGTCTTATTCATATCCAGCGACTTAATGTCTTAATAATGTCTTCCAAATTCACATATCTCAATTCTAAATTAATGCTAATATCGAAATATCTTCCCTCGGTAATAATACAGCAAGAGTGGGAGATAAATTGAGAGATTCAGTAGTCGAAATTGGAATTTCAGGCAAAAATATTTCCAAGGCATCGACAATTTGTATGTCTTTATAGTTTTACAAGTCGAAATGTTATAATTAAATAATAAAAACAAATATAACAAGGGGAGTACTCCATATATGTAACAGAAGCCAGAATTTCAGAATCCTTCTATGTGACTGATGACATCTAATAAGCATACATTAAAGTCTCCACATATTACGATATATTTGCTTTTGTCACTTACCTTAGACAAGGCTCGCTCTTTAATTAATTTAAACAATTTATAAGAAGAATTAGGGGGCCTGTATACTGTAATCACAATAAGCCGCTCGAGTTCCACACAGGCTATCTCTATAACCTACTCAGTAGAGGCATCCACAATATCAGTTATTTCCTTGAATTTTAAATTATTTTGGGTAAGAATTAAGGAACCGCCATGTTATGAATTCTCTGTGTCGAGGGATCTTGCCACCCGGTCATTAAGAAAGCCAAAGAGAAGCTGACCATTCCTGAGCCAATGTTCCGTAATACATATTGTATCAATTTTGGCACTGTCCATGAATAGCTCAACTTTCAGTTCCTCATTCTTTATATCCTGAATATTTTGATGCACCAGATTGAGAACCAATGACTTAAATTATTTTTTGAGATGATTACATTAGGGCTGAATTGATCCAACAGTATTTTATTCGACAAAAGACTAGAGCTATACTCCGCTTTCTTAACAATGAGTGTCTTAAAACTTAAAGAGCAAGAATTTGCACATTCCTTTTTGTATGAAAAACCCTGTTTATTTTGGTTTAGTAAATTCAGATTTATCTCTATTGAAGTAACTCATTTAAATACATAGAGATCCCCCAATGAAGCCTCCAGAACCAATCGAGCCGCAGTCACTTTTATAACTACACTATATTCTATTTAATAATGTAATAGAGTCAATATTAGAAGCCAACAATTTAATAAAATGTCGTTTAAAATATTTTAATAAGTACATCCTATTTTCGGACAAAATAAAATAAAATTTTAAATATATTAATATCAAAAAACTGGATATTGGCCTCACTATGACTTGAAGTCATATTATACATTAATGTATTCATATTATGAATATTTTTATTTTGTTTTTTCTACAAATGATTCGAATATGGAGAAGCGCATAAGATTATTTTTAGATTAATTCAGTGAGTCAACTCTAAAAGGCGGGAGAAAAAAGACAATCATATCTTTTCGACGCAGACCAAAACTATTTCCTATCAACCCAATTGTGGTTTTCTCTTTATGCTTATCCATCAAAATTTTATTTAAAATGAATTTTGTGAAATTCTAGACATACAGATATATACGGTGGTTACCCATCATGAGCCCCAATGATACAACAGTAATTTGTTCAAATAAATCACCTTCTCCTCCCGGTCCTCAGCAGTCACAGCAGTATGGAATGCAACAGTCCTCCGAGTAGTTGTAAATGTTCTTAATATTTTCGTATTTAGTGTTCTGTTCTGATCCGTAAGTGGGACTGATGCTGTCCATCCAATCCTTTATAAAGTCTCAGACAAAACCTTTTCGATTCAAATTATAATTAGAACTGAAATTGTGTGATTCTAAGTGTGCAGTTATTTTTTACAAATGTTTTAGTTGGTTCTGCAAATCCCAACACTCAAAGTCTTTACGAACAACTTCAGTCTAATATAGTTTCAATTTCCAAAATAATTCTTTATTTTATTTTTTATAATAAAAGTTTCTGTATTTACAATTTTGTTGTTTTATCATTTTTTTATGATCGCTTAAATTTTATTTATCTTAAAAATCTTTCTACTTTTCTTAACCTTTTTTACATTGTTACAATTTCAATTCAGATAGGAATTCGGCGTGTCAGATCGAGAATGTAAAATTCAGTATTTTATCGCACAACTTAACCGTATCATCCGCTTTATACATATCCATTTCGTATTGCAATTTAATCCGTTCGAATTCTATTGCTGTGTAACTTTGTCTGAAGTGGTTGAATTCGTAGAAGGGAGTGTTCGTAATGCTTTCAATAGTCGTTCATTTCATTGATCACAGTTTGTAAGCGATTGCGCTGTACAGTGAGGTTATTACACTTAATATTCTAATTCGGCTAATTCGCTTTTCAATTTGATATTTAAAAATGAGACTGATTTTATCTCAATTTTGTGGTCTTCGTGCTTGCTCACAAGAATGATACATAACTCTTTGGATGCCTAAGCCCACGTAAAGTTGTTTTTAATTTTTGTTCCAAATCGCGATAAGATAAGAAGAAAAGATAGAGAAATCGCAGAAGTAGGGGCTTCGAAATATTATTATTATCGTTTTGATATCAAAAATTTGGAAGTTCTTGTATTGGTATGAAATAAACAGCGCACACTTAACTTCGCTATTTTATTTTGTTTATTTAATCGTGTGAAGTGAATAAAAAATATGATAAATTCTTGCCCTCACCAATAATTGTATCTTTTTGCTTGTGTAAAAAAAATTGGTTGTTGCAACTTTACTTTCAAAGGTATTTTGATTCAAAATTTTTAAAATAACTTTTTCAAACAGTTTCGTATGAAATAGTCAATATTTTGTACTCTCATTTATACTTTGTATCAATACACAGGGCTTTGTTTATTACTTTCTAGTGTATGTTTGCAATTCTCACAAATCACTTGAAAAATCAAGTTTTTCCGATCTGCTACAGATGAAAGTATGTAGTCGTCTTTATTTGGTAGACTTCGGCATAGTTTTGGTCTCGTATTTTTTCTGTTTTCATTGCTATTTTTGCAAATTTTTTATAAAGTTTGTTTCAACACCAGAGCTCCATATTATTTTTAATATGGATAGGTAAAGGGTCACGTTTGGATAAAATAGTTTTTCTATGTAACAATTCATCAAAAGAATATTGTCAATATCAACAACCAATAACTTCTGTGTTTAAACACAATAGAAGTGACGTGTTAATAAATTTAAAGAAAAACAAGTAAATTTTAACATAGGGATTTGAAAAAAAACTTTAAGTTGTCTAAGTTCAAAGATCAGGATAAATTTAAGTCAAACGGAGTTACATAACAAGTCCACATAAGTTTTCAATGATCTGAATAACTCTATGCCTCTTTTTTTTACAAAAGGAAATTGGGAAATCACTCGATCGTTTAACTTTAGGAGAAATGGGAAATAATGACGACAAATACGTTCCTCCGGATTAAGGTGTTCGAGTCCTCGATCAAATTTCACGCCGGCCGCAACAGATCGAAGGGTTCGCTTTGTCGATGAGTTTCGCGCCGGGAATCACCGCTCCCGTGATGGCGCCGGGCCGTCCTCGCGGCGCTAGAGCAATAGGCGCGCACAACTCGAGCGGATGAGCCGCCCATTCCCAGAATTGGAACGCGCCTCCGGCTTTCGCGTACTACCTACGATTCAGCTTAGTTCGAATGTGTGAAACAATTGTTATTGCACAATTTGAACTTCTCAAAATTTGATCAATCTTTGTTGACACATGTGCCGTTTCTATTTGAAGATGTGATTAGGGTATACGATTTGCTATCCCTACTAATATTACGAATACGAAAATGTCTTTGTCGGTTTGTTATTTAAACGTAACAATAATTTTTGACAAGGATAGGCAGAGACTATAGATTTCCACATGGTGTGATCTTTACATACCTCTCTACCCTCACTGATATCCATCAATCTTTTTATGCAAGCTCGTCGGTTTTGATTGCTTAGCATTTGGCGTTTTTTTTTTTTAATATATTACCAATTTGGTTTACATAGCATTTTCTAGGACGACCCTTGCCGACCTTTCCATCACACGTATCCACTCTATAAGTGTGTTGAGGAGTATCAGTTAAGGAAGTGTGAAAATAATTAAAAACTCTCGATTTTGACTTAAAATACTAATAGCACAATTACTTACGAATAGCGAAAAAAATTTATAGACAAAAAAAAATTAGAAGGGTTACAAATTGAGTTTACATTACAAAAAGTAACGACAAAAGGCATTGCTTTGGGGTTGCATCAGACGTCAACGGTTTTAACTAACTGTTTTTGTTAGTGTACTTTCATTCATCTTTTCCAAATGACCAAACTACGGCAGCATGCCTTTTTCTACTTTATTCACTATATTTTCTTTCAAATCACACCGCTATCGGACTTCACTGTTCTTCAAAGGTACACTCCACACATATTAAGCAGAGATCGCATCTCTACTGCAATGATTCCACTTTAATTTTTCTTTCGCCATGCCCAATTTGCGCTACCTTTAAGAGTTATGGATTAAGAATGTATTATAAATAGCCAATCGCGCTTGTCGTGAGGCGTTTTCACTTTCAAAATAGCATTTGGCATTTGAATCTAATTTTAAGAGTATTCTGCGGTGATAAAATCACGGACTGCGAAATTAACATCAAAAGCGAAATCGAGATTGTTGTGTTGGAACTCAAAATGAATTTACCCATTTCCCACTGGTTAATGAATACAAGAAAGAGAAAAACCTGCAAAAAAAAAGCTTCTACGGGCCCATTTTTTTTATAAACGTCACAATAAAATTTATTACAATGATGCCTAAGCGCTGCTATCATTTAAATATTCATTAACGCAATAATGGTTTTTTTTATGAGCTGGTCCTGAATGTATTTTTTAAATCGATTTCTCTAACTACTTAGTTCGTTGTACGTAAATACTAATTACAGCTTTGTACAATGTGAAACTTGGTTTTATAAAAGGCAAATTTAACTATTTGAATTTTAGACATGTATCTACTTAATGTTAAATCGTTGTTCAAATCTGACAATTTAACTCCTCCAGTATTTTCAATACTTTTTTGCGTTTAGAAAATATAGATGATACAATCTTCAACTATCTCATCTATTGACTCCCTAATAAGAGCAGTTGGTAGTGACCCTACTTGCTGCGCTGGGAGCGTGGATTCGATTCTCACACAACACAAACATTTATGTATATGCCTAAAAATAATGGTTTATATATATATATGTATATATATATATATATATTTACGAAAAAATAGTATATAGTATTATATCAACGATTTGGTACCCATAATACAAGCCGCGCTGCTTAATTTGGGACTAGATGGTGATGTGTATATGTCTGAAGCTATTATTATTATAATATCTTCAAATATTATCTAAATTATTACAAAAAAATATTATTTAAAAACTGATAAATATCAATAATTTATAGAAAACTATCATATTCTTTAATATCACAAACGCATCCATATTGTTGTGTTCAGCTCGAACATATTTTATGAATATTTATATCAGATGCATTTGTTAGGTTTCGAGCCGAAAATGGCAAAAACGGAATCCTAATAGTTTCGTCATGTCTCTCCGTCCATATGTCACAGGCATTTAATTCAAACACTACATAACATATATTGATGAAATTTATAGAATAGGTGCCCTATATAAGCCGTAAGTTTGGTGGTTAAATAACATAAATAAATATTTCTAGGGGACACACCTTAAGTGTAACAGAAACTGAAAAAAAAACAATTTTTCAGCAAACATCAGCGTGCGGCGCATCCTTCGACAGTTCTTTTAAAAATACTTTAAGGTTTCTATGCAATTCTTCTGATTACGTGAAAATTTTCGGAAATAATCGCTTCAAAGATAGCAGAAATTGTGTCCGCCCCCTTTATTTTCGAAACGGTATGTCCAAAAAATATACAAAAATAACGAGGGTAACGCTTAATAAATACCTTCAACGAAAATTATTTTGATTATGGTCGGATATATTGTTTTTGAGTTATTGCCGAAAAACTGCGCTTCTCAACAAAAGGAAGTAAGTGCTATGAAGATACTCTCTTTTGCTGATGCACTTTAATTTACACTAGTTTTTAATAGTAATAGTCGACATACCAACTTATTTTTCTAGTTATAGGCGACTAAAGTGCTTATAACTATTGTGTGCGGGAAACATGGAAAAAGTGTAACAACGCACTTTTTTCATCTGTAGTGGACTTTATAATAACGGCTTGGTTTATTTAAAACCCCTGTAATGAGCATGGCCCGACATGCTCGTGGCCATTTTTTTTAATATTCCACCAATTCGGTCTGCTTAGGATTTTCTAGGGCGGCTCTTGCCGACTTTTCCGTCACACGCATTCACTGTATGAACGTGAATGCGTGTGATGATTATATAAAAATAGTAAGGTTAAATACTTTTAAGTTGTTATCATATTTGAACGATCCCTTCTCTTTAAGGCTTCTAAATTTCGTTGAACTCGTTCTTAACTGTAATATTAATTACAAATGCAGACAAATCCTCATTAGCATATAAACTAGGTATTTTTCTGTTATGTACAAAGTGGCTTCAAGTCTATACACGAGAAAAAACTGTAATTCTCTCTCAGAAGCAGTAACGAATGCGACAGCGCGTGAGCTGTACTGTTTTGTTACATTCCTCGCTTTGTATTTTTATTTGTATTCTGGACTTTTGTCCAGACACGAAAAAAGTACAATCGCTATGAATATGTACATTCATAGGAATTGTACTTTTTTCGTGTGTTTCCTTTTCATGGAATTACAATTGTTTTAGAAATTAACACTTGTAAAATTATTTAAGCAAAGTGGAGAATTAAAAAGAGTGAAAATGCGTTTATTACTTCTTCAAACTATTCAGAGTCAGAGCTTTACAGATTTACTACAGTACTACTAGACGTTCACGCACCGAGTGCCTGGACTTTTGGGAATAATGGAAGGTAAGCTTCCTAACTGACTACGCCTCAAGCTGTCCAGGCACATACACCCATGTTTATTCTTCTAGTCGATAATCATGTCATTAACAAATATTATATGTTATTCTGAAATAGACTATTACGTAGTTCGCTTTACAAAATAGCAACACGTTTTGAAACCGACCGTTCATTACTTTATTTAGATAAATAGAAAATTAAAATTTGAGAATATACGTGGAAAACAAAAGCCCCGTTAAATCCGAACCGCAGTAATATATTCTGTTAAATCCGCGAAACCGTTCCCGGGCTCCGGCAATTTAACTTAGCCGTGAGTAGCCACGAGAGGGTACCGCCGCCACCCGCCGCACGCGACAAGCACACACTAAGCAGATGAAGTTAAGAAAAAGACTTTTATTAGAATTAGGAATTGCTTGATCTCTTATATACGACTGCCCTTTATATTATTCGGAGAAATCAGTCAAACATCATACTTCTTGGAATCAAAAGAATTGATTTGTGTGAGAACGGTTAGAAAAATTATGAGATTAATAAAATTTCTTTTTTGTATGTTGTAACGTATCATATATTTTGCTATTGTGTATGAGAACAGTTTTCTATTGAAGTGCTGTCCTATGTTTTGTTTTTTAAACGAATTGTTCTGTGCGATTTTTTTACCTCATTACTATGGGACAAGCCTCCGCAATCTTTATATTTCAGAATGAGGGCTTGAACCTCAAATCCTTCACGTTGCAGTATAGTTTGGGGCTGAAGTTAGTTACTGACTTAAACTATTGTAATTAAGGTTTATTCACAAAATTAATAAAAACCTTTTGATATCTAAAGAAATGTCAGCATTATTTTTCGTGTCGCAGAATATATGAGCCAAAACCCTAACTTAAACAGCCGAGTCATTTCCTAACTCGTGTTTATAATACGAAATATTATTAGAAAACAAACATATTTGTATAAAGGTAGATATATCATAAACAACGCTAAGTAGTTTCCGGCGCACGCCGGGAAATACGAAAATACACCCCCCCGCCCTGCAATAGAACATTCAATGATTTGTGCAGGTAAGTTAAACGAAAAGGTAAAAAATGGTTCGTGCAGACGTAGCCGTTATTTAGTGTATGCTAAATGTGGGGTGTTTCACGCGATCAAATTGCTGCGAGTTGACCGGAAGGAGAGCAATTAAGTCGGCCGACGGCCGATGTTGACTCTGCCTAATTGAAACCAAACTGTCGCACGACTAATGAACAGATTTCTGTTACTTTCTTGCTTGTGGCAAACATTTTTAATATTTTTTCATTGTACCTATAACCCAAGTAAACATTTAAAGTGTAATATTCACCGCAAGAGGTGTTTCATAAATTTATTTATAAAGTTACTCGATCTTTGGAAAGCGATAGACTTAATAATGTTTAATTAATACAAGTTTAAATCAACACATTGCACTGTATGCGGTAGTTTACTTTGAGCAAAGCGTATATTGGCCTATATTGTACTAGTCTCTGCCGAACAGTTCGGTAATAAGTATGTAAAACATATTTAATTAATTATCTCACGTGAAAGAGGTTCATTCAGATCTTACCGAATCGCACTAAGGTGGAGGTGAGGGGGTGAATAAAAAAAAGTGGATGCTCTCTTTATAAAACATTATTTCGGACTTACAACTAAAAGTGTTATTTTGATTCTTCAATTAATTTAAAAGTTAATTTTCAGCAAACCATGAGAGTTTGTATTTCACTTTAACTGAATTTACTATCGAATCAATGCACCTATGATGCGGTATCTAAATGTATTTACTTCTTTTTTAATTTCTAAGCACAGTTATACCTTTTTTTTACCTCGTATATAATTATAGTATTGTAAATATAATAAAATTTACAACCAATTTATATCTATAAATTATCTTTAAACGTACAGCAGCATACCCATCTAATTCTTGAAAAATTAACGCAGCACTCCAGCACTTCACAATATTTGGCTTAAAGGAAGCGGCCGAGTTCCAATCGAGTGGAGCTGCTATAGACGTCCATGTAATGTCGATCGCGAAGAATTCCATAACTCCTGAAGAATTTTTTATCTTAGGTGTTTTTTAGATTCGAATGAAATCAGGCTTGTTACCGTTACTGTTTGCGGTAAATCTCCCGCGAACACGAAAACTAAGACAATAAAAATCGGACCAACCGAGAGATATCACAAAAAAATATATATAACTCGCTCCTTTATCTCCGAATCGGAGACTCGCTTTGTCGAACTTTGAGTATCAATTTCACAAACGACCCCATTCGCGGAGGAAAACATCGATATATTTAATGCTATCGGTTTCCTCGGTTTCGCTTTTAATGAGAATACAAACAATGCTCGGCCGCAGTGTGCAAACGAAGCCGGCGCCGCAGTCGACTAAGTTAATGAATACTCAGCCGGTGCGGGGCTTAGGAAACTTTAAGCGCTTTGTGATATCCCGCCGGATGTGTATCGACGCGATAGCTGCTGGAACGATCTTCGAGTTGGACCAACTTTTCTTTGAAATAGAAACGTCATAGAGATTGAAAATAACACAAATAGTATACAGTTATAATACCCATCTTTGAAATTAAATTAGACTTGAAACTGATAACTTGGGCCTTAATCATTGATGCAGCTTAAAGAAAAAAAAATATTCTTGCATTTTTTTATCTATCATTTTTTACAAACCTTAAGCAATGAACCCAAAATGCTTATCGATTACAAAGAATATGCTGATGTTAATTTATTTTTTTTATCGTTAATCCACTCAATCAAATGGCAAGAAGCATAAGCAGGAGAGTTGCTTATGAATTAGTTATCATATTATAAAGAAACTATAAATATCAAAACGTAATAATAAATTCGAAAAAAAATCTGAAATTCGGTTGATCTGCAGGCCATAATTTCCCGCTACGGTATACGTTTATGTATTGTTCAATTCTTTGGATTCAAAAGTATTATTGTATGCAAGCTTATAAGCTTTCCTAGCTCAAAAAATCAAAAGACGGTTGATCCTGCAAGCCATCCCTGAAATTTCCTAGTACTTTTGAGCATGCTATTTATGAGCGTAGAATACGAAAAAAAAATATAAAAAATTAGAATATAAACGTAAGCAAGTTTCAGTGTTTTTTCGATCTTTCCGAGCACAAAAATATAGTTGTAACACGTTTCAAGTTCTTCGAGTTCAAAAATTTGAATCTATTTACAAAACAAAATTTTTAATATTACAACTATATCTTTCGAATGCGTTATTCGATTTTGTTCCGTTTCATGGCTTTTAACACAGACTTTGAATCAGAAAAATATGATAAAGTAATGAATATAATTTTATAATAAATTAAAGTTATTTAAAAAAAAAAACAGTCTAATTTTTTCCTTTGAACAAATCAACCGATTTTGATGCAGTTTGCTGTTGCAACGTTGTTTTTTTAAGGAGAAAGGCTGCTAAGACTTTGAAATTTATCATTTATTAATTTATAATTTTTTTTAAGATTTTATACTACTAATTTGTCACTGTCATTAATATGAATATACGCATATCAAATTATAGCTTTTGACGTGACAACGTCTTAAATTAGGTTGCGGCTGGGAGTCACTTATGAAAAAGTGTAACGCTCGGTAACGTAACGATGAGTCACCGAACGAGAGAGAGGCCCGCCGAATGCCTTGCGTCTCTCTCCCACTCAACTATGATCGGTCTGCGCGCGCAGCAGAGAGAATTAGCATAGCTTGCAAATGTATTGCAAGTTATTGTATATATAAATACGTATGTATGTGTAAAGGTAAAAATAAAATTTTGTTAATATGAAATTCAGTGCGAGATTCTTTGTATAAATTAATGTTTTAAATATAATTCTTTGTATAAATAAATGTTTTAAATTGTTACTATTATTTCATCCTTCTTCCTACTATACGAATGAATATTCACATTAAAATGATTTTACCATTCAAAGTCGTTGTCACGTAAAACTTTCGCCCGTATACCGACTTTACAGGCAACCAAATTTTTTTAATGCAAAGAGTCTTTGAGCTAAGCTGCGGACAAACAAACGGACAGACAGACGGTCACAACGAAATTATAAGGGTTCCTTATTGACTACGGAACCCTAATAAAATGGACATATGGTCAGGGACAATGTAAATATAACGTTACTGGATGGTTAGTTTAAAACGAAAGTTTAACTAGCTTTTTATTGAGCTAACACATTATTTATGATTTTGTAAGTGGGCATTAGAACATCGAATAGATCTATGTTCCATAGCAAATTGTAAGCCTGCAACACAGTAGCTGCCTATGACTTCAAAAGTTGGCATCTGATAATAAACCGGTTTTTGATAATCTGGGTGTAAACAATTGTCTTCCAGAATTTAATGAAAAATTGTAATTCTATTAAAAGAAAGACAAAGATTAAGATAATTCCTCTGTAAAATTTATGTATATTTATTTATTTACATAAAAAAAATCTATAATCCATAATAGAATGATTAAAATTTATTCTCACGTCCACATAATTTAAACTTTTAAAATCTGCCATTGTTTCACTAACAACAATTAATATTTATGTTTTTATATTGAAAGGGAACAATGTAATAGACACAACAGCCCATCCATAACTACCGGATTTGAGATAGAACATAAGTCACGCAGCGGGAAAGTAATAACGAGACCAGATCTGGTTCGCGCGTCCCGCTGCAGAGCAAATTGATTGCTACACTCAGTGATGGCGTTCGAGGCCGACTACTTGTTTCGCCTACCCTGTTGTTGTCCCAAAATTCTGGAACATTTATTCTTCTTGAAAACCCGAAAATTCAAATTACACGTGATGACAGAAGTAAATGTAAATTTTATTAATAGCTGAATGTATACATTTATAATATTCATTTAAGAAGAGAATGTACAAATTACTGTAGAAAACGGACCCGATCAGTTTTCATAGTGTTCATTTCAAGAATCATATGTCATTTGTAGAATCAATAAAAACCTTACCAAAGTTCTCTTTTAAAACCATCCATACGGCGGTATATTTATTTGCATAATGTTTATTTCACTTACAAAAGTTCATTTTAGTATAGGTATAGCGAAATGTAATGTAATTAAATTAAATTCTAACTAAACATAAAAATAATTAATCAGCTAAATTAATTGAATAATTAGACATGACATTGTCAAAAACTTGCGAAAATAGTTGACCTGATTGAACTCACGGACTTACGGACCACATCCGTGAACCGATTTTAATTCTCAAGTATTACTATTTCGATGATGGCAATTTAATTTTACACTATTTAAACTTTAAGCGTTGCACTAAAATGTTATGAATTATTAGTTTTATTAGCTAGCCACACTTACGTACTAAAATGTTTTATATAAAACAATAAACGTTATAAACAACATATTTTGCCAATTTTCAATGTTTAGAAGGCAGATATTATAGAAATTTATAGTCTCTGTCTATCCTTCTGGGACAGAGGCGTGAGTTTATATTATTATTATTAATACGGTCGTGCTCAACCGCTTAGTTGGCACGGTGCAAATGCACGATGCAAGAATGGGGTGGACAATTTGTTAGCAGAATTCACAATAATTAATAAAATTACTAGCGGCGGCGAACGATGGGCGGCGGTCGCACCCCCTCACGTCGACAAATTGTAAATCATGAAAGCCGTATTTGAAATTGAAAACAATTAATATTCAATATACGTCCGATAATGAAAATTAATCGTTCAATTTAAGTTAAAGCTTGAAAACGTTGACTGATTTGATTAGCTAGATTTTGTTGCTTTCTGTAAAATATATTATTGGTCTTAGAGATTCGAGATTTAATCGCATTGTATATCTTTAAAACGAGAAAAACTTCATGATTCACAATTCTATATCATCACAATTTATATTTTTGCTATTACCAAAAAGTTATAAAAGAGACACTGTGTATTAATTTCTTCAGTAATTCAAATCGACGCTTATATAGACTAAAATTGTTCTAGTATGCGTTTTTGAAAGTCGTGATAGATATTTATATATACGTTATTATTTGGTGATAATATTAAATATAAAAATCACAAAAAAAATACAAGAAAATTATCAAATTTTTGATTACACACCGAATAAAAATCAAAACATATCTTTAATTTAAAGCTTGAACATTCAAGCATTCGATTTAGGGAATATAAAGACCTAGTGTTTTTTATTGTATGGCATATATATTGTCGAACTCAAACATATACAATAATAGATTACGTTCTATTTTCTCAAAACGGAAAAGTGGAAACATCAACCATGATTTTGGTGCCAGTATTTATTTGTAAACGCGAAATGGACACGGTTGAGGTGAACTAAAAAAAACTGCGGTGGCGATAGAGGAGCACTAATTATCAAGGTAAGGATAACGATACTGGCCGAGTAATGCAAATGCGCAGTCGCGGACACCGCGGCTTAATACGGCATCTCGCAAAATAAATCCGGGTCAATGAAAAGAGCGGCCGGACGGAGTTGGGCGTTGTTTTCGCCGTCGGCGTCCCGTTTCCCGGGAAACAACGGGGGAAACTCGACGACCGGCCGTAACAGTAATAAATAATTTACAGAAGCGGTCATGTGAAAGAGGATCCCCTCTTTAGTGGAGGTGAGCGTGCGCCGGGCGCGTCGTTTGAATTGCTAATGACTTCCCGCCGCCGAATAACTTTTTGAGTAGCATTAACTGCTGCGGGACACGGGGCGCGCTTACACTAGCCTTTTGTTTTCGGGCACGCAAAATTATAATAATGTGATTAGTTGGCTCGGCGGTGATTACGTTACATTGTAACGAGACGCTAAATCAAAGGCCGTGATTATGTATAATAACAATGGAGACCGTTGAAACGGCCATTCGTTCATGTTCTAGTGCGGGGCCGTCTGAATTAGGCTGAAGCTTAGAGCTAATAAAATGACTAAATAGATTGGGGAGACCACAAAATATAAGAAAAAAAAAATATCTTACGCTGTCTCATAAGGTTTCGTTCAAATCGAATGACTATGAAGTTACGTAATTAGCTGGCAGAGAGTTTTCCTCGCGAGCGTCGTCCCGTGGTCGTCCGAGAACATAACTGCAAATAGAAATAGTAAATTTTTGCCAGAAGAGAAAATAATTTGCTGACTAATTTGTTTGGAATTACGTAAATTCAAATAATAAAGTTCTCTCTACAAAAAAAATTGTAAAAGGTCAATTTTGTAAATTTTGTTATTTAAAGAAGGAAAACAAAAAAAAATTTGCGACCCGCGCGCAATGGTTTGAACAGCTTTGTTTTAGTGAAACATTAGCACGATTCTATTTAAAAATATGCCATTGTTGATGGACTCGTGTGATGTCTAAATTCTCAACTCAACGAGAAATTAGAGTTTGTTGATGCTACCGTACTCTGGGGAGTTACTCTAGATAAAAGATTTAAATGGTATTGTCATATACTCGGATTAACACTTGACACTTCTATACATGAAATTAAAAAGATAAGTTTGACGGATATCAACTCGCTAGGCTGGTTTATTTTAACTCTTTCCATAGCATCATCATATATGACATTTCAGTCTGGGGACATGCCGCGGGAATACATAGAATTTTCGTGTTGCAATAGTAGGGTGATTTACTAGTTAGGACCTCGAGTGCATCTTAAAATAAAGTCTGTGGAAATTGGAATCTTGGTTATGGCATCGTAGTTTACATGTAATTGTAACAATTGTGTAAGACAAATAATTATATATATAATATGAATACAAGAAATGACATTAAAATGCGTATATGTTAGTGAACTACATGAGAATTAATTTAGAGGGCTTTTTGTGCATATTCAATTTGAAATCTTTATCAAGCGCACTCTTCGTGAAAAAGGGTATTACGTAATTTCTAAATATTTAGAGGATAAATGTCAATAAAGATAACCAGCTTGATTTCTTAAAGGTTTGTTTCTTTTTATTTTGTATTCAATGGAAATTATGTGTAATATACATTACGAAGGGTCATCCCCAATTTTCTAACTGTTTCATTTCGAGGGACCTCTAACAAGTGATACTTTTTTAAAGCAGTCGTAAGTTTCTGTAAATATTGAAAGTCCTTAAAATATTAAGACGTAATTTGAATGTTCAAATTAAAAATATATTTATTTCATAAACTACAATATAAAAATATTTTGAAAATGAATTTCAATTGATTACTTATATT
Organism: Eumeta japonica; assembly: GCA_005406025.1. Lineage (NCBI taxonomy): Eukaryota > Metazoa > Arthropoda > Insecta > Lepidoptera > Psychidae > Eumeta > Eumeta japonica. The sequence goes on from BGZK01000542.1 coordinate 343,021, forward strand.
TGTTTGCGGCTCTGCCCATGTGGATGAAATTTCCTAAAGATTTTTATCTTTATTAAAACTTCGACCCTAATTTTTGTCTTGATCCCGTTACTGATTCCGATCTTGACTTTATTTTCGATTTAAATCCCTTTTATTTACCATCCCTCACTCCCTCACTCTCTCTTTGTCTCTCTCTCTCTCTGACTTTAGTTTTTTTTCTCTTTCATCCAAATACTCTATAACTCATTCTCTTCCCTCTCGTCTCCGTCTCGATCCTTATGTCTTCCATGCCTTTCTTTCTTCAACTAAAGCAAGCAAAATAACCGTTAACCAAAAAATAAAAAAAAATAATTTAAAATTATTTTTACCTTCAACATACTAATGTTTTTGTTTTATTAGCATTCATATAGTTCATATTTATAAGCAAATAATCACACTGATAATAGTTTATATTTTGGGTGACAGTTTGGATATAGTATAATAATATTTCTTGTAAAACTGACGGTTTTACCAGTATAACAAATATTATTATATCATAAATTATATTAGAGTTTAACTGAAAAAAGGTGTATTTTTCTTTGTGCGCATCTGTAATAATTTATTGCATTATATCCTTGGGAGGAGTTGAAAGACCCCATGTGATAAAATTAGAACAAGCTCAAAGAGCAATCTTGTAAGTTATGCTGTTTCTTCCTTCTAAATTTCCTGCTTCTTAAGAGAAAAGTACTAACTGTGAGACAAATGTTCATTTTAAGTGTCATTTTATTACAATATTCGACCATTATTTTCGCGCGCGCGCTTGTATTTGCGCGTGTGTGCGTCGTGTGTTGTGCGTCGTGTGTTCTGCGTCATGTGCGTGTGTGTGTGTACGTGTATGCACTCACACACTTACACACACATATTGCGTAGAAGATTAAACTATCTCATCTATTTTCTTTTTAACTATTGTACGTAATTCAAAAATTTTGTGTCAAACCAAAGGGACTCGTCTCAGAGACTTGTAAGTAAAGCGGGCACAAATTGCAAAGTTTGTTGACAAAGCAAAGAATGTTATCATTATTTTTGTTGTTTCCCTCAGCTTATGTGCTGGTATCTTCTAACTACACTTTAAGTCCCGTCTGGGCTAGGCGAAATGCAGTGTGAATTTATTCTGTGGTCATGCTATTTTTTGTACTAGTAAAATTTTTCTAATAGACCTGCACGTATTCGATATCGCGGCTCTTTGAAGTGTGATGTAAGTAGTGTCACTGACATCGATTAGTGTAAGGCCGTAACATCTTTGATGTTACAACCGTCGTAGGCACAACGATTAGTAGTAACTTTATTATTATTTAGTCCCTGAGCGCAGAGCCATGGGCCAGTGTCGTTTCATGGATACCTACCTAGGTACGCACAAATTGGCTGTTCATTATCATCTCACCGCAATTTTTGTTCCCAAATGGTGCATTAAAATTGTTATTGCTAATAATCCTAGCTTACCACGACCTAACTAAATGTATACTAAAAATGAGGATAGATAACATGTTCTCATTGAAAAAAATCGTGTAAAGATAAATCGTTGTTCTCGAGCGCACAAACAGACAAAGAGACATGATATTTTCTAATGCATTAGATAACTGGAAAGGCAAGCGTGGCGAGGAAACCCACATTTCGAGGTTTAGTAAAAGGTAAAAACTAGACTAGTGGAAAGTTAACCAGTAAAGAGCAATGGACACAAAACAAAAGTCATTTTTAATAATTCGAAACTTGGATGTTCATTAAGAGTAAATTCCCTGACTATACCATATTGAGTTCGAAGCCGTGAAGATTGTAATAATAGTTAAGTATAATATGGAAGCTAGTAACTATCCATAGCGAACGCTTCATACATCGTAATAATCCTCATAAATATTCCAATTTACCTCAACGAATCGAGATAACAAAGCAAATACGAGCACAAATAGAGTAGAGAAGGGAGCAACGCCGTTAGAAATAGACGCGTTTGTTAAGGCGGGCGGACCGCGCGCCGCCCGCCCAGATAATTGGGGCTCCGGATCAAGGCATTAATAACAAAACAGATATTAGGGCGGGGCGCCCCGCTATAGCCATGTATCCGGCGTGAAAAGTTAACGCGTGAGCATCGCCCCGATATGACAGCGCTGGCGCAGTAATAGGCATTACGAGCTGTGCTGTTTCGAATCGGTTTCGGTTTCGTTCGTTCGCTTTGAATTCGACGATGATACATTTCGTTTGTTTGGATTATTTGACTACTTTCGTTGTTTTAATAAATTATTCTTGTAATTGAAAGAAAAATAAAATATTGGGTATATTTCCTTTATTATATTTATTGCCTTTATATAATTCAAAAGTTGTAAATTGTTTTGCAGCTACACTAAAATAATTTATTTGTTTGCTTATTATTGTTACTCACTTATTTGACTCTGTGTTCACATTTGCATTCATTTTTTGATATACTTAAAACATACGTACAATTCTATGAAGAAAATTCAAGAATCAAATTTGTATTAGCTGTCTTCAATTGATAATATTGTGTACATATATAAATGTGTTATGTAAAAACTGTGATTATCAAATAAATACATATAAAGAAAGTATACATTGTTTTTCATGTACCTTGAAAATAAAAACACTTAAATTTGATTAATAGTGATCGATAAAATAGTTGCAAAAAATAATTTCATCTAATTAATTACAAATTGATTTGATGAAATTATAGTTTAGACGAGGAAAAAGATCAATCAACGAATATGACTCCATTATCCGATAACATATATAAACTGGTTATCGAACTTCAATCGTGGGCTCAATAAGCACAAACAGGTAAGTTTCAAGTACAGGCACAGCAATAGTCGAGGTTCAACGTGCTTTCGGTTGTAATAGTCCAGGTCGATGTGATTAGTCGGGGCTTATTGCTCGGCGCCCGCGCGCCCTCTGCCGCCCTCAAAGCTAAATCAAACGTCATTCGCACTAAAACCCCCTTGAGCCTTTGATTAAGTGCCACTATACTGCGCTACTAGAATGACGTATTGAATTTGGACTCATTAATTTAAATCGTAAGTGTTCGTTCAGTGTCTTCGGTTTTAGTGGTTATAAGAAACACATTATAAAAATATGTGATTAATTTAATGAGCGTGTAATAATCATAGTTGTTAAGGCTGCACAATATTCATTTTTGTTAAATACAAAATCACATATTTTTCATGTTTCAGGTCGGTTTATGTGATATCTCAATTCTATTACTTAATATTACAGTTCCTTATTTTATACGAAATTTATAATATACTTTACGACATTGTGTTTGAGCTTCGAAATAACATACAAGAAAAGAACTGTTGCCAGACTATACCCATTTACTGCAGAGTAAGTTGAAATTTTATTGCGTGGCGGTGAAAGTACCCTTTAAACTGGCAATAGATAAAATACTGCATTTAAATCAACAGGTGATTGACAAAATAAAAAAAAACACAGTTAATCATTTTGAGAAGATATGCAAATAAGGAAAGGGAATTTAAAAGAAAATATTATAAACGGCATGATACTGTGGTATTTCTCTCCGTACTGGATTAATCATTTGGTGACTCAATAATACTTTATGTTTCAGTTTTAAAGTATTATTGAAATATTATTGGTACAATAAAATTATAAGAATACAGAACCACCTTGAGGCTCAACCGTCTTTTGCGTCTCTATGCCTCGACTATCTTTTCTAAGCATTCTAAATATTTGCCTTCTACAAAAAAATCTCTTATGTCTCCCAGCTGAATACAATGCAATATTACAATATCTTGAACTCCTATAAATTCACTGAAAAATAACCAGATCTTTTCTACACACTTGCAACATATATGAGCTTTGTGTTCGCCTTCATTATTTTGATACGATCAAAATTTCTTAGGGTAAAAGCTCTGTGAAACATAAAGCTACTTTTCATATGAACAAGTACGGTAATATCTGAAACTCATAAAAACTCCGACGCGGCAGAAGTTTTGGAAACTTCGAAATGAACGGCGGGTTAGTGTATCAGCGCTGAACTTGAAGCCGTATTAGTTTATAAAAATGTCGAACTTCAAAGCCGGCCAGCTCGCCGAATTCACGTGGCAGCCCCGCTCCGGCTACGAAGCCTCGTAAAAGACAAAATGGCGCGCCGCCCGCCGGTATTTCGCAGGTGCTCAGCGCGACAACTGCGACCCGACAATTTTGTGCGGAACAAATTCCAACTTTGTGACCGAGCCGTCGCTGGCTTTGTCGACGTTTCCCGCTCCTCTATGGGGCAAACTGTAACATGTAGTCATTTGGTTTGTAAAATACCCAACTTCGAAATTGCGCGTCTTAAGTAAGATCAATCTAGTTGGTTTTTTTTTCTCGGTGTTGGCATGTTGTTTTGTTTTTCTTTTATTGAATGACATATCTGAACGTCGACCTGTCTTATTTAGCATTGGAAGGTAAGGAGAAATTTAATCGTGCCGTAGTTCATATTAAAAATTGATGTTGTTTTAAAACTTTTGATATACATATGTGCGATATTTTTTTCAATGTCTAATCTGATTTTGAACAAACAAAACGTTCATAGAAAAATAAATATTGCGTGATGTTATTCAAAGAAAATTATTTTGTAAAATGCACTTATTATCATTAGAAATAAAGATAGTTTTTTAGGGTGTTATAATTCAAAACTATCCATTACAAGGACGTTTCGTATTGTAACTATTATAGTTATGTATAAATATGCACGAAAATAGATGAGCATTTTCTATTCCCATTTAAAGAAAGTAATTCAGAAAGATATGCAAATTGTCTGGGTTACATATTTCATAATCCCATGTGGTCAATACCAAATTGCAAGCATCGCCATTTTATTATATGGAAAAAGTTGTGAGCAACTTAGCAAAAGGTTTTTGAGGTGTAAATAATGCGAAACGAGATATTCATCATACATTAAACAAGTGTTCACATTGTATCAGCGTATTATAAGTGTTAAGCAGTCCAAACAAATTAGTATTCTATGAAATAATTTTATTTTTTAATATAAATAAAGACACATTCTGACATTTACACATATTGATTATTTTTAGTACAAATTTTTAAAACATTAAATTCATCACGAATGTCCTGTGCACCTCCTGTCATGCAACAAATTTAATTTCATAAAATTTTACTAGGATTACGTGTTCAACATGGCTTACAAGCACGGCACAGTGGTACTTGGTGAGATGCTGGAGTTCCTATGTGCATCTATGCTCACTCTGTTCGTCGGTACAATCCATTGGTATATTAGAATTAATTATCTTTTAAAATTAACATACTTGAATTATACATATTTGTGTACACATTTTAATAACATTTAATGAGTTTTTTGTTATAAATACGGTTACGTAATGATCCTATCTCGGGAGTTCCGGGATTGAGGTCAGAAGAAAGGAATAAAAGCAAAAGGTTTATATTCTAAAACAAAGAGTTACTATATATTACTGCGAAATCACTTGAACGCTTATAGTTGATTGCGCTTGACCTTTGAACGCACTAATTTTAGAAATAAAATAACTGCAACCACTCAAGCTACTATATATATATATATATTCCTTTACTCATTATTTCAAATGTTCTTCCAATTTAAATAAGCCAATAAATAATCTTTAACAACAAAACGTAAATACATCAATCCGACATAAGCAAATAATATTTATATGAACTCTTTAAATTTTCACCCCAAAAATAAATTCGTTTAAAATAAAAAAGCGTGGAAAATGATGACGGAGGGATAGGAGGAGGACACAGGAGGAAATTGTTTATATTATATAAGTACCTGTTATTTTCGAATATATTTTTTAAAATCTATGCGAATATATTTTACTATTAATTTATATAACTTGCTAGCACGGTTCGAAAAAATATAAATGTATATATTTTAATAAAATTAAAATATAATACTCACCTAAAGTTATCATTGTGTGCGTTGTTCATTTGCATAAAGAAGAAGGATGAAAATTTTAATTCTTCATTTAAAACGTAGTTAAAAAGGACTTATTAGATATACAATTGAATACATTTCCTGAATATGAACATGACCCTTTTCAAGCTGAAAATAACATATAGTATTATTATGATGCTTCTATTCCGCTCGCGCTTTTAATTAATCAAGAGATTCATCTAAACAGCCTGTATGATAAGTTCAAAACGGTGAAAAATGCTCTTACAATATGTGTGATAGCTCATTGGATTCAGAATGACGCCTAGAAAAATGAATTTTAAGGATCATACAAAATTTCAAAAGTTATTAACATATTAAATTGAAAAAAGAAGGTTATTAGCTTTTCGACAATAACCCAAAGACTATTAATAATTAAGAAATTAAAAAAAAGACCCTTAAAAAGAGAAATTTTCTTAAAAAAAGTCCCAGCTCCCGGAACACTAGCTCCATTATTTATAATCTTCATTTAGCGCTAAAAATATGGCGTGGCTGCCGCGTAGCCAGTTCGGCATGGGCGCACTGCCGCTGATGAGTGTATACTACTTCTAATTTTGTTTTTGTTTTATGTTATTGAACATTAATTTACAAATTCAAACGGATTATGGTATCACAAAAAATTTAAAAAAATATAGAACCTGGGAAAAAAAATTGTCTTGATTCTTCAAAAAGTTATACAATTTTTCTAACAAATTTTTTACGAGCTTTCATTTTTGTAAGAGGCATATTGCCTTTTTATTTGATTAACTAACTTATATTTTTTTTGCTTTTTGGAACTCTTCTTATGTATACTTAATAAGATCACACAATAAAAGTTTTTTGAAGTTATATATTTTGTTTACTATATGTTTTCTAAGTTAAGAAAAAATGAAAAAATTCAAATAATGTTGATAAAATATTTCTTTTTTTTATAAAATATTTTGTTATGGCTGTTTCCGCATTTAACAATAGCATTAAGTAACATCGACAAAAAAGTTTTTACGTCATTTACTGATAAACTGTTTATAAAAACAGACAAGTTTCACATTTTTTTTTTCTTATTTTGTTATGGTAAAATAATGATTTTTCTAAATAAAATCTTAAAAAATTTTTTTCATTGCTTAAAACCATTTTTTTACATTTTTTATTGTTCAAATAATTAATTAAGAAATTCGTTTTTCTTTAAAAATCGTAATTGGCATTCCTCAATGTAGTAAAAAAAATTATCATAATTTAATAGTTTTTTTAAGTTAACAATTTGTTACAAGCAAATTCTGAGCAACATTACATCTACATCTGAATGTAAAAAAAAAAATACAAAAACGACCATGTGTCACAAAATAATGAAAGAAAAATCTATTTCTTATAGCACTTTTGAGTATCATACGATATCTTTGTGCTTATCCCATGTGCTTTAGCAGTCGTTATTTCTTTAGAATCATTCTAGCATTTTCCACAAAATAAAACATTTCACAGAGTAGTCAATTTTATCTCCAAACTTGGTCTTGAATTAATTTTGATGAGTAATTAATCCTTTGTAAAAAGTACCTTAATATTCATTATCAGATCTTTAATCAATTTATAACTTAACAAATTAACTGACCAATGTAACTTTGTATCGTTCTTAGCACAATATAATGTTAGATACAATAAAAAAAATCTTTGCAATAGTTGACCTTGCAAACTTTACATGACAACATATTCTCTAAAATCATTTCTTGTACAATACAACCGATTTGAACAGGGCTTGCAACATTTCATACGGTTTGCAGAGCTGATATTTCTAATAACAATCAACTAAGTAGTTCAGAAATTATTTTGAAAAAAAGATCATATTTAGGAAATCTTTTCGACGTGGATATTTTTGATTTATTTTAATCTGTTTCAACATGACGCAGCAATTCAAGCCAGAAATAAATTTATTTTATAAAAATCTTCTAAAAAATCTAAAAACTAAGCAACATACTTTTTGAAAATGTTTCATTCACCATTTCGATCAAATTTCATCATTCAACGCAGTTTCTTTAAGATTAGAGTTGATTAGATTTGAAAAGTGTTCGATTTAATAGTATGAAACTTTTTATTAATAATATGATTTGGAAAAAATTAGAGACTTGTCAAGATCTATGAAGTCCATTAGTATCAAATTTTAAGCAAGTTTAAAATCAATCATGTTTTGAACTCGAATTCTATCGGTCCATTCCTTCAATATACGTACAAGATTTACATATACAGAGATACACACATATGTACACAAAAATACACACACAAACGGGCATCCATCTAAAAATGATAAGAAAAATTTGCTAGGAGCTCAAATGTCAACATCTGATGAAATATCGATTGCCGAAATTAGGCCTGAAAACAATGATTTCTATCATTTTATGAAAGTTCTCATTCTTTTTAGGGGGAGATAAAATGACAACATAAAGAAAATCAAAGTAGAGAGATATATTACACTCTAGTTATTTTAGATATTTGTAAGTAAGATGAAAATGTAATTTAAAAAAAACCGTTTTTCTTCATCTACGATGCTCGATGATACTATTTGGTTCATCGTAACCAGTACCGCGTAATGACAATGTACGTGTCATAGTGAACTGCGTTTATATTATCATATTTTAGTGATATATAAAGAAACCTTGGACGTTTCGATGGATAAGAATTATTAGAAAAACGAACAAAAATAAAATCTACTTCATCGTCGAGAAAAATGTCTAACTCGAGAATTAATAACCATTATCCTGCATCTCGCTAATGAAAGATGAAAAGTCCGTTCAAATCACATTGAAATTGTATACCTCAATTTTTTTCGCCACTCCAAAGAGCTTAATTAAAACCAACGATGTGAATCCAGCTCCCCGACAAAAGCTCAGTGACGAGTGAACGTCTGTAAAGTTGGACAGGGGGACAAAGGACCGCCTAGCCGGGTAAACATGTTGCGATAAGTTACGTCTCGCATTATATACCGGTGCCTAAGTATATTTACGCGAATTAAACTCCTAAGTCTCCCCAAAATATGGAGATGTCGGCCTATATTAACAGTACAGCTTCCAAAGTGAGATGATAATATTCATGCAACTAAATGCATGTTATAGGTTTCGGTAAATAACGATCAAAGGCAGTTACATGTCTGATCTAATTATTGTTACATTATCGATATTGGGATGTCAGTGAAGCGAGAGAGATACGTGAAGGTCGCACCATATGAAAATCTGTAGTATCTGCCTACCCTTCTGATAAATTTATGTGAGTTCATAATAATATTAAAAATATAGGCATATTAACAATATAAATGTATCAAACCCGCTGTTATTCTAAATATTATTTGAAAAAAATTAAAATGATCTAAATCTTAATGGGCTTCACTATCAAAATATTGATTTCTCATTTTCAAGAGTTTGTACTCAAGGAGAAAAAAATATCTATAAGCTTTATGCTTAATTTAAAAATTATTATACAATGCGCTTAGGTCTGTGCTTTCGGTTGTTAAAGATCTCAAGAACGACATAGTGGGGTGAGGTGATGGCTCGAGTGTGAATTATGAGGTTGTTATTTATTTTGTAATTTTATTTGAGCCCCTCAACAAAAGTGTAATCAACACGAGCTTGTCGTGCCCACTAATCTTTTATCAACACGTTTGAATATCTATGAGCGGTGGATTCGATTGGATTGAAATTTTAATGATTTCTAAAATAATGAATACATTTGACACCGTTCCTAGTGAAGGGCCTCGGGGTCAGAGCAGATCATTTGGGTACACATTGTTTTATAATCCCTTTTAGGTTTTGCTTACTTGAAAGGTTAATATGGAAAAGATATGCTATTGCTGTTCGATTGAAGAATTGTACAGGTGTAAAAATATGTAATTTGATTAAATTTAGTATCGTTGAAACAACTATAGGTAATTGTTAATATATTATCCAAAATAAAAACATACATTGTTTTGTCCCGATTAAATAATTATTTTGCCTAAAAGATAAACCGAAAAATCCTTCTCAATTTATATACCATGATGATATATTTATATTTAATGTTGAATTATATATTTTAATGTTGAATAAATAAACTTTTTAACTTTCCGCTTTTCAATCTGATTTTCAAAAATCGAATTTTCACCAGATCTTAACGTTTTAGAGTCTAAGGAATCTATGTCGACTACTTTCTGAGTGATGCCGTGTGTGGGGTGTACGCGCGCGCGCGTGAGTGCGTGTGTGTTTGTGTGTGTGTCGAATGAGTGTGTCAACCTTTTTGCAACGAAACAACGATTCGCCTGATAGATTTCGAGAAATCTCATAAATGTTTTTTTGAAATAAGTTTTAAACTGCTCTACCGATTGATACCCAAATCTCAACAGCTCTTTTCCCCAAACAGTTGCATCATTCGTCGCTTATTTTACAAAATTGACTTATCTGTTCCAATAAATTTTTGGTACACAATTTTACAAAAAGAGTTTTAATTACACTATTTTGTAAACTACTCTATCTAAAAATACCAAAATTTATTTGGATCTTTTACATCAAATAAAATTTAACTCTCAAAATAATTGTCACTTTGAAAACTTTGCAAAGAATCAATCAAGCAGATTTTGAAACGAATAATCTATAAATCATTTTAAGCCACAGTCTTTTATATTTTGTTACGAACCGTCAGCCATTGAACAAGACATAGTCACGATAACAAATCATTTTAATCCGAAGTATATTAGGAGAGAGCTCGTTAAATCTGAATTTCGGGGATCAATTTTAGACGAAATAATTTCGGGAATCAACTCCGACTGAAATATACATAGTTGGGGGCTGCGGAGGGCCGCGCTAACTGGATTAAAATTTTAGCGCTCCTTCCCAGCCGGAACGCGAATATTGATTTTTTTTGGTTTGCCTCCGACAAAGGATATTAAAAAGAGGAAAATGAGTTGAAACGGCTGAAGTGGGTAAATATTAATAATTCAGTGTACAAAATTTAATCAGAACTTACTCCTTTTTTTATAATTCGGAGTTCGGAAGTATTCCTCAGGCATTTCGTGGTAACAAATTTAATAAACATCAAGGATGTTCGGTCAAAGGTGAAATGATGAAATAATGGAATTAAAACGGATTACCAAAAAGTGTTTTTTTTAACACAGATCGATTTTTTAAAGGAGTCGGATCCTGAAATTCAAAGCAATCCTGTATGACTGTCCATTCGTATTCTGATAAATATTAATGATTTCCTTATAACTAATTAAAGCTAGGTATTTATAATAAATAGATTACCATAACTTATAAAAACCCATTCCTGAAAATACCACTATTCTAGGGCGTTGTGACATTGACAAAAATAAAGCTTTGTGGACTCATTACCAATTTTTTTAGAGCTTGACCAAAAAAAATTTACAACATTTAGTGACACATATAAATATCATAATTTCATCATAGACATTAGAATACAAGATGACATAATAATATATGACAAAAAGTCGCCATCATTAATTAGAGCGTTTTCCCTTTAAAAGTTGCCTACGATAAAAAAATGTGAATATATGATCAGAAACACACCAGTTAAGTATCAACAAAGGTAAAATGTGTAACATTTAGAATATTAATTGAAAATAAATATGTACCGTGCATGTATTTAATATGTCACTAGTGAACTTTAATGACAATATTCCGCTACCTTCTCTTTCTTTAATCAGAAATTTAAAACATCCATATTTTAATAAACTTTATAATTATTTTGATTTTATAGTAATTAATGCATTTTGCTTTTCACGTAGCATAATTATATTTTTATTTAAAGAAAGAAACCAAAATATTATACAGGGCCTTTTCTACCTTTTCCTTTTAAACTGTCTCGTAACAAAAAGTCACTTTAAAAAATAATTTTGCCTTTTACGTCCTCCTTTTAACGGTTGTTAGGAATAGAAACCGGCAAATAAGGACGTGCAACGCAAAATTAATTATAAAAGTGATTTTTTTTTAAATGAGTTTATAACGAAATGGCGGAAATAGTCCTTAATGGTGTAATTTTATGAAAGATAAAATGAAGGAATATCTTGCTTTTTGAGATAAATATTTTTTTCTGTTTCTTATAAAATCATAAATACTTACCTGTCTTTAATCTTGCATTTTTTAGACCTTTCTTTATAATTCTAAATTAAATATCCTATCAACTATCAAGGATATGACGATACCACGGTGATGTTTTGTTCTCCATTAAAATTATTCCTATTTTTAATTTAGTAAATCGGTATTTTTTAAGAGAAATCAACGAAATATTTTTTAAAATTAATTTTTAGAGTATTTCGTTCTCATTAATAATTTTTTTTTCCGATATCTGCAATGGTTTTTGACACATCTTCGAAAAACAAAACACCCTCTTTTTTTTAATAAAATACTCATAACTTTCGCAAGTTTTTTATGCAGAATTTCAACTTTTTTATATTTTTTTAGATACAATTACGCACCAAATCACACTTTGGACATCATTTTCTGAAAAGACGAAGCGGAATCAAAAAAAAACGAAATATGTGAACTAGACTACCGAGACAGCGCGGAGGGGTAAGGTCTAAGCCCCCAATTAAAAGATAATGGGAAGTCATGACTCACTTCATATACAGATGTGCTAACAGGTGTGCTAAGTTTGCGGTCCTATGAGTGCGCGTGCGTGCGTCCGTGCGTTGTATTCGTGTGTGAAAAGGTGCAGATAGAAATAATAGTGACAACGAAATTTCAATCGTTGATGATGATCGTTGCCGACACAGGATAAAGGTGAGCTGTGCGGCTAGCAGTGTTTCGCTGATAACAATATTACATGTTAATATAAACATTCAGAAGCGCTCACGACGATGCAGAGAGAAAGTCTCGCCCCTCAGCCGTATAATCTCGCAGTACCCGCTCCTGGCGCGCACTGCATAATGAGGGATTCCTTTACGTCTTATTTAACTTGAAACCATTAAAAACAAATCAGCGACTCGTATCGTGTACGTTTGTGTTAGCGGTTGTTTTTCCCTTAATGCGACTCCGTATTCGAATGTGTAAAGCTAGTAAATGCTGTTCTTTTGTCATTTTATCAATCTGTCTTCAACCTCGAACCGTTAAATATCTGATTGATGATTTACACATGGTATCGTTTTGGTTTAAAACAGAATAAAGTGTTTAAAACGATTAGAATGTGTAAAAACAATACTTTGTTACTTTGTTCTTGTTACAGACAGTACCGATAAAACAATATTTTTTTCTCTATAGGCCACAAAAGTTTAGGTCCAATATAAAAAAAACGGCCAAGTGCATGTCGCACGCAGGGTTCTGTAATTGCCAGACACACTACGCGGTTTTAGAAAAGCGCCTTTTCTTTGTTAATATGAACATATTAATTGAGTTCCAAGTTTAACGGCTAACATCTTCATCGAAGTAAATGTCATGGAATTTGTACGTAATTTTATATTTTATTTCTGTAAGTACATTTTTGAAAGCAGTAGACCATTATTCGTTAAGTTGTAAAGCCTATTTAGCTGTGATAGATTTGTTTTTAACTTTTATATATATACATATACTACTGACGTGATTTTTCAATATATGCAAAAACTATCATTTAGCTGGCAAGAGGGACATGACTCTTAACAAAAATTAGCAGTTTAGGTCTTAATATCTCGTAAACTAATCCCTTAATCGAAAAATGATTTCAACGACTTCTCAACGTTTTTAAATGAGCTATCCGACTATACCCCACGCCATGGGATATATAAGAAAAAAATTCACCATTACTTAATGTGTAGGAAAGGTATTATAATTTTTTTTATTTGCAAACTTTTATTCTACCACTTTGTCGGCGCAATTAATGTGTATACACAAGCCAAATTACAGCTTTATACTACTAAAACTCTCTGAGCTAATCACAGCCACACAGACAGATGAATGGACGCATGGCGAAATTCTAACGGTTCCTTTTTGATTTTGGAACCCTTAAAACTGGCGAAGTGTGAGTAGGTGACGTTCAAAAAGGATGCCGTATTTAAATCATCGCATTAATTGTTGATGAAATTAAACTATACCTTTTACAAACATTTTCTCTATAAGGCCATTTTACCTTTCCTGTGGTAATTTAAAAACTCGGCGTTTTCGCTTGGATTTCCCTGTAAACTATTGGTGAGACACTGGACTTAGAACTTTTTCAAAATTTTAGTTTCGGATATCTCCGAAACTAAAATTTTGAAAAAGTTCCCCAATTATCATTGGGGAGAAAGGTGAATGCTCGATTTTTTATATTGTCCATGTTATCTTTTTATTTAATGCCTAACTGGCGTAGTTGGTAGTTACCCTGCTAGCTGGGTGTGTGGCGTGGATGCCTTTTCCACCCCAAAATAAACATTTATTTCATTAAAAATCAATATTTTTCTTGAGTCTGTGTGTTTTGTGTGTGTGTACACACTATTGTGTGTATACATTTATATTAAAAAAAAACGTATATATGTATTGTATCAACTATTTGATACCTGTAGTACAAACCTCAATGCTTAGATTGGGATCAGGTGGTGCTGTGTGTGTTCGAAGATATTTATTTATTGTTTTTAACTATGCGTTAATATTATACACGATATGTCATAACAAACAAATTAATTTGATGTAATTGACCTCCAAAATTAACCCTCACGGTCAGAAGTCGTTCATTTACCCTTTGTGTTCAAAATTGAGTTGTTGACTTCGTGTATGTATCAAATTGCAACTTTTTTAACTTCCCAATATGAAAATTGAAAAATGTTCATAAAATTGGAAAGTACTATTTTCAGTCTGATTTTCGAAAATCAAGATTTCACCTGATCTTGACATCTTAGGGTCCCAGAAATCTAATTCGACCACTTTCCGAGTGATGGTTGTATGTGTGTGTGTGTGTTGTGTAAAGCTCTCATAACTTTCGAAAAGAGTCCACTCAAACTAACCTTGCTAAAACGTTGAATTGATTTCATCGATAGATTTTAATAAATTTCAAATGAAGATTTCAGCTAAATGTTCTTTTTTTAAATAACTTTTATACTACTGTACCGATCGATACCAAAGTCTAATCAGCTCTTTTCCCCAAAGAGATTTATTGACTGTTGCAAAATGCGCTTCAAAAAAAAATAGGATATAACAGACCGATAGTCACACAGACAAACACGAGGATTCCGTTTTTGCATTCGATCTACAAAACCATAAAAAATGGTAATCTGATTGAAATTAATGTCGTGTTGAATCAGGACGACGCTAGTACAAATAGGGAAAAAAGATGTTTTCTTGTCAAATGCAAAAAACTTTTGAGCAACAAGCAATTAAAAATTTTTTCATTGATTAGCATTTTGTTTACTTTATTTTTTTTAAGAGTAGAGCTGATACTTCGTAAATGTATCTTTTTACAAATAATGAAATCATGCGTAAGCATTTATAAGTCTTTGGATTAAAAAATGTCGCCTGATACGTAATATTCTCATCATAAAACCCACACCGGTAATTGCCTTAAAAACACTTCAAAGTTCGTTCTTGCGCACCGCGCCTCCTTCGCGTGTCACAAAACAATAATCTGCAACGATTCATTTGCCTGTGCGCCGATCGAAGAGCCGAAAGCAATTTCCCATAGATTTGATTTTCTGTGCAATTTTGTTTTCGAGTGCGATCATTCGGGTTATCGATGTAGCATCAGAGGGCACAAAAAATACGAGATCAAAGAAGGTTCTGCCGTATGTGCGTACGTTTCCCACAGGACTTAGTGTTTAAATGAACGAACCGACCGATTTACATGAACATTAATCTCTTTTCCATACATGAAAGAAAAATGTCTTCTCTCTTTTTTTTTCAATATATTTGGCCAACAAAAGAAACGCAATCGGATTATTCGAGCCGGGCATGTGATTTCTCCCGATTTCTTTGTATACTCACTTATTACTAATGCGTTTGATGTTAATCTTAAGATCTAGTAAATCTGCCGGCACTAAAGCATAAACACGAAACGCGAACTGATAGACAACTCTTTACTGTACTGTCATTATAATCATTATCTTTGGACTAAATCCAAAGTCTGGATGTGTAATGAGAATCGCAGTGACTTCTTTTGTATCGGAAAAAGGAGATTAAAGGACTGCTTGAGCGATCGGCGGAGGGATGCTCATTAAAATACTGAAACTTCTGCTGGGCAGCAGTATCAAGGGCAAGAATCACGTCTTGGTTGGGATTAATAAGTTATTGAAATATATTTTGTTATATTAGCTAATATACGATCAGCTGTGGACGATGGGTCAATCATTACGCTAGAACAGCTTCAGTACAATCATAGAGAATAATCGTTTTCTTTTTAATATTATTATTCGAAGATCGACACATTTATGACTTTCAAAAATTGTAACCTTTTTCACGATCGAACAGAGGTATCTAAGTCATCGATATAAATAAAATGGATAAACGAAAATTTTCTATTTGATATCTCATTTTAAGAACAGAAATGGAAAAAAAAGATTTACAAAATCGTAATAAACCATCAAAACGATCGGTATACGATTGTTGTTCCACTGTTGCGATAGGAGGTGTCGGCCGTGGGGTGCGCGGGCGTATAAATCATCTGGAGGGTCCCGCTCCGCGGGCGCGGACGCGAATATTAGCCCGTTGGAAGATATCGCGGCTTCATTTCTCCCGCGCTATCTAAGCGCTGAATGAAAATTTATGGCGACGCGAAATTGCGCGTTTGGGCGCACGTCAGGCGGGTGACGACCGGCGCTGTTTATGGACCATGATCGTTTTCCTTTGACGTTTTTCAGATGAGGAGGTTATGAGATTTCTCGAATAAAAAGAAAGGTTCTCTGACTTTGAAATGTTTGAAATAATGATGATTAATGGGAAAACTTTGTTGAGGGCGGCTAGAAGCACAGCGTTGTGATATATGTGCGTTTCTTACAATTATTTAAACCTTTCGCATACAAAATCGTATAATTTCGAGTATATATGTAATGTAATAAGAGTCATTATGGATGTTAAAAGTATTTGTATTTCTAAAGTACTTTTTTAATTGGCTTGTTTATCTGATAAGTTATATTTGATTATATATTTTTTATAAAGTGCTCAAAAGATTTTAACAAAGCTTTCGTCTGAATAATCCTTAGAATCCATATTTCAATATATCACAAGTGAAAAAATGCCTTTGATTTCTTGATTTACATTTTTTGTAACTAAATGTTTATATTAATACATTTTTCAATTTTAGTCATTAAATTTGGTTTTTATCATTATCCAGTTAGGAGTCCCCCCCACCTTTAAATGAAGGACTCTACAAAAACTGCAATTTTACTCGGACTCGAGCTACTTGTTGCCTTTTTGGTCGCGTAATATTCTATTATAATCTCCCCAGGGTCTCCATTTTCGAGGTACCGTAGCGCTTTCGTATATCTAGCCTAAGATGATTTTCAAAAATATTATATTTTTAAACGGTTTTATTATACAGTTTGAATCACATAAAGTATAATCGGAATCACAGCAACTACATACTAGGATCGGTATTGTTATCAAGTATAAAATCGATATTGAAATAAGAAATAAGAAAAAGAATGGGGATAAATGTTTCTTCGTGTCTGCGCTGATAAGTGACACAGTTGATTTGAAAAGAGCAGTGTTAGACTATAACAACTCCATTGGGGCTTATAAACAAATCGCGTTGTTCATTCAATACACTCGTTGTTGCTACAATAAAGAGTTCTTTTTCATTCTATAATCTCCTTTATCCACAATTGTCAAAACAGTTTTTTTGTTTTTGTAACTCTATTTTGGATTCTATTCTCTTAAAACTTTGCAAAATAACTGTAATAGCCGTTTTTTTATTATTTTCAGAAGCAACGAGTATTTTAAGCAGGTCTTTGTGTTAATTCGTTTCTACGTGAAGATAAACGCACCTATAAATTAGTGTATATAATGTATAGGTAATTTATGATTTTGCATTCTTAGAGTTTTATTAATTACCATAGCAGTGATTGTTCAGTGCATTGCGTTAGAGTAAAACACGTCTCAATTGGGATCAAACGAATTCCTTGTTTCTTCACATCGAGCTATCTCGATGTAATCACGATACCGGTATTACTTGTTATCGCAACTTAATTTAGATTACGGTTCCACTGTCCATACCAGTCCGGTCTAGTTTTCGATTCTAATCTTAGTCTTCCTCCTGTTTCAGTTGTGGTCCTGCTGTCCATCCCAATTCCAGCTGCACTCTAGATTACGATCCTGGTCTATTCGTTACTTCGATGCTGGTTTCGCTCTCGATTCCGATCCCGCTCGCGTTCTGAATTTCTATCTAGGTGCAGCTCTCAATCTTGAATTTAGTTTAGTCCAGCGTAATGTAAATATGGTAAAATATAATAAATAATTATAACATATTAGGTCGGGGATAAAGTTTTTTCGTATATTGTAAGTAAAAAGTTGCAGTAAAATCTGTTTGGGTGTGCTGCTTGTACCGGACTAGTTTTGATACCATATAATATGTGTCTTTAAAAAAAAAAGAAAAATAAGAAGTAAAAATTGTGTTCCGCCATTTTTTTATTGTTTTTCTGTCTGTCAAAATTAATGAATTTAACGTAGAAATTTGATACATTTTGAAGTTTAATTAAAAAATAGAAAAAAGCGAGACAAGACGCGAAAAAAATCGTTACTTCATGAACTTAATGCAGTGTCGGTAAGAGTAGCACAAAACTGTTTCAAGCGTTTATAGTTCGGTAATTTTGATGCTAACATGAATCTCACTCTGGTCGACCTCTTGCGTGTAAAATCGATGCCATTATAGAAAAAAATAGAGCAAGATCGGCATATTAGTTCTTACGACATATTTGAAGAGCTGGGAATTAACCACAAAACTGTTTTGAACCATTTTAAAAACCTGGATTTACTTTTGTAAATCGTAATTATTGAGCTTTTTTAAGCTCAATAAATTTAATGAATCGTGTACTCATTTGCAATTCTCTATTGAAACGAAATGAAACAGAACTGTTATTGAAAAGATTAATCACTGGTGATGAAAAATGTATAACTTGCGACAACAACCTGTGAAAAAGATGGCCAAAAGACAAGCAAGCTCTACAGACAAAACCCGGATTAATTCGCAATAAGTTGGTGCTATGTGTATGGTGGAATTTGAAGGGCATTATTCATTATGAGCCTTTATAGCCGAGAAAAACCACCAATTCGAATTTCTATTGCCAACAGTTAGTTGATGACACTCAAGCAAGAAGTAGAGAAAAAAACGCCCGAATTTGATCAACACAAAGGGTGTGGTTTTTCACCATAATAATGTCAGACCATACGCATCTTTATCGACTCAGCAAATATTGAGAGAGTTTGGTTGGGCATCCACCATACAGTCTGGACTTGCATCTTCAGATTATCACCTGTTTCGGTTTTTTTAGAATTCTTTAGGTAGTGTTAAGTTCACATCAAGAGACGACTGTCTCTTGTCAGAAATTCCAAAATTTCTACACCAATGGGATGATGTCACTACCTACAATATAGCAATAAATTGTTGAACAAAATGGCATATATATAAATATTTTAATTAAATGTAAATAAATTATGTTAAAAAATTATTGTGAATTATATATGGAGTACAAAAAAAAAACCTTTTGCCCGAATTTATATTTATATATGTTGTACATACATAAAAAAATCTTTAAAATATGCTACAAATAAACAACAAACATTTTAAAAATCACAGGAAATACGAGATATTATTATTTTATATCAACAAGAAAGGTAAAAATATTCGTGAATAGCTCTCGAGAAAAACGCTGGGGCGCGCACGCGCCGCGCTGCGCCGGCGGATCATTCCTTCCAGGCAGCTGGCCCTGAATGCGCTCCGCTTCAGCTCGAAAGCAAAACTTTTCATGTTTACAGCACTTGAAATTCACCTACCTGTTAACTTTGCGCCAAACGTCATTGAGTATTTGCCTTTGTTTTTTTCGGCATTCGTACTTGAGGAAACGTTTTTAAGAGTATATTCCTTTTCACGAGTGAGATTATGGATGTAATAAGATTTTTATTTTTTATAATTTTGTTTTCATAACAGTTTTAAGCACATTTGAAATTGAGGTGTGAAAAGTTAATGTTCACTATTATTTATTCAAATACATAATATACTAGCCTTCCGTCAGCGGCTTCGCACGTGTGGATGTAGAATATATTTCTTCATCTTTAATATTGATCTATCATACTGTCAATCCCAATATTGTTTTCGCTTTTAATTACGGTGTCGGTACTATTCTTGATTCGGATCTCTAGTCACGTCCTTCTAATTCTAACTCGATTCCAAGAGCAAAACATGCTCACTTTCAATTTTTTTGATACCATAATAGGTCACGATTAGTACGACCGGTACAAATGTTAGTATCAAAATAAAATATACATATATAACTTTCTAAGGTTGAATGAATTTTCAGAACCGGTCTAATAGTTTGGTTTGATAGTACAAATACGCGGACAAGTCTGGCACAAATACTAGTAGATAAAAAAGAAACGCATATTGTACGAATGCAAAAGTAGTGTGAAAATTTCTAGTCAATTGTTGGACCTCTTTTCTAATTTTGCAGTGGAAAACATATGAAAGTTGAATTTTTATATGTAAAGAAGATCAAGACCTAATTATAGTAACAACCGGCCATCGTCTGTGACCTTCCCCGCACATAAACTTAATAGTAGAGGATCAGAATTAAAAACGACCTTCACCCAATCTGTTTAATGGATGAAACGTATATTAAATTTTAGAATGTTAGGATTAATTAAAAATTGAAAAAAACTTTTTTTTAACATTTCACTCATTAACCTAACGAAGAAATTTAATACCAATCGAAAGTATAAAGCCTGTAGAATATGTAAATGTTAGGTTGTTCTTTTTTTCTGGTGTAACTTGTTGGGTTGGCGTAACAATATAAAGAGACAAGTCGATTCTAGTAATTTACCCACATCCGTTTAATGAATTAGCAAAAAGCATTGCTTTACGATTGTACCCACACAAATTTGTTCTTAAAACTAAAAAGTTCAAAGTTTAAAAAAGGGCATTATTGAATTTTCATTTAATTGTATTCTGACCAGGAATTTTTCAACCAACCCACACGTCATATATTTTTTAAAATACCGATATAAAATACTTTTCATCCATTAAACAGACGGGCGAAGATAGCTTCTAATTCGGATCTTAGACTATAAATTTTGTGTTCCCAATCTCATTTTCGTTTCATTCGCACATCGACGCCGATCCCTCCCACCGATAGCCCTCCGCCGCCGCGCCCTCCCGGCGTTTGCGTTCTCGGTGTGGGCCCGGCGCTAATTGCCCACGCCGAGCAGCCTTAACAGAAAGCCATCGGCAGCGACGGGCTGATCTCAGCTAATGATGGAGCTAGTAATAAATGTCTCACCTCGTCTCTATATAAACCACGACGTCGCTCGTCTCATTATGGAATATCCCCTCTGTGCAGTATCATCTTCGTACATATGATATGAAGATGAAGTATATTTTGCTAGAGTCTACTCTTATCGTCTTAGACTTTGTGGCTCAGTTTCTTCCATAGAAAAACGAAATCACGAG